>CM023488.1:56001876-56183294 GCA_013339685.2 Hyalomma asiaticum
TTTCCTATCATTTTTTGCTTTTACATCACCATGCCACGGCTGCAATCTACAGGACCACCTTCGATATAACAAATGACGAAAATCCATGGAGTGCACTGGCGGGAGCTATACCGTTTGGGCTTGTTCGGACGGGCTTCGACCAGATGGTGGTGCAGAGGTTTATGGCTGCCAGGACAGTACGGCAAGCAAAAGTGTTAGTATGTCATTCTTCTTTGCAATACACAGCCTAATGAACCCAACAGACAGTGAAGCCAAGGAAGGCATAGAGGTAACTATTATCAAAAAATAGAAATTAAAGTGGACCAATAAACACACACCTGCAACTGCTAGGGACCGAACCTATAGCGTTAAGGGGGAAATGTAAAGGGAAAATCGCTACACCGAATTACTGCAAAGTAGGTGTTTCAGATATCTTAAGCAACATGCACCCCCCCTTAAGAAAATTTCGACCAATCATTCGACCTGTACTCGAATACGCGAGCGCGGTCTGGTTGGCAGGTACTAATAACTTAGTAAGCAAATTAGAAAGAGTTCAAAGAAAAGCAGTTAGATTCATTTACAACAAGTACCGGTTAAACGACTCGCCCTCAGAAATAATTTTAAGGTCTGGAATATTCACTTTAAAGGATCGGGCCAAACTCGCACGCCAGAAAATGTAGTTCCAACTTTATCTTATATAAAGAGTCGAAAATCGACAGTTCAAGGTCTCAAACCAGAGACGGATCTTTGACAAATCGACAGATCTTTGTCTCAAACCAGAGAGTCACGGCGTAAACATCCACTAACGGTACAGGAATACCGTTTCAAAACCCATTGCTTCAAATGTCCTTTCTTTCCTCTGGCGATAAAGGAATGGATTACTTTACCCCACTTGATAACAAGCTGTAAGAATCTAAATAAGTTCCTCACCCTACTTGAAGAATATATTAAGCACTGTTAACGAGTGAATTTTTTATGTATTTATGTATTTTTCTGTTTTACAGCAGAGCTGGTGTGTTCATTTGTCAAGTGGACATTTAGAATTATGCGCGAGCTGTTTGCTCTAAGCACCCAAATTAACATTGTGTAATTTCTTTTTCCCTGTTCTGGCTCTTAGCTACTCAATGTGCTCGTGTATTTTTTTCGTTCATTATTTGTTTGCTCTCCTGCAATAGTCCCAGTTGGGACTGGCAGTATGTAGAAAATAAATAAATAAATAAATAAATAAATAAATAAATAAAGAGAGAGAGAGAGAGAGAGAGAGAGTTGTTACTAGAACCTACCAACAACAAACATAATGTCTGCCAATGGTCCGTATACTTCCTTAGCAACTTCTTGTTAACTTTCTGAAAACAACTTGTCACCAACATTAAATAGACGCGTGTTCATAGACTGTCTGCTTACTTTGTACCAGCAGTTTTTAGTAACTTTGGGTTGAATGCCTGCAGACATTTGTTACTAGAACGTACCAAGAACAAAGAAAATGTTGACCATTTTCTCCTTTACCTACTTTCTGTCAACATTTTCGAAACAATGGCCTGCAACATTCATTAGACATGCATTCATAGCCCGCCTGCTTACTTTGCACCAATGTCCTATGGATATTTCTCATTTGATGCCGTAGTAACATACTGCGAAAAGGATGTATATATGTAGGCTTTCTGTGGATCATCTACTAACATTTGTTGCAGTATGCCCTTTTAGAAATTGGTTAATATATCTAGTGAGGCATGTTCGTGCACATAATATTCATATTCTCAGAATGGTCTAGCGACATATGTTACCCCGTGACAGCTTGTGTCGATATGTGTGAATGAGTGGTACAACCAAGCACGGGCAAAATAATTCAGATGTAACAAAGTGAGTAATAAAAATTTGTTCTCCTTTATTGGTACACATTAGCAAGAACAATAAACAACCAGATTTGGTAGTAAACATTAAAAAAGGCAACATAAAGCAGCCTAAACTTAGCACGAGGTGGCTAGATAAATAGATGATTAAAATGAGCAGATCTGCTTTAGCCTCAGAAACACATTCGCATAGAAGTATGATTCGTTTACGAGTATTTCAAGTATAAGAAAGCTCATTATTTCACCAAAAACATAAAAAGCAGTGTCATTTAACTTGAACATTCATTCCGGTGCGAATTTACTACCAACTGCAGATACGCGGCGGAGTATCATAAGCAAGATGTGTGGTCAGATAGGCTTCGCACTTACAAATTAACAACCTGAGGTACACGCTTGCCTACTGCTAGGCTGAAGGTATATCGACGAAGAGAATTATACGAGGAACTGCGTAGGAAAACTTGCCACGTGAGCCTCTTCGATTCGAAAACCAATAGGAATATGCGAGCAAAACAAGATATTCAAGGGAATTGCACTAACAGAACATGCAAAAGACTGGGAATAGTTCATGGATGGCCAGAAGATCTCACAAAAGCCCGACGAGACGCAGAATCAGATACAACTAGACCTTGTCCTTCCTGTATGCACCCCGCCACGGTGATCTAGTGGCTATGGCACTCGGCTGCAGATCCGGAGGTCGCGGGATCGAATCCCGGCCGCGGCGGCTGCATTTCGATGGAGGGGAAATGTTGAGGCCCGTGTGCTGTGCGATGTCAGTGCACGTTGAATATCCCCAGATGGTCCAAATTTCCAGAGACCTCCACTACGGCGTCTCGCATAATCAGAGCTGGTTTTGGGACGTTAAACCCGACAAATCAACCAATGTATCGTCTCCCTAGGTGTAGGTACTAATATTTCGGCTGGAACTCTACGAGCTATTCACGAAAAAGGTATAATTCAGCGCTTTCTTACAACCGAGCGGTGTAATTAACACGCAGTGTAAGTGCTACTGCTACTACTACTATAATTCTGCCTTGTACGAGTGATAGGTCTAAACTGTATAGTCTAGACCTATCACTCGTCCCAGCGGTCGGCTCAGCTATATTTGACATATTCGTGGCTGAAAATGAATCAGTTGCAACACTTCTTCTCTGTGTAGCAGCGTTCGCCATGTCTGCTAGTCTGCTGGCAGTTCTTTACACCAGGAAGCCGTATGGTATGCCAGCGATGTATCCCGTATATCGATTGTCAAGTTCACCAGCAGCCCACTTGCGTAGCGCGCTGACAGCGTGCAGTTCTTTGGGCTGCACGCTGAGAGGGCTGCCGCTTCCCGCTGGGACAGCATGCAGTGCCATGCCCTGCGATCAGCCACGTTTCAGCGTCACGTAATCCGTTCCAGTAACATTACATTGCTGCCCCCTGCAAAGCGCTGCCATTCATTACATCGCAGCGCTTCCCAGTGGCTTTACAGTGAAAAAGAATACGTTCGCAACGTAAGCCGCTCCCAAAATCGCACTAGGAGACGTGGTTTTTCTAACAAAGTACAGTGTAAAATTTATTTTCTTTTCCAGAATAGCTATAGCAGGGCCTCTCTCTCTGTTGGCTTTCATCTTCCTGGGTGGTTGCTGTGGTGTATTTATGATATACTGGTTCAGAGACTGTGATCCGGTTCTTCGAGGGGTCATCAAGAGCTATGATCAGGTATTATTGCTATACTGAAAAGTAATCAAGTGACTTTTTGTGTTGTATAGTGCCAAGAATACCGGCACCGTGCCCAAATCCACTTACGTAGGGGTGGCCGACACTATCTGTCGCTTGTGGTACCTTATTAGTCTGTATACTCAGTTTCCTTATGCATGGGGACAGTTTTTAAACGCGGGCGATAGCTTACCAGCACCATGAAAGAAAGTTATTCAGGAGCATTTGTGTCGTGGTGAATGTAAACAAGGTTAGCTGAACGATAAGGGTGAAATGGTGCGTACACGCTAGCCGTTTCCGATTTGTCAATGATAGCTATGAACTGCAACTAAAGAGTACACTCTTTGAAATATTGGCTGGAATAATCAATAACGGGAATATTCAGTGTCAATCTTGTACATGTGGACGCGTGAGCTGAATGTGTACGCTTTATTCACAGTGAGTGCGCCACAGTAAAACCACATGGTAGCCCAAATTAGCGTTCTACAGCCGCAGAAATAAGTGTTTCAAGCACGATAATATTCTTTGCGCAGCGAAGTTAGTTAAATTGTTCAGTACCTCTCGCCAGTGCAAGTGCCTCATTTCTATGTTTGGACAGTACACCTTAATAACATCAGTGTCAAGCATAGTCACTTCTAATTACCCGTTTTCTTATTCTGAATATGTTCGTATGAGGCTGTCCTCTCCGGACAAGGGCGTAGACACGGTCAAATTCACTGAGTGGCAACACACGAGGTTGATATCTGTTAACTGCTTAGTGACACTTTCGTAGAGCATAGAAATCGGCAAAATGTCGAATGCCTCTGTGATCGCGTAAGAAATTGAAGTGCCATTTTTCAGCGTGTTTTGATATTACGGTGCCGAGATGCACAGCGTAGATGTATATGTCCTTGATGAAGGTCTAAACGAGTTGCTTTCGCGTTTTTTTGTGCTACGTTAGTATCCATGGCAGCGAGCAATGACCACAGTTTTCCGCGGTCTCTTTTGCAACTGCAAATAATTTCCTCTGGGCTAAACTAAAACAAACAAAAGGAACAGGGATCTTGGTGCGTTTTTCATGCTCTCTAGAAAGGCTATACATCTGTATACATCATTAGGTATGCGTTAGCTTTGATCCATCAGTTATGCTTCTATAATGCCCGAATATCTCCGCGGTACCTGAGTAGCCCAGTTCCACTGGTACATTACTGTTCAGGTTGCATTCGACAGTCTCATAGCGATTTAGACAACGTCATTTGGTGGGTGTAAAGTAAAAAAAAGTCGCGTAGTTGTACTTAGTTAACATAGCCAAGGAAATTATACCGAATACTGCTCCTGTGTAATACAAGTCGTTGTATTTATCCGTAATTTTTCGCTGCCATGTCCATTTACAGCATTTAAGGGACATTGCTGTTTACTTTAAACAATTATTTATAGTCTGATAGATGTGTCGTCGGCATTTGAAACCTATCCAACACTCTCATAACCACTTGCCTCTTTATACCGGCCAAGCAAAAAATACTCTGCGCTTGAAACTTTGCGCCTAAGCAAAGTGAAGCGAGAAATGCTGAACGAGAATTATAAGTTCATAAATTCATATAGTCTTCACCTGTTCAGTAGAGTTGAACGTGGAAAGCATCGTTCTTTACTCGACAGGCTCGCGACGCCAAACTGACCCACGACGCTATTTGTAAATGTCTCATAAGGCTGAGGTTGTTTCCTTATGTGACCAGCTGACGGGGTAACACGGACGGAACGGTCGTTCTCCCTTTATTTCCAAAATTGTTTCACACTGCTCTATTTTGAATCGCATCCTGCTGTAGAAATGAATTTCTCAGTCCTCTCGCGCTGAGGAGTTTTTGAATATGACCGATGCGACAGGGAGATCTGCTTTACGTTTACTATAAAATATAGCTCATTGGCCGCACGCCTAGTGGCTCTAATTTTTGAAAGCTTTCCAGAAGCACATGTGAGACACGTGAGACACTGAGATGTGCTCTACTTGTGCACACGAACTTGTTGCATCCGTCTCGTTCTTTTTACAACCACTCACATCTACCATCAGATTGTCCCGTATTATATGATGAAAAACCTCGCTGACGTGCCCTTGCTCAGAGGCTTGTTCCTGGCCGGACTCGTTGGGGCGTCGACAAGGTAAGTACAGAATGTTCCGAGGGCACCGAGTAATTAAATTCTCATTTTGTATGGATCTAAATGCTTCAGTGTTTGGTGGTGAGGCAGGATATTGTGGCGTTAACATTTGATAAAAGCAACTTTCGAAGTTTGCGCCATTACATAGGTACAACGAACTTCTTGCGTTTTCAAAACGACCAAGTACATCAGAGGTTGGTTAAATTTAGAGAGATGATTATTGCTCTCCGTTTGACGCATTTCACAGTATTTATTCGATGTCTGTGCCAACAGAAAAGATATTCAGCTTGATCTGAAGTATTTACGACTGCTAGGAGCACGAAAATAGGAATCATTTTGCATGAGCATGCTTCATCACAAAGTGATGGTCTTACGACTTAGATCGAGCCCTAAATCTACCCAAGGAATTACATTTAGGTAGTTCTCACTTACTGTTACCGGTCACGTCGAATGTTTTCTTGCGACCTCGTGATTTTAAAACCACTCTCATGAGGTCAGTTGGTCGCCTTTCTGAAAAAAATTAGAACAACATGGGATTACTGCTGACGTAACATCTTTATTTCTCATGAACTTTTCAGCTCTGTTTCATCGATCGTGAACTCTCACGCGGCAATATTCTACATTGACGTTGTCACACCACACGTCAGAATAACCGAGAAGAAGGCAGTAGCGGTTATGCGCCTTCTAGGTATGTGTACAGGTTTGTATATGTAGCACCGGCTGGCAGTTGCATTCGCGGCTCATAGAAATTACGCCGAAATATCCTGAACCTATTCATCTACCACAGTGCCTATACATTTGATGAGGTGCTCATTGATCAGTCAAGACGTAGCATATCTAGCATCATTTTAGAAGAATTTACACCAAAATCACAATTCTCTTATTTATTTATTTATTTATTTATTTATTTATTTATTTATTTATTTATTTATTTATACAATACTGCGGACTCGTGATCCATGCAGGGTGGTCAGTAAAAATACAGTCATACAAAGAAACAGCATTGTACAACAAAAATACAGCAAAAATACAGACTAGGGTAGTTTTATATGACAGAATGATCACTTGTTTTGTTAAGGCAGTTCCAATCATTGATTGTTCTTGGGAAATAAGAAAACAGGTCTGTGCGAGCAAAGTATGGGGTGAGAGCGTTGTCATTGTGGTGCCGGGTGGGCCTGCTATTTAAAGGCGGTAGATATGTTGATGAATCTAGGGCAAGTTTGTTTTCCAAGAGTTGGGAAAGAAACTTCAATCTAAATTTTTGCCTTCGTTCCTGTAATAGGGGAATTCCGTGTGCTTGCATTAAATCGGAAGGCGAGTCTAACAGAGAAAACTTATTAAAGATGAATCGTACGGCCTTTCTCTGAACACGCTCCAGACTATGAGTGTTGCGCTTAGTATGAGGGTCCCATAAAATGCACGCATATTCTAGTTTTGGCCGCACAATAGCAGTGTAGCAGAGGAGCTTAACATTAGTGGGAGCAGTTCTAAGTTTATGTTTAAGGAGACAAAGCTTGCGAAAGGCAGATGAACAGACGTTATTGATATGAATATTCCACGACAGATTTGAAGCGAGTGTTACACCGAGATATTTGTAGTGACTTACTTGTTGTAATGCCGAAGACCCTAATATGTAGGTGTAAGATGGCGGATTTTTTTTGCGAGTTACTGGAAAGCAAACACATTTGCTCGCATTAAAAGCGTCATTCCCCATTTTACGCACCATTCATGTATACTGCCCAGACTAGTGTTGAGGTCGCTGTAATCGTTAGTAGAAATAATTTCCTTGAACAATAACAATCATCAGCAAACAATCTTATTTCAACGCCAGGGCAAACTACATCAACAATATAATTGATATACAATATAAAGAGCAGAGGGCCTAACACGCTGCCCTGCGGGACACCAGATGCGACCGGTAGACAGCCCGAGTGTTGACCTGCTACATCAACGTACTGTCTGCGATTATTCAAATAGGCTGAAATCCAAGCAACAAGCGTTTGGGGGACGCCTATTGTCTCAAGCTTTAAGATGAGTGTGCTATGAGTAACTTTATCGAAGGCTTTGCAAAAGTCTAGAAAGGGCATATCTATCCTACCGTGTTTGTCGAGGGTTAATGCGAGAGAATGAACTAATGTGACAAGTTGTGTAACGGTTGATAATCCCTTCCGAAACCCATGCTGATATTTGGTCAATATGCAGCGTTCCTCCAGGAAGGATGCGATATTAGTAGCTATGATATGTTCAATAATTTTGCAGCACTGCGAGGTGAGTGAAATTGGACGGTAATTTCCTAGTGCAGGGCGGTCTCCCTTTTTAAAGATGGGTACTATTCTGCCTGTCCACCAATCACTGGGAAGGCATGAAGTGAGCAAGGAAGTGCGAAAAATAATAAGCAAAAATTTAGCTAGAGGTAAAGCATATCGACGTAGGAATACGTTTGGAATATTGTCAGGACCGCACGAAGTTTTGGTTTTCAAATTTAGCAGCATAGATACCACACCAGGATAAGAAATGAAAAGTGCGACGTCGCGTGAGAAGATTGTCGTGTTACGCACGCTATTTGAAGCGGCAATGCTAAACACACTCTGGAAATATTGATTCAAATGATGGGCAATGGATTTCTGATCCCTTACGATGATCCCTAAGATACGAATCAGTAGTTTAGTAAGTCATTATATGAATAATTAATGGTTCTGTGGCCGAGCCGTACCGTGATAAGATATCGGTATGTTGTTGCGCTGCTGCCACAAAGGCAGACGAGTGCATCTCGTCTGATGTGGGGAATAGACCTTGTTTCACGTTACAGCGTATTTACATTCGGCAATGTTCTTTATCCGTCACCCATACGTGACATTTTTCTGATCTTCTTTTCTTCCCCCAAAAAACTGCCGTGCGAATACGCTTTTGGCTACTCATTCACACTCGTCATGATTTTTGTTCCAGCTTTCGCAAGTGGCACGATAATGACCTTGTTCGCAGTCGCCGTGCCTTACCTGGGAACTGCTGCACGGGTAAGTGCTAGTCGTGTTGAGGAAACGTTGCGGGGATGTTGGTGTTTCATTAAGGGCGACAAAAGTGGGCACCTAGCAGAGCACCTGTGATGTTTCTTGCTCTTGTGTGATGTACCATGTTTATTTGTTCCGTAAAACACGTGCATAGGCATGTATGTACGTCCATTACTGAGGAGCAATTGCGCAGTTCCTGCACATGCCCTTAGGAGGGCACCTGGAACACGTTTTGAACCTCGTCAGAAAACGGTGCCGATCAGTGATGAAGGCTGTTGCAAAATATGAGCGAAGTATTATTGCACTGTCCGCACCAAGGAATTCGCCATTTGATTTGAAACACAGCTGGAAAACGCCCGTTGTTTTTTTCATTAAGGGATGCCACTGGGGGACAGACTGTTGTGCCTGGAATTTTGTGGCTCTATCAGAGCGATACGTGCATTTTATTTTTTAGTTGAATTCAAAACGAACAAGTGAAACATTGCAGTTGTTACTTCCGCTATCATGAAGTCAGCCATTGCTATTTATTCCTCAAGCGACTTCCTCGATGCCGCCAGTGACAACATTTGTTGAACGAAGTGTGGGCGCTTTCCAGCTGCACTTGGAACCAGATCGCGAACTTCCTGATGCGTTCAGCGCAACAATATTTAGCCTAGATGTTCACAGGAGGCTTTACGAATGACTGGCACTGTTTTCTTTCATAACAAGTGTTACAGGGGGCCTTTAATTTTATTTGTGTGGAGCAAAAGTGATTACAATTTTGAAAGCCTTTGTTTCAACACAAAACGGCCAATCGTTGGGAATATTTTTCATATGTATTAGCGTTAGTTAAAAGTAAGTATTGGCTAATTTCTGGGTTTTTAGATGTATCAGAACGACGGTATGATTATAAGGGATGCTGTATTGGAGGGTTCTGGAAATTTCGTCCACGTAGGCTTCCTTAATATGCACTGGAATCGTGCAGTACACGGGCTTCAACATTTCGCTTCTATCAAAATGCAGCTCCAGCGGCAGTTTTCAGAAGGAGGGGATGTCGCTGACCTTGCTCTGAAGACGGCAGCGCTATAGCACTTTGCAGGAAGCTTTTTGTTTAAATCGCAGGTAAATAAAATACCAAAAGGAGAGAAAAATGCGCCAGAGCGCCGCAGGCACGCACATGTCATCTTCCTCTCAATTATTGAGTGAGTTGTCCCTGAGGGAACAATATATAAATATGGCCAGCATTCCGATGTGACCACGAGGAGCGCCGTTTGGAGGCCCTGAAAATTTCCGCCACGTGGTCTTTACGTGTAGTGATAACTCACAGTACGCGGAACCCTGGCGTTTTCACTTCCGTCTGGAGAGCGGCAACCTCTGCACGGGTACAAACTCACGTATGCAAGGTCACAAGCCGAGGACCAGAACCAATGTATACTAATTCGACAGCCGACCACCCGAAATGTGAGAGGATACAGCTCACTTCGTCTGTGTTATTCGTAGAGCCTTTCATTCGTCATACAGGCTAAAGAATGGTATTTCTCACTCACCGATGCCACTCGACTTACTCGGGCATGTTGGAGATGGAAATCCGAACGATGCGTGTTTGCGTGTGAACCCACACTAAAGCTTGACAAACACAAAGAGGGGGTGGCATGTGCAGCCCCTAAAACGCTCCGTTTTTAAAATTCTTATGAGGTCAATAGTTGCGTCGACACATGTGCGGATGTGTCAGCGCCACATCCACCTGAGAAAGCGCGGCAAGGCATGCTGGCCGCAGTCGTGGTGCGCTCTGAAATAGGCTGCTTGCGTATCCCGTCAAACTTGCTTGCGTGATCTCAGTTTTTGAAGACACAATAATTTATATCGCTTCTCGTGATGAGTTCGCTTTGGGGGAAACGACTGGAAATCTTGGCATGGCATTACCAATGCAGAAATGGAACGTTGTGTCCGTACGGCCCAACTATTATTTTCGTTCCGTGTCGTTCTATTCCCTAATTCCTATGAAGATCTTCTCCCTAGTTGGTGAGTTCCTGGTGCTGAACTTCAGGCACATGCACCGTAGTAGAATGCGATGATATACAATGAATGCATTTAAAATATAGCCGAGGGGCGCGTACGCAACAGAAGCAATATATGTAACAAATGTATAAACCCTACAACTGCCGAACAGTACAGAATTATAAGCAATCTAACCCTTGCTACGAGCATAGTGTTTCCCAGAAGAGAATTTTTCTAGTTGGTACGTTTAGAGAGTAACCTTGCTATACAGACACAGATACATTAACAAAAATACATTGCGTATACAGATCATTATTAGTTAGAATTCATATTATCTAACAATGACTCTCCTAAGACATTCATTAAAGGCAAACTCCGGCGATTATTTAGGCCACTGACTCTCGACGAAATTCGCTGGGTACGTTTCACGGAACACAGGCGCTAATAATGTAAGTCGAGACGCTTGTGAGATATGAGATTGCTACCGCATCAGTTCTTGCTCCCTGCCATACACCACCCACTTAGCTTCCCTCAATTACTGGCTATGCGTTGACGTCTTTATAAGCACAGTGACTGAAACTAGAGAAGCGCACAACTTCCATAACGTAGCCCTCGAGATATGCGCAAAACGCATACTAGCGCACTCAAAGATAAACGGCCATGTCCATTTGAAGATGCGTTGCAAATTTAACACTACGCCAAGGGCGCATGCGCGGTCGTTCGACGCAAAAAGCGGCTTGACTCATATGACGTTACGCGAGTGAAGCACTGCTCTGTTTGGGTTTTGTACTCGTTTACATACTCAAATTAATTTCGCGTTTGCTGATCATTTTACTAGCAGGAGCGTGACAGCAGCGCATCAGGAGCATAGAACCACTATTAGTTTGACCTAGTCGAAATATCACCGGATTTAGCGTTTAAGGTAGCATTATAAGCCGTCGTATCACGAACCACGTAACAAATTCTGTTCAATGATACATCTCGTAAATGTGCTTTCAGGCCCTGGGGACACTTTCTAATGCTCAGATTTCTTTATTGCATGCTTTCGTGTGAAGCTGTTTTTGTCCTTCTACTCCGCCGTGGGGGGACCATTCGCTGGACTTTTCCTCCTCGGGTTGACCTCGCCATGGGCCAACGCAAAGGTATGTGATGATTCGGACGCTTTCATTAAGTCTACTCGAGATCTGTCGTGTGTGTCATTTATGCGTGGCTGGGCGCTATTATAGTGCACCACGCTGTCAACTAATACTTCTGCTGTGATTAAAAAAACTGTTTTGCCCGCTTTTTATGAACATAAGCGAATTATTGGGAAATGTATTCGGGGGAAAATACCGTCAGAAAGTACATTTACTTAAACAAACAATTGTGTCAGTGTACGCTTCACTTGAGAAAAAGCACGCAGCTTCCACTAGCAGTGCAATGCTAGGTCGCAGCGGAGGTGGTGGCTTTCCCCTCCTCCTTTCCCGATACTCACCCTCACTTCCGTTTCCCACCTCCTTGCTCTACCGTGCTGTACACGGGCATGCTACGCGTTACCCTGTACCCTCGTCCTTCCCATATTTTTCACCTTCGTCTCCATTTCACAGGAAGGTAACTACAGGAGAAACGCTTTTGAACAACGGGTTTTATTACCGGAAAGCTCAGACTTTGTAGCGAAATAGATTTGCGGAAGCCATATTTGCATATTATAGGCGCACATAGCGACACAAGCGAAAATGCATAAGGCACACGAAAACGAAAAAAAAAAATTGAGGCGACACTTAAGCCTCGCCTTTAAGAGTGGAACGCGATAGCGTCATTGTACCCCGTTCGCGTCGTTTTCTCGTTTACTTGCCGCGCTTTTTGGTCGCATATCTGCGTAGATGTACTGGCACAATAATCCGGCGTTAGTTCACCTTCTGCGTCCTTTTTGCATGACCTCCCTCGCTGTCGGGTACCAGCTGACGAAGATGCCCCAACAGCACTCGCCAATGAGGAAGGCTCCTCAGTGTGCCCGGCACTAAAACGCAGTACCTAATCCATCACATGGGCGTGACGAGTGAGCCCGAACTGAAGCGAATTTCGCCCTAGCGTTGACGTCGAAGCGCCTTCTGCCGGCATGCGAGAGCTGTGGTAGCTTCGCACGCCAGCGCAAATACCCCGTGCGCAGGAGCTGCTTTGGCGCCTTCTCTAAAAACTGCTGCAATTCTTTGAGTTTCGTCATAAGATAACAAGTTACCTCGTGAGAGAAGTAAAAGCTTCCTCTTAAGAGACGAACTACAAAACATGACTCATTACCGAAACCGGGAAAGTATTATAATTCGATTAAAAGTAAATAGGCAAGAGACCAAAGTTATGCTGAATAGTCTAGCTATGGAAGAGGAATTTAAAATTAACAGTGGACCCTTAGAATATGTAAACGAATACGTATACCTGGGACAGTTACTAAAAGGAACTCCTACCCACGAAAAAGAAATTCTCCGTAGAATAAGGATAGGCTGGAGCGCATTCGGAAGGCATTGCGAAAACATGACTGCAAGCTTGCCGCTCTCACTAAGGCGAAAAGTATTCAATCACTGCATTCTCCCAGTACTAACGTACGGTGCAGAAGCGTGGAGGATAACAAGAAACTAGAGATGAAACTAAGCAGCACGTAACGTGCAATGGAAAGAAAAATGATAGGGGTAACGCTAATAGATAAAAAACGAGCGAAATGGATCAGGGAACAGGCAGCAGTAGCTGATATTATTATATCAATTAAAAGAAAAAAGTGGACCTGGGCAGGACATTTCATGAGAAGGAAAGATAACAGATGGACAGTAAGAGCGACGGATTGGATACCAAGAGAGAGAAAACGCAACCGAGGCAGGCAAAAGGTTAGATGGAGTGAGGAAATTAAAAATTTTGCGGGCATAAAGTGGAAGCAACTCGCTCAGGATAGTGTGGATTGGAAATCGTTGGGAGAGGCCTTCGTCCTTCAGTAGACCTAAACAGGCTGATGATGATGATGACGATAAAGAGAACTACAGCCACAGCTATAGTGTCTGCAGTTGTTAGTAAAAATAGTTTACGCTTTCTTTGACGGATTTTACATTGAGAAAGTGAATTTTGTTCAGCGAAGTGCGTGTGCCAATCGGAGGGCATGCATTGTGTGCTGTGGATTGCTACGGCGGTAGCTCGAGATGATTATATCCGCGGCACGCACACGCCGGCACCAACGCTTCATTTTACGCTGCAAGAAATGCTTTAGGTTATTGCGTTAAAACGTTTCTACGATTTCCACCGATACTCAGTGGGTATTATGCCTGATCCGCCATAGAGCTAAAGAGCGAAGGATTTGCTTGCTGCTTGCGAAGCTGGAAGAGGCGGAATGAAATCCCTGCCTCGTCAGCCGCATTTCCCTGCCGGCGTCGTGCTTCTATAAAAGAAGCACCTGTGTACCTAAATTTAGGTATATGTTCCAGAACCCCAGGTGATAAAATTTACTTCCAAGCACTCCACTACAGTGCATGATCATATCACAGCTGACGTTCGTGCGTAAAATCTCTTGAATTATTATTATTGGGTATCATGCTTGAACAAAGTGACAGCGTTATGTATGCATGTAGTGCAGTCACACTTGTTATAATACATGGCCAGGTGTGCGCTGCCTCGTCCTTCTAAATTTGACGTGTGTACTAGTAGTCTCGTATTCACACACCTGCCAGTCCGCAGAGCAACGATATACACGCACCCACGCACTATGCAAGTCCTATACGCAGGTTTCTTCATGCAATCAGCAAACGTTTTCTTCCAGTGCCCTATGGTTCAATATTTACCATGTTTTCACTTTCAAATATGCCTTGCACCGATCTCTTTGGACAAAAACTGAGTTCTCCGGTATTAATAAAATCAGTAGCCACAGATTTACGATGCCCGGGAGCAAGAACAAAGCAGACATAACGCGCACCAACTTAGTACACATGCATAAAGATAAAAAGAATCTTCACCATAAGGCGTACGTTTCTGCGTACGCATAAAAATAACCTCCTCAGTTTTTAAAACTTGTACACCTAATGCTGACAAAGCGCTTGTCCTGCGTGTATCTCTGCTTCGTGCTCATCCTCTTTTAGCGCTTCACAGGCATGCATTTAGTGCTCTTTTTTAAATATGCCAAAATTCCCCTTTTCGCAGCTGTCCAGTGTATTTCACAACAAAAACGGGTGGCTGAAAAGGGTTTGTTTATTACACTCACCACTTTGGTAGAAAGGGGACTGAAATTTCAAGAAAGCAAGCGGAGACAAAGAAGACTGCATATTTGCTTCTTTATTTCTTATTAGCCATGTTGCTTTTTTAGTGTCGTTCGCTTGCATTTATCTGTCAGCTTGAGTTAGTTCTGTGGAGCCAGAATTCAGAGGCACTTGACTTTTACATGCTTGTTTAATGAGGGGGCTCTACTCTTCAGGGCGTTGGATCCTCAACATTAGTAGTCTGCATACTCCTCCTTTGGCACGCTGTGGGTAGGAGCATCTCAAATGTGCCACGGCCTCCGCTCTTACCTAAGTCGCTTGACCGGTGCCCAATGATCATGATGCAGAACATCAGTGTCTGGACAAAGGACAGGCCAGCTGATGGGCACATGGAAGACAGTGTCAGGTTTGTTCCGCTACTACATTGCTACTGTCAGTACGATCTCTGAGGTCCTGGTCGAAGCAGGGTTAATTCGGGTACTTCGTATCTGCTTGTGGTAAAGGAATGGGGCGCACACAAACACTCGGATTCTTGCAAGTGTTGACGCTTGCAAGGAGTTGCTACGTTTCTAGCATATACAGGGAAGCGAAGCACGCAGCACTGAAATTGAATCGGCGAATGTGATGGACAACGGTGCGCAGTGCGTCTGCGGCTTTTCATTCACGGCCACATCAGGGCCGTCAAAAAAAGTTTTTATGTGACATAGGCTCCTTAACGGCCTCCAAGTTAGAAATATCAATGACGGTCGCTGAACCAACAAGGATCAGTGACTCTTGCCGAGCTGATATAAAAAGAAAAAAAAAGTCTGCCGTTGTTTTGTTCACGCACATGCGTCACCTCAGCTCCTTGGTCCGTCACTCAACATGACAGGTACGCTTTTACATAATGTCAATACTGAGTACCTTGACAAACGAAAAATGTCTTGCGAGGAAATGACTTTACTCGAAACTTTTTATGGAGATGCGCTAAACGTCGTGTAAACGCAGGGAATGCCAGTGAAGAAACGAAAGTTAGAGTATATTAATTTCGATCGTTAATTCATCGCGCGTTCAAAGCGGCAGCACGAACACTATTCCCTGAACAACGAAGCGCTAAGGAAGATATATGACGGTTGTGCGGTTAACGCAGACGAGTTTGCACAAAGGCAACCGTCAAGGATGTTCTTTGCTAAAGAATTCACCATGCTAAAGAATTGATAGCATTGGGCAAGACTTTCCTTAAACTGCCACGCAGATATATAGCGGTTTAGTTCACTAACGTTTCTCTTCGTAAAGCCTCCTCGCAATTAGCTGCCTGTCTTCTGTCACAATATGCTAACATTTGGGGTCATCTATATATTTTCCATGAACAATTCAAATGGCAGGTCTTCTTATGAATTCCAGATCCGAAATCGCCGGGGTCCTTCAGTAAATGGTGGGGCCCACGCCTTGATGCTCAGCAGAATTCCAGTCATTGGAACCCAGGCTCGCGAAGGTCCGCTAAAGGCTGCTAACTGGCAGTCGCCCTGTAGACAATCAGTGGGACGTATCCATTTGTGTTTACCAAGGTTACTCTTTGTGAAGAATCCCAGGTGGCTGAAACTTCTAGAGCGCTCCGTTATGGTGTGTTCACAATTATATAGCGGCTTCAGGAGTTAAAGTTAAAATGCTTAAATTATTATAAAGGTACTATTAGCTGGGTTCAATCGGCCTCGGTATCACCGTGATTCTTTTTGAGCCGTAATCACCCAGGCTCAGAACCGGTGGTCAATTTGAGGAGCTTTAAATGTCAATGTCAGTGTCCGCCTATCTGTGTTTTCTTCAATCTATTTTATTCCAGATGCCACATTGCTTATATACTCTCCTTTAATGATTGAGAGTACTAATGACTCCCGCCGTGTTACAATGGATACGGCGTTCGTCAGCTATCGGCAAAGACATAGGTACCATTTCGACCGCTGCGGTCACGTTTGCAATAAAGGAGTGAAAGCCGTGTAACCTGCGTTTTAAGCGCACCTTAAAGAACTGCGCGGGCTCGATAATACGATGCGGGGTAATACGATGCACAGATAATTCGATGCGGGGGAGCTATATGATAATAAAAGCGCTCATACATGATGATAAAAGGAATTTCCGCCATAAAGCCTACATATCTGCGTATGCACGATAATAACCTCCTCAGTTTTTGAAACTAGTACGGCTAAGAGTGACATAATACGGTCGTGAACATTTGTGTTGATAGTGTTTTTACAGCTCTCTCGTCATTTTGGGCTATTTTAATACCCTAAGCGATGCTCGGAATCGGTCAGTACAGGCAAGTGAAACTACGAAAGCTGAATGAAGCCTAGTGCTGGCTAATGTTACTTGTTTACTGAATCGCTAATTTTGCTTGATCGCCAACATTGTCCGGAGTGTTTACTATGAGTAAATGTCAGCCAGCTTTGGGATATGTCGGCAAACTGATGACTATAGTTTTGGTAACTCTCCGCCAACCTACTCCGCCAGCCTACTTTCTAATGGTAACAGTGTCTCGTTTTCATATCCAGCAAGTCACGCTGCTAATATGCAGAGATTGAATCTACTTTCTACCTGAATTTTGTTAGTATGCGCAGTCTATACGAAATACTCGAGAAGAAGGAGGTGCACAATTTTTACTCAAGTATGACGGTGATGGTAAATAAATGATATCAATTGGCTCCCCTTTTCACGTAATTTGTTCGCTCCGTTTTGACTCACGCAGTTCCTACGTGTTCCCACTGTACCTGGTGTCCTTTTTCTGGGTCTCATTCTTCGGCGCCCTACTGACGATATTCTTTGGAACTGTCGTGAGCCTTTTAACTGGTGAGTTGTGGTATGATACTTAAGAAGGACAGCTTAATTGTTGGGCTAGTTGGTCTGACATCCTATTTTATGAACTACGCGCTCAAAAAACACACACTCACAACAAAAAAAAAACACAAACTCATGTGCTTGTCCATGTGTCTTCTTTTCTTGTGTGTGCGTGTTCTTTTAGCGCGTTATCCATAAAGTAGCAAGTTTTCATATTTATTACGACAAGATTCAACGCTGGGCGGTAAAAGTGTATGAATATTTTGTACTCGTGAAAGCGAATAGCAAATGTAAATACTTACGCAGCGGCTGTTATTTGCAGATAATGCTGACAACAGAGAAAGTTTCGTATTTGACAAGAATAATTACTTCAAAAACAAAGAAAATAAATAAATTAAACGAGTTTCGCGCTAGTGTTTGAATGCTTGAAGAGACGGCGGAGCTGGGTGGCCTTAGCGATGCTTGCATCGAAGCTTAAGTTGACACTCATGGCGTATCTTGCCTTTTCTAGGCTTAACGAAGCACTCATTACTTTTGTAGCGTTAACATTACTCCGGTTGGATTCTCTAGGCTCAAGTTTTCACTCATGTGTTCTCGCTGCTTGACCTTACTCTTAAGGTTTCTCTTGGCTTCCATAGGTTTAACTTGTCTCTCTAGGCATATCTTACTTCTCTAGGCTTGTGCTTCATTGTATGCGTTTGGGCTTTGTTGCCTTATCTGCGTCTCTGAAGTGCCAAAATCATCATGTGACATAAACATACCTAGCAAGTGGCTTTAACAGCAGCAGCGATAGAGCACTTCATAATGTAGCAGGATATTTACTACGCACATAAATCTATAGCGAAACACTTCCGTGGTTACAATTAATAAATGAAGTTAATTCTAATAAAATGCAGTTAAGTGGACGTCAATCGCTGAAGCAACAATTGATGTTTGCATGTTTTCAGGTGGCTCTAAAACTGCAAAAGGGAATTTGCGTTTGACTAGCCCGGTATTTTTGAACTTTTGGAAACGCTTTTCATATTTCCGCCGAATACTGGTGGTAAGTGAATATTATAATCGTCGCTTTCTTTTTCGTAAGCACCAAATATCATTTCGATCGCAGGCATCGCTTGTAAATCTTGTAATATTACCATCGCCGATTTCTTTATCGTTCTCGGTGACGATCACGGAAATACATAACAAGCATGTTTCTGGGTGCATGCACACATGAAGCGACGCCTTGGGCGTCAGTTCGCTTGATAAGAACGGACCATATTGAGAGATAACAAACTCAAGAGGGTTTTAGTTATGTGAACGCCTGGTTGAAATGAGTTAGATTGCTTGAGCAATAAACCGAGAATATCAACAAGCCATTAAGGCTAATACACAAGATTGCTTGCTGGTGTAAAACGTTGTTTTTCCTTTCTGCAACAGAATTCCTCAATTGAGCATTGGAAACAAAGTGGATTTTATGTGGCAACAAGCTGTTCAAACGTGTGTTTAATATGGTAATGGGAATACTACAAATATCAATGGAGCGCTTGAAACACGCTTTTTGCTCCCACTTTATGTTAAGTGTCCGCTAAACTTCACAGCGTGGATATGGACTTCGCTTCAGACAATATTACCGCGAAGAGCAACAAAATTTGCCACGTGTTTTCATTGTCGCAGATGCGCCGACTATGCGGAGTCAGTGATAAGGATAATATATGAGAACGGTACAGATGGAGGGCTCTTAGAACAAGGTAACTAAAGGAGAAGCTCAATGATCTATGAAATTCATAAAGCAGCCTGAAAGGATGGTACTCAAACAAAGTCCGTGGGGAAACACTGCTTAGTTTTCAAAGCTTGAAATCTTTAGCAGACTATACACCTATTAAACCATTGTTACACATCTAAGTCATGGTGTCAGTACGAAGAACAGACAAATGTTGATATACAGGCACAATGTGTAAGGGAATATCGTGAAGCTAAGGACAAAGTGGGGACATATTATCAAGGGCAAAGTATACTGTGCGATACAATACTAATAATTGCTGAGTGTTAGGCGCTGAAACGGCCATGTGATTATAAGCATCGCCGTACTGAGGGACTCCGGAAATCTCGACCATCTGTTGTTTTCAACGTGCACTTAGATCGCAGGGTATCCGCACCTCTAGCATTCGTTCTTTATAAACCTGCGACCGCCATTGTTGGAATCGAGCCCACGCCTTTATCGTCAGCAGCCAAGAGCTGTGGCATCTGCAGAGTCGTACTGGCGTACTAAGGACTTCTTGGAAATGAAATATACCTCGTATATCTCCAAGCGGCAAAACACCTGCAGAAACCGATGAAACAAGGCAACATCTTCATAGGCAGGGCCTAGAAAAGTGGCCGATTACACACCGCAGTGGTTTTACCTCTTTTTGTAACAACGTCGCAGAGACACATGGTGACCACTTCCTCAGCTGCGATAATGGATTTGATAAGGAAATACACACAAACGGAAAGCGTAATCCTGTTCGACAAAGTTAAAACATATCGCAAGGGAAGGGAAAGATGTAGGTTGGAAGACGAGAAAAATCGCTGACGACCAAATCCTGCTGTAGCCAAATTTATGCAGGAGGAACTCTTTCGTGAGGCTCATACGCCCTCCATTCAAAGGAAAGCCTTTGACTAGAAGGTCGCTCCTGCGAAGATAGTCATTTAGGTTGGTAATAGTAAGTAACATAAAGACCTTGAAACATGGAATGGCCTTATCTAATGACACTGCGGCTCCAGCAGGGCTCGTTATTTTTTGTCATGTTCCGTTTATTCTCAACTGCCAGCTGCTGGCATTGGCTACCTAAGTACGCCGACCTCCCTAAGTATAGCTGCGCAATGCGTTAAAAATTGCCAGACTTTTTCTTTCCACCGCAAAAATGGTCTAGTGGCGATGACAATCGGCTGCTAATTCGAATGTTACAGGATCGAGCCCCTGCCGGGGCCGCTTCATTTCGATGGAGGCAAAATGTGAGTGTCCGTGTGCAGTGCGATGTCTGTACACGTTAGAGTGTTCCACGTGGCCGGAATTTCTGGAGCCCTCCACGGCGGCGTCTCTCGTAATCACATCGCAATTTTGGGATGTGAAATTACAGGAATCCATCAATCAACCTTTTCCTTCCCACAGATTGAAGGAGCCGATATTAACAACGGTGGTTCATTGTTGGGGCCCAAACAGCAACACGGAAAGGAGGAACAGCATGTCTGCTCAGAGCTTGACCCGATGTATAATGGCACTACACACCGTGGCACAGATGCTGATGAACTTTGACGATCCTGACTTATGAAAAGGCGCCCGTGCATTGCAGTGTGCCAGCTGATGCAGTTGCTCGCTGTCTCTGCCAAAGACACAAACATAAGGACGTTTGCAACAGCCGTAATTTTATTCTTTATTGCACTACACTTATCAGCAAACTGGAGGATGTGTCCACAAGTTTGAATCGTCAATGAAGATAGCTCGTAAAACTAGGTTCCGGATTAGCTTTGCAAGCACAACTCTATAGAGTCATATCATAGCCTAGAGGTACTTCAATTGTTTGACAGAGCATGCGACTAAAGGTTGTTTTAAATCCCGTTTCGTAATTTCTCAAGCAGAGTCTACGGACATTATATTAAAAGGGGCCCAGCTGCACCACTTGGAATCGGTGCGGGCCTTATGCATCAAATGAGGAGACCCCTTTGGAGTTCCCTGGCAACTACGCTTTTAGAAAAACCGGCTTATTCAAACTTTGTCGCAACCAGTATACCCATAGGTAGATGACGTGTCCTACGCCATGAATAAAATTTAAAAAAACGGCGTCGGTCTCTTCTGGTGCAGCACATCGAGAATGCACTAGGCCAGGAGGCACGAGCTTATTGTGAGTCCCGCAAGAGAGCCTTGGCTACTCTAAAATAATTTTTAGTTTTTCTCTCTTTAAATTTATATTTGGATCGGAATTTATAATTTTGCTTCTATTTCATTTCAAACTATAAAAAGCACCATATATGATTGATTAGGGCGTTGTTATACAGGCTTCAAAAGACACGCGAGCATAGCACATATTTCCACAGAAGGACCTGCCTGCCTACCCGATTTGATCGCGTTCCAAGGTGCTCTCTCGACCGCGTCACTCATGCTCGCTGGGGTCATATAGTATTGTTTCGTCATTTTGGGCTTGGCGATGTTATAAACCGATTTCTCTTCCGTGTTGGTCGCCGTGTAGTGCTTCATGGCTTCGTCAATCGCCAATTGTGGTCGATTTCAAGTACGCTTAGGAAGAGTGCGCTTGAGGTGCTATCGCCACCGCCCGAAAGTGCCTAGTCACGTGCTATGTTGTGACTTTGCCGTACTTTTTCAGAAGACCTAAAAAGATGATCAGGCGGATCACGAGCGTTGTCGGCACCGAGGTCACGCAAAGCAATGATCTGTGGAATTACGTATGCCGAACTGCTTGACAATCAGCCAAGCTTACGGTCAACTCCTGCACGCAAATTGTGCACTATCACTATCACTGCGGATATGTAGGGTTATTTACGATTTGTACTGCACGCAGAGAACTCCGTGGAGTGGTTGCGTGCTTGATTGTCACATCGGTGTGCTGGGCTTAATTCATATCTGCTTATGTCTCATTCTCGTCCGCTCGTAATCTCTACATTTCATTTGCAAGCTACCATGAGGCTTCCTGTTGAAAAACCCAAGCCAAGTGCGTTCGCATGTAATTTTCAATGTCGGTTTTGGTTGGTTTGTGATTAGAGTAAGCTACAATGCTAACACCAAATCACCTGCGGCTCATACTGGCGTAATCCGCGGAGCACTGCTCGTAGGAGCCACAGCAGGATTGTGTCATTGTTAATCGGTGGTGTCCTTCCTCTTGCCCATGTCGGTTCAAGCCCTGTACATCTTCACTATGTGGATCACGAGTATATTATTTCAGTGTTGTCTGCACCAATCATTCATGTTCATCATACACTGACTTCCTATAATTAGAAATTTGGTCTCTAACAAGTCAACTGGACGCCCAGGAGACCGCCGACACATATGCGGCTGGAGAAAGAGATTTCTCGTTGGCAGCAAATTGTGCCGAGTGGTGAAAAAGCGTGCGCTCTAAGCACGCAGTATTCCTGGGCTTTGCTGCTATTATAACTAGGGGGAACAAGCACCTGAAGATGCAGCGGCGCAACAAGAAAGGCGGCGGGAGACTGCTCGATAACGGCCTCAGCAACGACATGCCGATACCCGAACACGAGAGACAGAAACTAAGCGATGGCGAAGAGGCGAAGGCTCCAAATTTTGTTCGAGAGAGGCCAACATACGCTAAAAAAAAACCAAGCTCAGCTAAGCAAAGCCACAGCTTTGTGTTTCATCAGTCTCAGGACGACTAGTGCATAGCTGCCGCAATTCTTTTGCTCTGTCGCACCCTTTCAAACTAAAGCTCACGATATTCTTCCCCAGCGCACCGCCTCGGATTCGGACACAACAGATGTTTTTCCAACAGGATTCATTCCGACTCAACCTCGCAAACATTCCCGCATACTATAACTAAACTTTACTGAAATGACAAATGCTACTCAAATAGGCTGACTCATATGAACCGAAATCTCATGGATACAGTGATTTATTTTCGGAGTTTCAGCGCAAATACCACCGCTGTGAATGATAGGCGCGTCTTGGTTGTGGTTAACGGAAAAACTTCAACCACCTGGGGTTCCATTAAAAGCACTTTAATTTATGTACACGGGTGTTGTTACATTTCATCCCCATCGAATTGTGGCCATCCAAGCAATATATAGAATAACGTGCTCGATTAAAAGCCCCATCTGAAAAGCGGCATGGAGCCATTGCGGTATAAGACTTGCGCAAAAGCAGCGACCTAGTTTTCCATTTAAAGAGCGTTACACTTACACTTAATTGGTACGGTTGCCTCGTCGCTCTCATTTGTGGCATCCAGATGGTGAAGTGCTCGCAGAGTACGCTGCAGCTGCCGCTGACTCTTCTCATAAGTACCCATTTAGCGCCTATTTCGATAACGCTACAGTGCGACGCTCAGGGGCATAAGCGTGCGCCGTGCCTACTGCATCGCCGCAACCTACGAGTGTAATCAAGAAAAGTTCCTATTAGTTTACAGTGACGCCCCTGGATAGACGCATCCCATTGTAAGAAGGCAGCACAAAAAGGATGGCGGACGCTTCTCCGTCGGCTTTAAGAGGGAACGCTGTAGCGTCGCTCCCCCTTCGCATCGTCTCCTCATAACAGAATTATGTTTCCTCGTCTATTCAAATTACAGCGCCAGATAACGTGTGCGTCTGTGTTAAGTCGCAGTCTACGATATTTCTGACGTATTGTACTTTCATGTTTCCCACCGCACGTGGGCCATCGCGGAGGGCTGGCGTGGTCCTGGTGCTTCGCGGCGTGAGGTGGTAGCTCGAGATGATCATTTCCGCGATGGACGTCTACAGCGTCACCGGCTACGACACGGTATAGGTAATTTCTGGTGTTTCATTAGTCCTGGATTTCCTGCGAACGAGCTCCATTTCCCCTTCCTCTTCCGTTCTATCTTGAGCGCTGTGGTGAGGGTGAGATTTAGCACTTCGGCTACTCCGTTTCTATGTGTTTCCCAGCAAAAAATAATAATAATGAGGTTACACGAAGAAAAATAGACAGGTAAGAAATGCAGTTGCTCAATTAAAAAAAACAAATTTATGGCATTGGTAGTTCACTCGCCAGAGTCTACATTGACTAAGCAGTTCACATGCACTCAATTCTGCCCATACGGCGCTAACAGTGTACGTGTATTCATGTACGTGGCTGTCCTTCGCCGCTTTGCAAAAACAGTTTAGAACCATGTGGGCTGATAATCCTTAGAGGAAGTGTAGTTGTACATGAACCCGGTCAGGTACAAGTTATAACCACAGAAAACAGGATAAAATGTGAAAACATTCGCTCTAACAGCGATGCAGCTGGCGTTGCTTCTGTCTGCACTCTATCAAGTGGGTGTCCGCCGTTTTACTGACGCGTGAAATAACAACGGAACACTCAGGTTGACCGTAGGTGGAGAAGCGTTACCGACGGGTGTTCGCTTGGTATAATAAACATCAATTAGATTGCTTTACGGGGCAGGCAGTCTTGTTCACCTCCTTTAAATACAGCTGTCATGAGCGCCATTGGCTTACTTTGTCACATTCTCTAATGGGAAAGCTTCCAATATTAAGTAATTTGCGGCAGTATCTACAAAATAACCCGTTTGTAACGCTTTTTTTCTATTTGGCCATCGGTGAGCCGCCTTCGATTATATCCCGATTGGCTGACATTTTCTTTTGCGGAGCGTTTGTGATTGGAACTTTCCCCATGTGTCGTCATTCACCGAAGGGGGCATTTTGGTTACTTAATGTCGTTGAAAGTCTACATGAGCACCTAAAAAGGACGCGAAACAGTTTTGGTAATCTTGTACAAAAGCATTGCGTCGGTAGTACCAGTCTTTACGAATGTCAGCGATCTGCGCTAAGAGTATTATTATTCACTACAAGATTTCAGTATGCGCATCATTAAATGTACACACGACTCAGCGTAAAGAGTTTTCAACTACCCCAGCCCATCTGTAGTGTGATGGTAACTTAACGGGTGACGTCAATTGTTTTCTCATACTGAGTATCGGGTGGTCGCCTACGTGTATCGTTGTGGGACCTGCAGACGCACATTTCCTTGACTGGAGCACTACTAGGTTAGTGATCTAGCCCTTCCAGCAATATTAGACGGTGGAGTTTATACGTACGAAACAGGCATGACATAGTAGCGCTATGCGCCTATTGAAGCTTCGGAAAAGCGGCTACCTTGGGCGGTACAGCGTGTACCCCAAAGCTAAGTCAGTAGAGGAAGGGCAGTAGCAGTAGGGAGCAAGGCGAGACGAACATGTGCACACCTGCCTTGCTACACGAAGCTTCGCTTAATTCAAGGTGCCAATATTCCGATAAAGATGTGTCCTGATCAGTGAAATAATGTGGTGATACCGTTTCTGCCCTCATGTAAAGCTACCCTTCGGTGTTTTCCCATCTGTGAAGCAGGATTAATATTTTGTAGCGTTTGTTTATCGCTGGCTCTTGATAGCAGAATGAACATACGAATGGAAGCGAGCTCTGTTTAACCGAGCTCTGTGATCCCGGAGACGCATAGCTCAGGTCTGAATAATTAGTCCTTTAATACTGTCCTGTTTTAAATAATAACTGTGTTTAATACTGTGCTTTTAAGTTAAGATAACGAATTTTACGATTGATTAAACGAGCAGCTTGGTCAACTTGAACTTAAGTTTCAGAACCCCTTCTTTCAATAAGCATTTAATTAAACTCCTCCTCTCCCTGTACTTTTGGCTGAAATAATAGTTGTATTGTTGCGCATCAAGATATCAGAAACATGTCCTGTCACACAGTATAAAAAACAACGGTGTTCTGTTCAAAACTTCGTCAGCTCCTCGAACCACGCAGAAAGCGAGATTTAACGTGAGGTGCGCCTTCTGAATTTAAGGTTGCAACATTTTCTCACACTTGTTGAAACTCAGCAGATTCTTAACTTTCTGGTCTCTCTCCCATGCATTCTCTTTGTTACAAAGCATGATTTTCTTTACCTGTTACATGCATTTCCAAATTTGTAATGAAGAAATACATAGTGTAAGAGGTTCGTGGGCCCAGGCACTCAGACGAAAGGGGCTGAGGCACAGACACGGAGAAACGTTTATATGAGCACAGGGACGCACACATAAACAAATACTGAAGTCGCGTCAGTCGCTTCGAAGTTGTTCGCTCGTACAAATCGTCCCTTGGAGTCTCACGTTACCGCACTATGTTGACTGACACCTACCACTCGCAATGTTCGCTCGTGTCACAGTGCGGCATCGGGGCGGTGTCGCTACGGTGCCGTCGTAGCCGAAGCGCCAACCTGACTCTGTCGACGGGCCGGGCGGGCATCGTCCTGGATGTTAGGCGAGACCACGTGGACGGCCGCGACCAGCGGACCAAATAGTCGCCGGTTCGCAGCACGGCCTAGCCTGTGGCCACAAGCACAGACTCCGCTAGTGGTTGCCCGAGAAGTGAGGAGCCGCACGGATCGGTAGCCGCGACGTTCGCTCCCCGAGAACAGTCGGGAAGCGCAACGGACCGGTAGCCGCGACGGCCGCTCCCCGAGAACAGTCGGGAACCGCAACGGACCGGTAGCCGCGACGGTCGCTCCCCGAGAACAGTCGGGAACCGCAACGGACCGGTAGCCGCGACTGTCGCTCCCCGAGAACAGTCGGGAACCGCAACGGACCGGTAGCCGCGACGGTCGCTCCCCGAGAACAGTCGGGAACCGCAACGGACCGGTAGCCGGGACGTTCCCCGAGAACAGCACGTCTTCGCTGCAAGCTGGCTGGCCTGTCTCGCTCTCTCGCGCTTCACGGGTATCGCGCCTTCACGAGCGGCGTCACCGCGCACAACTACACGTCTCTTCTTCTTCTCCTTCCAAGTCGGATGCCTTTTTGGGGCCGCCACTCGCCGCAATAGTGGGTGGTAACCTTTCCGCGTAATCGCACTTCTCCACGCTTCAACTGTTAGTTTATAAAATTGAAATACAAGTTGCCTGCTGCATCGAAAACGTCGAAATGTTACCTGCCTGTTGAAGGGCTCATATTGTTTCTAACGCAATGGCGAACTAAATATTAAATGATTACTCTCAAAATCTTAACGATTCGTTTACCAAGCACTCCACGTGCCGTGTCATGGCATTTGAGTATCCTTCAAGCTCGGAATCTTATATCGATTTAGAGATTGCATTATGTAGTATGTATCTTGTCCTTATTTGTATATTCTACATCATATGGACTCCTTTTATGCTGCATTTTGCTTTCAAGTTCTACATTGTTAAATGACACACATGCTAATTCTACAATCTTTCACGGTGACCGCCTTTTTCACCACCTGATACGCCTCCGATCATTAGGCCCTGGCCACGCTGGGCACGAATGTTGCAGACTATATTACTAATTTTGATAACACGAAGCGCATGAATAATTACGCTCTTGCGCCTGTGAAAGCGTAAGTGATGTAGGTGGAACATTCTACGACTTGATTTTAAAAGCCGACGGCCCCGCTACGGTGGTCCAGTGGTTATTGTACTCGGCTACGGATCCGAGGGCCGAGGGATCGAACCCTGGTCGCGGCGGCTGCATTTCGATGGAGGCGAAATGTTGAGGCCCGTGTGCTGTGTGATGTCAGTGCACCTTAAAGAACCCCAGGTGGTCGAAATATCCGGAGCCCTCCACTACGGCGTCTCTCATAATCAGAGCTGGTTTTAGGACGTTAAACGCCACAAATCAAATCAATGAATTAAAAGCCGACGCTTATCCCCACTGATCAGTGTTATCGAGAACCGGAGATTGTGCTCGATGCTATCATTATAGTGTGTTATTTGATCACATGTTTACCCAACAAACATTTCGATCTTCACTTTGGATTCCGTCTACTTGATCGTCCCAACCGCGTCGCGATATCGTCTACTGCCGAACGCACAAAGGAGCGAGAGCGCCTGCCCCGCCACATGGCCTTATGATCTTGCTCCTATTTGTGATCAATAAATGCCGGGAAAAAACTTCGAAGTTCAAGCTTCAGAAATAATTACGCTCCGTAGCTTCACACCAAACGTGAGTGGTTGAGTCCTTTTAGTGTTTTGCAATGTCAATGAGACAGAACACAACGCTATTTGGGTAACAAAGAGGAATGTCCAGCTTGCAAATTTTCCAACGGTCGCTATGCATTCGCGATGTGGTTTGCCATGCGTAGTGTTCTTTGCGAAGTTACAGTAATACGAGCTTGTAATTTCCACGAAGAGGTGCGCAATGCCACGCCGTTTTTCTGAACGTTGGCTGCTGTAGGACAAGCAGGCTTATAGAAACTTCCCAGATGTGCCGCAGTAGAGGGGGGTATAAAATAGAAGCTTCATTACGCGGTGCAAATTAAACCGCATGTGTTCTGCCTTCTGCAGAAATAAGTATTGGTCCGATGAATCAGAATCTGCAGTTGCGACAGGATAGATCGGTGGCGGCTGCAGCTTCGTTCAACGCTGTACATCAATGTCACCCAATGTTTCCACAGAGCACGGCGCTTCGTGACAGTTGAACAAGTGACTTTATTAGGAGAGTTTTTTCTGTTGCTTGCCTAAAAGAGAGAATAGGCAAAAAACTGTAGGAGGCTATAATGAGATTTTATAAACCTTTATTTGCCTCAGGTAATTTTTGGTCGCTCTACAATGAACTGTTAGATTTAATTATTATGAGCGATCATAAACGTGAGCAGTACTGAGAAGGCAATAAGGAATGTGCGAAGAGTGTTTGTCTCGTGATGTTGCAGCCGCAAAGCTGTCTTTAGTCTGAAAGTTTATGCATGGAGCCCCTTAGGGCCTTAATAGTGACAGCATTTCGACGTGTCGGGACCAGCTATGATTATAAGGCACACTCCGTAGGTGTGTTGGTGGAGGGGGGGGGGGGGCGGTGGAGTGACTTTGTCCACCTCTGGTTCTTTAAGTTGGACTGCAACTAAAGACACGGTCGTTTACTTGCATTTCGTGTCCATGGAAATGTTGCCTCACCGGCCGGGATTAGATCGCGACTTTAGCCAAACAGCAAACGTATGCGAAAAGATTTGTATCGCCCAATGCACTATGCCTGTGTTATTTATCCTTAAATGAGTGCACTATTGAGAGCACCAGCGCGCGATTAGAGGAAGGCAGGAAATTCAGGAAGCGTTCTACGTGTGCTTAATTGCGGGCACGTCCCACCGAGGGGCCTTGCAAAAACTTGTTTCTGTTTTCGATATTGCAGTGACACACGTGTGTCAGAAACGCTTCACACTGAACGATACTCTTCCCTCGCCATCGCCGCTGGTACAAATTAACTCGGGCAGGCATGATGCACCCTGCCCTACTCGACGGCGCCACAGCTGTACTTTACGCTCTGGCGCGCTGAGTCCCTGCTTACCCCTACACACGCGTATTGCTCGACTAACTGCAATGGGACAGATGGCAGATGTCTGCGCTGTAATGGGTGATGACTGCTCGCCATGAGCCCATTCTGTACTCTCGCATCTGCGAAGTGAGCCGGCAGAGTAGGTCCAGGAATCTACGATTGCGAATGTATATAACTGGCTATGGCGGCAGTTTGTATGAGGCGCTCTGTACCAAATAACTTGTCCACAGGTGATTAGGCGGCTCTGGTTCGGTGTGTCTCGAGATCGGGTAGTCGTGCCTTGATTTGGCAAAGCTTTCTTTTCAATCGCTTCAGATCATTTGATCGAGTTACAAGGTACCTGTTTGCTCGCTAATCTGCAGTGAAGATTTGTACTACTGCCATCACAGCTTTGACGGGCATCCCAGCAACGTATCGATGTTCGTTTCAAGAGATGCGTGACTAAATCGGGAATAAGCGGACTTTTCCGCGGGTATGGGTCAATCAGCAGCAGGCAACGCGTCTCGGAAGGACAGCCTCGGCGTAGGTGATATAGTGGTGTTCAGCGTGCTCACCGCTGTCGGGTACATCGTCGGCCTCTACTTTTCCTTCAGTCGCACACGTCGCCAGGTAAGTTTCATTTTGACGGCTAAATAGACTGCGTTTTTGGCGAACACAGCCGCATTCTGTGTTTTGATAAAATAACGAAGGCATTCGAAATTATGAAGTAAAAGCCTGAGAGCTTCGTTGTCATGGCGTTTTTCATTGAACCTTGCTTATTTCTAAATTCAAAAATCCACGAGGAGCCTCGAACTTGCTCTGACCATTATTGTGCAAGTTCTTTTGCGTGCACCTAACAAATTCCCAACGCCTTGAGTTAGAATGTACGGATGTAAGCGTTAAAAGCTAGCCCGATAACTATGTATAAGTCACTGCAAGCTATCCCTAGTACGCGTAGCGCTATGTTATTTTTTCTTGTCGATATTCCGTGCCTTTCAGTGCACGGTCATTTTCACAGGGATGAAGCGCTGAAGACATGCTAAAACATGCTTATAACTTTGCATTGTCAAAGGGAGGTCGTTAGTTCCTTTGAAATTATGTTGCCGCTTTGTTTTCTGAGGATGTTTTTTTTCTTTTATGTTCGAAGCGGTTGGCCATGTTCCGAACATTTCGGAAGTCTAGACAAAGTGCTAACTTTAGGGTTTAAGTACGTTTAAGTACTTTTGCATTTTGTTTCCGTTTTACTACATCACTAATGCACACGCCAAGCACCAGAAGGGACAACAACGTTCCTGAGTTCAACCAGTCGTAAACAACAGCTGCAGCACAATGTAATCGATATTTCTTTTTTTTTCTGCTGGCGATGAACGAGGAAATATCGAGCGTGCTGTAGTGTGGTGAAGTGTACTTGCAGCCTGTTTATGTTTCACGACAAATAAATCCTCTTACAATTTCCAAAACAAGAATCCCTGGAGATATTTCAGTCAATGTATTTACGAGTACTTGCAAAACGGTGCACAACTAAATTGATTGCAGCAACCTAAAGGCAATGAACAGTAACAACTGCCGATAAACATATCTAAAACATTTTTAGTGTTCGCGCATTTTGTTATCTCTGACGTGAGAACTTATAACTTTTTCTATCAATTTAATCGACTTGGTTCTATCGTATACTCGGGAAAAAACATGAATTTCGCAATTGTTTAGATGTTGGGACTGCAGATAAAACGACGGTCCTTCAATCACAGCTTGGTCTAAGCGGTAATGGCGTTGAGCTAACGAAGATACAGATTTGGGCGTGGTTCGAAGCACTCGAAGCTCAGAGGAAACTTTCAGCTAGAATACCAAAGATGCATGAAAGAAGGATTGTTATGAGAGCTTAGGAAGGCCGCCCGGCACACGCCAAATTCAAAGTACATGTGAAGTACTAAGAATTTGCGTTTTCGTAGAGTAAAATTTTTAGGGTGTCCTAAAGTCAACGTGAAATGCTGAATATTTTCATAAGCCTAATGTAAAGAAACACAAACGGGCACCTTAAATAGAAAGCACAGTCGCAACCAAAGTGACATACGCATTGTTTAACTCAACAAAGCTTGCACTGAATTTACATTTATGGGGAAGTACACCGTATGAGCCGCCCGGCTGAAAGTAAAAAAAAAAAACTTGCCTGTGTGTGTTGCGCTCAGCAGATGGCAGTCATTTGTCGCTGAATGCGCATGATAACAGATATCCTTCTGCGCTGCTGCGATTCTTTCGAAATGAAAACCCGGCCTTCACATCACTCTGTACGAGCCAGGTGGATTACATTTATAGCTGAAAATTACATTCTCCTGCAAGGCACACATACCTCATCTGTGGAATGCAGAAGAAGTAAAGTGTAACTTTTTTAGCTAATAGGCTTCGCTGTGATAGAGTGGTTAAAAGTTTCTTTAGTTGGTGGTGGTGGTGAACAACCTTTATTTGGTCCTGCAGGGCTTAAAACCATTCGGGGGTCCGCCGCGGTGATGCAGTGGTTACGGTACTCGGCTGCCACCCGCTAGTTGGTGGAACCTAGTACATTTTTATATGTTGAATTGCCCCACAACTAACGTAAAGCAGATAGTAAACGAATTTTAGGAAGTGCACCGAGTGAAAAAGAAATTGTTCGTGCAGTGAATGGCACTTCGTTAAACAGAATTGGCGCACGAAATGTAGGTTTATTTATGAACTGCCAGGTTTTTACTGTGATTTCTCTTTCCCAAAATCGCGTGAGTGTACGTCGAAGTTATCTGAATGTTCTATTTTTGCAATTGTGCGGCGCGAGTGTTCACAGCCAAACTGAACAATTCAATGCAAGAAAATGCGTTCTGGATGTATGCTTTCAGGTGTCGGCTGAAATGTTCTCCCTAAGGAGAACATTTCAGCCGCAGCATATTTTCCGTGGATGCTGGCCAATATATCTGGCTATACTTGAGGCAATCCTCGGTAAACATATAGTGCGAGTTATAAATTACGAGCGTGAGCAAATAAGGGCTGCTTTATTAGAATGTACTTAATGCCAATCCGCGTTAGCTTAAACTAAAGGATGGATGAAAGAAAGACACGTACATTAATTGCCGGATCAGTGCTCAGCAAAAAAAAAAATTGCAATAAACGTTCTCCCTACGTACTTAAAGTACTCTTAAACTTTAACACTTTTCTTGCGCTCAAATGCGAAAGTATTGCCGCATGAAGCTGGGCTGATTTATTATTCTCTGAAAAACAGCAGAAAATGCGTTACCAAACTACCTAACTTCTCGGCGTCGACACGCTGGGCAAAAGATGCAGCGCCACATCGTTTTCCCTTTTGTGTACTGTACATTTATTTGAGAACAAGAATTGCTGAATAGCGCATGATATCGACTTCTTGCCATTAGGCCTCTTCATGCGACAGAGGCGCCCCCTCAGTAGTTCTTGAGGCCTTCCTTGGTGGTCGCACACTCCCGGCAGCAGCACTGGCCGTGTCCGTGCTTGCATCTGTGGCCACCTCTGTCGGCGTGGTGAGTTTCGTGGGACACTACTACGCATATGGATTTCATCTTGACTGGGTGCTTATCGGCATTCCCCTGGCGGCGGCCATGGTTTCCTTCATCTTCGTTCCACTGGTCTATGATCTGCGAGTGGCGTCCGTGTTCCAGGTAAATACGGAGCCGAGCGGATGGTCACTTTCAGTTGCTTCGTATTGATACGGGCATACAAAGCTAGGCTCACTGTAAAGTGCGTACCACTCACATTGTACTCGATGAAAGCGCTAAGCCAAAGTTAGAAATATAAATTGGCGAGGGAAACACTAATGGGCACTACTTTATGAGGCATTGCAAGAGTTTTTGACGTTGCTCATAGATGAAACGCGTGTCATATGTCATCATCATCATCATCATAATAGTCATCATCAGCCTGTCTACACCCACTGCAGGATAAATGCCTCTCCCATAGATCACCAATTATCTCTGTCCTGTCCATATGTAAGCTTTATCTAACCTAGCCTGCATTTCTGCGACTGGAACAAAGGGGATGTTTAGGTCTTATTTTTTAAACCTTGTGCCTAGTGTACATAAGTGAATATCAAATGTTTTTCTCACGGAACAGCGAAGTCCCACGTAATTTGTCAAATATGATTCCGTGAATACAGGAACAACACATTCCGTGACAAATGCGCCGATAGGAAATCAATGATTCATGATGCTAATGGTTTTGCCCGACACGACTGCTCCGTGACAATAGTAAAGTTCTTAGAACAGCCGTTATTGTACGACACCAACTTGATCGTAAGTGATGAACGCTGACATAGTGTCATCTAACGCGCACTACTAAAAAAAGTGGCTGTAATGACCTAAGCAATGTGTGCGAGTCATCGATCAGAGAAAACGAGCCTGCTTCTGTCGTGTGTTCTGTATTTGAGTGGGTACCGAAGACCGGAATCGCTGGGAAGCAGAGCAAACTTCCGCCTTAAACAATTTGCAAGCTTCAATGGGACAACAGTAACGTATGTGAAAGAGTGGAAAGACTGGGTTATTTTCGCCTATAGTCAACGTGCCGCAACTAATTTTTTCGTTTCGAACGTCGACAATATGTCGTTACTGGTTATCCTGCGAGTGATCATGCTTTGCAAAATTCTCAAGAATACATATTGCATATATATACACTGATTTAAAAATGTAGCACGAAGTTCACGTCAGCAGGTGTCCAGGCAAGAACATCAATCACCACTAAAATAAACCTCTAGAACAGTTAGGCTCTTGGTTTGAGAAGAACATGTGTTGTGTCACGAAAATAACCATTGCTGGAGGGGCATGATTTGGGAGAACAGTAGTCGTTCACTGTTATTATTGAAAGGCCGAAATTTTAAGGCATCGCGCACCTTAAACAAAAAAGTCTCTTTAAACGCCATAAGTGGCTGATTGAGAGAAGTGAAGCACATATCATCAAGCTCGTAATTGTCACCAATCTCGGGCTATAGATGCACGGGCGAGTCTAAGAACTGGCGTATCGGTTTGCCGGAAATAGAAATAACCCACGAATTAGTTTTTGCTTCCCTTGGTGCACTAGCAAACTCCAACATTGCCTCAAAGATCAACTCAGCGTCAAGGGAGATCCTTGGCCTATATGCTTGGTAAATCGTTAGTATATACTTAGTAAGTTGGCAGCCACAGAAATATGCGCTATCACGGCTAGTTCCAATACTAAGCGATGCAGATGGCTCACAACACAACACAGAACCAAATATGTAACACCAAATTTACAAGCCCATGCATTAGAATAAGAAAATGAAACACGAAAGAGCCCTGTTCACCAGGGCCAATTCAATGTGTCCCGTCAACGTATGGCTCGCTGGTTGGTTTGGCGGTTCGACCGTGGAGCAGCGTCGTTCAAGATCTTCTGACATGATTCGTGTGTCCCTCTGCCAACTTGCGATGGACTGCGGGCGACTGTTCAAGTCCTCTTAAATGACGTTCGGCTGGTTTTCTTGAGAATTTGGTGCGAGTCGCCCTATCTGAGCACACGCAAAGCTGTGGGATGATGCTGATGCTAATGCTGATGCTGCTGGTAATATTTCTGCCTCCGTCGAAACCCGCGCTTATTTTAGGCAGCTCGAAATTATTGATACCTTTTATGAGGCTGCCGTGTCGTGGCGGAGGCGTCGCCCTCCCTCGACTGCCGATGTTAGTGTGGTTGCATGCTGTCCCGGTTGCGCTTGTCTCTATCTGGCTTTCTCACTCACCCGATGTAGAAGGGCGATGCAGTGCTGCGTTCTATATTGTTGCGGCTTATCATTGCGCCGTGATCGCGCAATGAGGGTTTTGGCCAGCCGTTGCCTGAAGTCAGATTCCTTGATGCTTTCGATGTTTGCGCCACTTTATTCACGGGTTTAACTTGGTGTGACGTTTCTAACATGATTCCGTGCATTTTGACGATGTGGGCGCTGTTTTGTGACAGTTATGTTGAATGTAGCTTCGGTGGTCTTCTGTATGAAGGATAAGTAGCTCTGAAAAACAAAGAAATGTTGCAACTAGCCGGCCGCTGTTGTCTGTTAGCTATGACATTTGACTACTTTGACATTCCTTCTAGTGGCCATGACATTTGACATTTGAATGACAATGACATTTGCCTGGTCGCACCATTGAATCCCGGAGGAGGCGGTGCGGCGGCCGGATTTCGTTGGGAGCAAAACGGTAAAGGCCGTAGTATTGGGCGATGTTAGTGCACTCCACAGAACACCAAGTAGTCATACTTCAGGAGCCCTCCACTGAGGTGGTTCATGGAGCCATATCGTAATCCTGGCCATAAAGCCCCCCCCCCCCCCCCCACACACACACACACAATATTCTGCCAACGTTCTGCCGAGAAAATACAATAAAATTGTCAGCGAAACCAGGAAACATGACTACTGATGATGAATACTAATTCATGTAAATGGCGAGGTTGTGGCGCTAACGGGTGGCGAAGGGCGTGCTTTAGGGTGCCTCACATGGAGTACTTGATCACTTGAATTACTTCGTAAGCCTTAAACTAACTTCATGGTTCGTTAAAGGTTTCATTCGCCGTTATTTTCGGTATCATTTCCACCTTCAGCGCACGTTAACTGTGGCTCCAGACAAACTTGAAAAATTGTTTTCGGGCAGTATTTTTTTATTATTGTCTTTCCCTGGCGTTTTGCTGGAGTCACTTTTCGCATTATATTAGCTTTCTCCGCTATCTTTGTGATCTATATCTACCATACCATTTGCTATCTTGTCGCGTTTCTTTCAAATGTGGCATGTGGGCACTGCACGCTAATTATGAGTAAATTCATGAAGAGCCAGCTTTTCTGTTGCGTTTTTTCTTCTGAATAACAGTACCTTCGCTTGCGTTTCAACAATCCTGTCGGCATCACTGCCTGCGTCGTCTACTTCCTGCTCAGTGTAAGTACACAATTCTGCTTCCTGGTTACTGTTATGATTCATCCTCAATGCCAAATGAAAAACAACAACAAAAAAAAAAAACAGGACAGGTGAAAATATGGATTAATCCGTCTGCACGTAAAATGAATGGGTTTGCACTCCTGCACATTCATTTTGCTTTATAATTGTTGGCTTATATAGCTAGCAGAAGACATTCCTAAGCCGCTAAATATTCGAAAGCGTAAACGGCGTCTTAGCGCGTCCGTAGCCGTGATGACCAAGTATCGGGCGTGCATACAAGGCTTAAGTGGCAATGCTTGGGTCTCACATTATCGGCTGTGGCCACGAGCCGTGCTAAGTACTTGGCGAATACGTGCAGTAGATTGTGCAGTGCTGTGTTGGTTAAGTCGACTGGCATCGCACTCGTCTAAGGAGAACGGAGAACACATCTGTCGCACCTTATAAGTAAGGCGTTCACCGATCGCTCTCAAGTGTCGTCCATTTCTCTTTTAAGTATACTAGCAATACAAAACTTCCGAACCATCATGACGTCGACGTAGTCAGGCTTTGATGGCCTCAAGGACACGGTATTATGTAAAAAATATAGCACAGTCCAATATTACTGAAAGCGGTTAGCTGGGCTAGTCGGTACGCAGACTTGTAAGGCATTTCCAGCGCTAACCAAAGAAAACGCAATGATATAGAAGAGATGACAGCATATAGGCAGAACGCTGGCCTTTCAAGTGATTGTTATTTCAGAAATGAAGCACTTGTCACTTTCTGTTGTAGTACAAAACGCATAATGAATCAGGCGGCATTGCTTATCTTTGTATCTGTCGAGAACACGAGTGCCCTTAATGTCCAGGACACATTCGCATCGCTTGCACTAGTCGGCCAAGTGACCGGTACCCGCTATTGCCTTGACCTGGGCCCTATGCTCCATCAATCTGACGATGACACAGCGAACGGTCTGCCCGGTGTGGTAGTTTCCACAAAACATAGCGATTCTATAAATCACCGCTGTACTGCAGGTCACAAAAGGGTCAACGTGCTTTTTTGTGCAGCCACTTTGATTGTGTTCACGGTTGTCCACTGCAGGGCACATGCGGGACAGACTTTCTGGTGATGAAAACAGCCCGCGGACACCGCATTTAGCGGCTGTCATTTTAAGTAGGTGTTGCAGGTGGTTCACATAAGGCACATCAGGCCGTTTACCCCGGATTTGTACGATCACCTTTTGCTTTCCTCGCCTCGGACTTCACTTCCTTGGGGAAGTCCGCCAGCACAGAGACGAAGATATGCTGGGAAAAAGCAGCCTCACTCAAACGCTGGTTTTGCTCTTGTACGCTCACTGCCAGCCGGTGTTCGCACGACACTTCATGAGGGCTGAGCGCAGGCAGTTCGCAGCGATGCCACGCTTGACCACCTTGAAATGAGCCTGGGGTGTTAATAACAATACCCTTTCATTTCCTTTTTCGTCAGTGCTTTCGTACTTTCAGCACACATGTTCTCTCAGGTTAAGGCTCAAATTGAGAAAGTGGAGATAATAATAAATGAGAATCTCGTAGATGAATTTGAGACCTTGAGTTGCAAGAGCGTACAGACATTTCACTTTCTCAGATGGAGGTAGACTACAAAGGCCATATCAGTGTCTTGTTTCTTGAAGAGTGAACAATATATATCACTCCGCCATACGATTTGCTAGAGTAGAATGATGCCGTAAGGGGTAGCTCGGCCGTTTCACTCCTGCGACACCGGCTCCAGTTTTTAGAGTGTACGCACATCGTGACAGGTCGTAGTCATTAGGTGGTAAGGTGTAAGTTACAACCCCGCAACACAGTCTTTATTGCGTGTAAATGTTGCAACACAAACTCTAGGTACCCCCAGAAATTATGTGCCTTGAAATAGTTTTGAGGAGTTGGACATCAAAATCGAGGACCTTAAGATATGTCTTTCTCTGTTTTTTTTACAGCAAAGTGTTGGCGCTGTTGGAATCTTCAGCTCAGCCATTGCAGTATCTACAAGTAAGTAGATGTCAACAAATACGTGGGGATCCAGCAAGCACACAACGTTTTCTTTTTTCATTCCTAGTTTCTAGCTAATTCAAACTGTAAAACGCCCTTGCCTGGTCATTATCTTGGAGAGGGAAGTATGCATGAATGCTCGACTTCCGCGTTTCCTACTCACATTTACATAAGCTGTTTTACAAAGTCAAAGCTGGCGGTCTCGCTTCGCTATCATACAAAATAAACCCTCAAACATTTATCTGGCAGTAAAGTTACCAATATAGTCATACGTACTGGGCGCGTACTAAAATAAATCGAAAAACTTAAGGCAAATGCAAGCTTTGTCTAAAAGACCACGGAAAGCATTCTTTGTTTCATTAACGTAATATGCTAAATCATTAAGGAAAACATAAAAAACAACACACATTGCGTGACGTCTCTTTGCAAAAGTCATTTAATGTTTTCTTGAAGTCTTGCAATAACATATAAGAAAATGGACATGTGCCAAGAAGCTTATAACATAGCATAGCTATTGTATAGTATAGTATAGCAAGGAGGTGGGATAGAGAAGTGACAAAGAGCAAGAAGGAAACGGGGACGACACAGGGTAAAATATAGAATAGCCCTGCACAGTATAGTTTATGCACCACAGAAAGTCGTATTGCCACGCAGCTCTTAGCGTAGCACAGACACGCATAATAAGTATAGCAAGGGGGTGGGAAGGAGAAGTGAAGGTCAAGAGACTGGAAAAGAATGCGAAAGTGAGCAAAGGATGAGTCATACCAGGGTAAGAAAGAGGGAAAGGATAAGGTGATGGATAAGGATAAACCGTAGTATTGGAATGGGCAAATGGTGGAAAAGGGAAGTGAGGGGGAGGAAGAAAGAGTGCAATTAGATATGTATTAAAATGAAAGATGACAAATGAAGGTGTAGAAAGAGAGAAAGAAATATAAAATTAGCATGAAGATGAAGAAAATGAAGAACTCCATCTGTGTTGGCGCAGTGGCGGCGTTTCATTGCGAGCTCCGGTGTTTTCTCGGGTTCAACGGGCGTTGAAATGTAGCTAATTACTTTTTATTTATTTGTCTCTCTCTGGTTTTTTTTCTTTTCTACTATGATTATCATGTAGCACTACCACTTGCACTTTCGCTATGATGTAGTGCAAGGCTGAGGGAAAGGGTGTGGGTAGTGGTTCGAGGGCCAGCATGGGCTGGCGTTTCCATTCCCTTCCATCCACCCGTCCATTCTTCCTTTCTGTCTTAGTTTCTTTATCTGTTTCTGTGAAACATCGTTATCACAGGAAAGTGATAACGGCATCAAGGCAATTGCAAGTGTCAATATGTCAGAAAAAATATGAATATACCAGAAAAAAGACGGCTACTTGAATTCGTTTTTCTTTATTTTCTGTTTGCTTTCCAGTGTTTCCAGTCGCTCTTGTCTATTCCAACACAGTCATCGGTCTAGCGGGCACAATATACACTGCACTGGTAAGAACAGTTTCAATACCATGAAATATGGCCTTGACACTCGCTTTTCTCCTATGCTTGCATGTGCGGTATTTGCTATTTCGTGAGAATTGAGATTAGAATAATTTAAAACTCAGTATGAAACCGGAATGTCAGTGAATGACAATGGCTCATTTAATTGAAGTGCAGAAAAAAAGCAAACATGTAGTTCGAAATCTATATTTTGTTCCTGGAAATTGTGTTTGCTTACCTCCAGAAAAGGACCAGGGGTCGTTTTATAGGTGCTGGTGCGACGAACTTTCCTCCCTATATAATTATCATTCTGACAAATATGGCCTTAGTTCGAACGCCATAAATAGACGCCCATGAAACATCAGGCATCGGAAATTGTGTGCGCAAATTCCTTGGATGTCTGCGTGTTATAATATAACGAATAATATAAATATGTGAATTTTATTACTAACAATATCGGCGTGCCTAACTTATGGCTACATGTGCCTTTCTATAGAAAAAAAAGCATTATGTGGTCTAGGTGCATTCTGCAGGCACTTGATTTAGTTACCTTTTAGCAGCCTAGTGTCTGCGTGAATACCTGCGTACTACGCTTACACTTTTTTGCTGACGACCTTAATTATTATGTCACATGTGACAATGACATCACCTTTGGGTGTGATTCGTTTATTGATCTTTTATGTGTGCTGTTTTGCAAAAGGGAGGCCTTCGTGGAGTCGTGTGGGCGGACTGCGCTCAAGCGATCGTGATGTTCCTGTCCCCGATCGTCATCATAGCAAAAGTTCTCTATGATGCAAATTTCGTGACTCCGCCGCTCCGTCCCATGAGCGATTCCAACGTGACAGACTTTGGCTTCAGGTGAGAAGCGGGAGTTTATTGAAAATAACTGGCTACTTCGGGATTGTCCTTGCAGGGTTCTCTAGAATATAAATCTTGTAGTAGATCCCAGTCGAAAAAAACAATTGGAACCAATTGGGAAATTTCCACTTGGTCCCAATTGTACATTAGTACACCATTGGGCCAATTGGACCAATTGGTTGTAGGCCAGTTGGGCCAATTGGTTCTAGTCCAATTGGTTCTAGCCCAATTGGTTGTTATGGTGCAGTAGCCCATAACCAATTGGTTGTATTCCAATTGGGCCAAATGGTGCACTTGCCATTACAACCAGATTGTCCCAAATGTGAACACAGCTGGCGCTGCATGAGTCTACCGAGCTAGAGTGCATATAACGAAGCATGATATATATATGACGCGAAATATTCTCTTTCCTGTGCTGTCCATGTTTCATTTCATATATCACACTTCAGCAGATGCTCCCTAGCTTGGTTGACTTGTGCAGCGCTAGCTGTATACACATTTTAGACAATCTCGTTTAAATGCCATGTGCATTATTTGGCACTACTGGAACACAACCAAGAGTCTTTGGGCCTACTGCATAATGCTCTTTCATGTGTTCATGCATGTTACTTCTTGCTGTTTTAAATCGTATTCTATAACCAACAAAGGAGCCGCTTCACGCAATAATCGCTTATTAGAACGGGAAGTACATTTGACACGGATACATTAAGTGAAAAACAGAAAAGCTACTTTATTTAAAACATATGTTGCATGGTAATTATTTGTCAGGTCGCTCGTTCTTGCCACAACCCGCAGTCGTCTAGCTCTCGATCACTCAGCAGCCTGCGCAGAAAGAGTGAATAAAGCAGCGTTAACAAAAGTCTATAGTACGAATTAAACACAAGCAAGCTTTGAAAACGGGTAAGCTTACCTTTGACTTGCGCAATTGCGGAACGGCGGGGACACATGAGCCGGTTGAGTACATCCACCTAGCTCACCAAACAGGTCACCGGGAAGTTGTTAGGGCTAACGTTCTTGATTTTTATCCACCAACCCGCACAACTTCCAAACGCTTATCAACACCACATCGAACACCACAGTGAATAATCATGGCCATAAAGCAACCAGTGCATTCATCTCGCAACAGATAGCGGCAATACACATGAATACAACGAGAACGATGCACAGACACTCGGCACCACAGCACAGATGCGACTGCTGCTGCCGCTGCCTACAACCACGTGTGGCTGATGTTGATGACGCTGTCTCGTGCAAATCAGGGTGGATTATAAAATTCAGACAGAACCGAATTTCGCGAGACACATTTCTTTGGAGGCGTAATACAGGAAAGGGACAGGCACCATTTCTCAATAAGGATGTATTGCTCAACGCCAGAGGTTAATTCGTTCCCGGTTGGAGCCCAATTGGAAGCGAGCCCGCAAGCTCCATTTGGCTTGACTGGTTTCCATTTGAGCCATTTGGCCCAAATGGTTCCATTTCCATTTGAACCGCTTGGCCCAAATGGTTTCCATTTGGACCAAATGCTTCCATTTCCATTTGAACCATTTGGTCCAAATGGAAATTTGGCAATGACAGCTATCCCAATTGGTCCTGTTGGTATTGCCAAATGGCCCAATTGGAAAGTGACATTTTCATTTCGACCCATTGATATTTCCAAATGGTTCCAATTGTTTTTTTCGACTGGGATGGTATGCTAAAATTCGCTACAAAAGGTGTTTTCGCACACTTAACCTTATAGGAGCAACTTGAAGGAAAACTGGGCGCCTACCATCTCTACATAGCTGCAGACAAAGCTTCAAAAAGAAGGTTTAAGATTGAAATGAATGTATTTAGAGAATTTATTTCTACGATGTCAAAACTAATTAGCTTTTAATATTTGTGCCATAGAAACAAAATCTTTATTGTATAATTTATCAAAAGAAGATGCTAGTTTTGTTTACACAACACTAATGGTAGTGAGCAAAGAGACAACATAAATGAAGCCGGTGAAGTGCTTTCGAATAGGAAATCCCAAAGTCCTTCGAACCTTTTCTGGTCATTAAACTCTGCCCGGCGTTTCATACAGGGACAGGGAGCGCCGCTAGAAGCGCTACTGTGAGCAAGCGGGTGAGCGTCCGCGCCCACTGCTCTCGGCGGAAGCGGCTGTGCCGGTTCGAGGTAGCTTTTTAATCACATATCATGTCGCTGAGATTCAACTATCATTCATGTTTTGCGTGGTGACGTGCGACGTGCTTGTTCCAAAGAAGGGGCGAGTTGCTTCAACGTGATGCATGTAATTCTGAGCGGAAGAAAAATTGCGGTCTAAAAAGTGTTGCTTTCTACGTATGATATGATTTACCTTGTATTCGTGCTGCATGTATAAGTACCATGCATTCCGAAATTTAATCAGTTAATTTTTGCCACACGCCCTGTCATAGTTCCTGTCCCTGCCACTCCAGCGATGTTGCCTAAATTGCTGCAATCAACCCATTATTGCAATGACATACCCTGAAGCTTTGTCTTTGAATGAAATGAAACAAGTACCTGCGTTCAAGACCATAACGCTGCTGCACAGTCAATTATATCTGTTGGACAAAATGAGGCAAATTGTCAAATACCTCTCCAGCTGAAACCAGACAAGTTCGCAATTGCGTAAAACTTCATATAACGCAACAATCCAATACAGCTGTTCGCAAACATGGCACAGTTGCCAAACAACAACCATAAAGGAAAAAAAATCTTACATAGAATCATAAAAGGGAAACTGGGCTTCATTTGTCCCATTTTGTCGCACCCCCTGAAGGCACGATCAAGGAGACATACATACAACTTTCGCCTTACGGCAATGTTTGCGAAAAGTAAATCTCATATGAAGTTTTCTTCCGCGTACCATAACCGAATGGAATTCCCAGCCTCCACTTGTCATGTAATAGAGGAACTTCGGAAAAAAGAATTTTTTTCCCAAAATCCAGTAGAAACTTGAAGATCGCTTTAAAACTTTCTTCTAATTTTTATGTTAATTCCTTGCTCTGCACTGTGCGGCGCTATTGTTTGCAGAGAGATTTAATTTGCGAGTTTTTTGTTGTATTTAGTGCGGTACACTTCAGGTCACTGCTGTTATCTGCACTGTTTTTTTCGAAAGTGCCATTTCTTCTGTTGTGAAGTAAGCATTTCGTCTCCAGCATTTTTTTAATGTATTGCCCCTCCTACATGGTCCAGAACTTCGGCCTGCAGTATCAATCGATAAATGAATGAATAAATAAATAAATAAATAAATAAATAATATAGAAATTACCTCGAAAAATTTAGTAGTGCTTGCTCTAGTCGCGCATGGTTTAACACAGCAAAGCTGGCCGATTTATGTACGACGTGATTTTGCTAGGTCTTGCATAACCTTTCTAGATCTCACTTGGCTACCTATTTAGTGTCAGCTCAATTGGGGCTACCTCAATTAGTCTTATCCTAATTAGACTTGCCTTAATTGATATTGCTTAAATAATCTTGTATACATAGTCATACTTGTCTGACGTAGGCTTAGCCTGATCATACCTGGCTTAATTGGTGTTAGCCTCACATGTCATAGCATAAATATGGTTGGCGTGGTTATTATTCACTAATTAAGGTTAGTGTAATCAGCATCAGGTTAGTTAGCATTGGCCTAATTAGCCATAGCATAAATGTGACCTTATAGGAGGGTGTAAATGAAATTAGGCGTGCCCTAATTAGTGTTGGACAAATTACCTCTAACCTAATTTATCACGGTTTAATTTGTCCTGTCTTTACAAGCATACTTTATTTGGCTTGGTTGTAATTAGTGTTAACATAATTATGCTTAACTTATGTAGTCCTAGCTTAGCCTGTCCTGTCCTAATTAAAATTGGCCGAATTAGTTTTGGCCCGAGTAGTGTCAGCGTAATTAGACATAGATTATTATTTTAGCTTATTTAGTCATAGATAATTAGGCAGGGCTTATCTCGTCTTAGCAAACTTAAATTAGCTTTACTAGCTTGGCATTGTTACACAAGTATAACTAAATCATTGGTGTTTCCTTTCACTACGAAATCATGGCTTCGAATATGTCCGTGACGTCAAAATGTTTTTGCACTCTGGGACGTATTGGGAGAAAACCGTAAAGCCGCCAGCTTATTGTCGTAGTAGCGCCCGTTCCGACTCCTCCCGCTCGTTAGGATCACTTGGAAAAGAAGACAAGGCCCTCTGACTCGTACACCTCTGTAGCCGGGGCGAGAACCCTGCACACAGCAAGTTTTTGGCATCCTTGCTCACGTGAACTACAGTACCTAGAATGTACTACATTCTAGCAACACACGGGAACAGTCCCTGTGCCATCGCGCACAGTACTTAAATTCGTTCCACCTACAAATAGGGTAAAACCGGGAGGAAGACGAACCCCGATGCAGCCGCATTTCTTGGGCACTCCGCAATCCTCACGCAGCACACAGCCGGCGCAGCTCTCGTCTGTCCACCGTCTCCTTGCCCCCTCAATGCTCATAGCGCCGCCCCGCGGCCGCTGAGGTAGCATAGCAAGCTCTTCCCATAGCGTTACGGTGGAGTTTCGTGACCAGAAAAGAATTCATAGTCTGGTAAAAGGGAAATATGTCTACGTTCGTGGATGAGAAGACTTTTAATTGTGAAGGAACAACACGCAATGAATAACGTAAACATATAGGCGTTGGTTTCTTTCAGTCATTGACTTCAGGACGAACCAGGAGTCATTCAGCTAAATTATTTTTTGGGTGACTGACCTCGAATTTTACACCAACCCTAAGCGTGCTTGCATTGCTATTACGCGAGGACCGTGATCCTTGTATCCAAAGGCCTACGGTGACGAGCCTTCAACATTGCTTTGAAAATTTGGCCATGATATACTTACTTGAATATTTCTGCTTTCTTGCACGCAGATTGACCTTCGATGTAACAAACGACGAAAACTTCTGGAGCGGAATGGCGGGAGCACTGCCATTTGGCTTTGTCCGAACGGGGTTCGACCAGATGGTAGTGCAAAGGTTCATGGCCGCCAGGACAATAAGACAAGCAAAAGTGTTCGTATGCATTTTTATTCACAAGATAATCTGATATTCTTTGGAACATGATGTCCCATAAGGAGGCGAATTACCAACATTCGCGTACGTTTAGCGAGCTCTTCTAGCTACGTCTGTAATGAATGGCGTCTGAAATACAAGAGAAAATTTTGATTCAATCAAGTCGAATGCGTCTGACAGTATAATTTTGGTAAAGCGATGGTACCATTGCAGCTTGTAGCTACAATTTCTTTTGTTTTTTTTGTTGCTGGCTGTTATGTTCGGCGGTAGATCGCCGGGCAGAGTAGGCGACGACGACCTAGCGCGGGACCTTCCTGTAGAAACGTCTTCCCATTCACGCAGTACGCAGTAAGGGCGGCGGCTTTGTTCTCGCACGCCCGCGGCCGGTAATTGCTGTAACGTACACAGCTGCACAGCGGGGGGACATGACGGGCTACAGGACTCGCCACCGTACAGCATTTTCGAGGGGAACGGGGCATCCGAGAAAGAACAAAAGGGGGAGAGTCGCTTACAAGAACAGCGGGGGCTCACGGTCGAACTAATCCTTCGACCTTTCTGCGCGCTGGACTGTTGCCAAGGGGTCGCCCACTCGGGATGAACGCGCCGTGGAAATGCACGGAAGTGCTTCCGATGACAGTACACCTGTGAGGCAGTCCTGTTCAAGCGGCGGCTTGGATGCAAGCCGCCGGGTAAATAGAGTGGCAATTTGGTGCTGCTGCAGAGTTCTGCTAACTCATTACAGGATTAGTCCCCGACGCGATCTTTCGCAGAAGCGCGGTACAGCGAGACTTCGAAGTGTGGGAATGCGAAGGCGTAACCGTAGGCTCCGAGAGAGAGAGCGTAAACACGTTTTATTGGTGAAATGCTGCATATGAGTTGGTCGCAGAAGGCGGTCACAGAAACGATCGGAGGTATTCAACGGTAGAAGAAAGACGAGAGAAAATGAAGAGAGAGCTTAGCGCTAACTTGGGTCGCAGACGCGGCAAGGTGGACAGAGGTCGAGCTTGGTGCTGCCTCTGATCGAGAGATGAAGTTTTAAAGCTTGGTGCTTACCCCTTTTGAGTGCAAACGTTAAGGGCTCGGAACGAAACGCTTGGTGTGGTGTGAACCCAGTTGCGTTGACATGAATGTCCGCTGACAGTACTGGCCGCCCCAGCCACGTTTTGTAAATTGTGGACACTGTAAATAAACAGGCGTGTTTTTGCCGTGAGGACATCTTGGCCCAGACTCCGTCCTGTAACGTGTCGTCGCGGTCATCGCATCATCAAGAAGCAAGACCAATCCGAAAATTAACACTGCCGTCTTTGTTTCTTCCAGCCCTCGCCAGCACCTTGCAATGCAAGCACGGGTCAGTTTTTACGCTGATGGAAACCACAAGGGGCGATAAAAACGCAAGGTTCATAGGCACATGTGCAGATGCAAGTCGTTTCTACGTAATTCTACAAATTTGAATACAGGAGAATGGGCACCTACTCATCTGTAGCAGAAGGCCTCAGGGAAATCAAGACCGATGATCACCTTGCAGATTTCCATAGCTGATCTGTCATATGTTGTCTTCATATGCCACGAGTGGACTGCTTTGCTCTCGCGCTGTCAATTGACAGCCTCCTGGTACAGTAAGCTGCTATAGAGAGGCCACTCAGGGCAGGCGCTGACCACGGGGTTAATCGTCGGGGGTATTTTTCGTAAACAAAGAAGCTTTTTTTCCTGTGAAATCCCCATGGAATGAGATGTAGGTTAGCGCTTCAGATGAACTGGGTGCAAATTTCCTGTTCGTGTAATTAGAAGTTTCGTACCCTATGATGGACATCATTATAATGTTATTGTAATTTTGAGCGCATTGTCTTCATGTCACCGTTACAGTGTGCTACTGTTGTTGTGCCATCTTTCCTCATTCAGAGGTTTTTCCAAAGTCACGTCGCCATGATCACGCTGTCATCGCATTTCGTTCTGGTTTCAGTACCTTTACTGCCTCATCGCTAACTTGTTTGTATTGAGTGTGACGCCTGCGTTTGATCATCCTCATCGTGATGCAATAAAGCCAGGGCTATCAATTCGCTGTAGTCTAGCATTCTCTTCGGCATTCAGTCATCATGACTGGTTATTCCTTCGAGCTTCGTCTGTAAATCCTCTGTGTTTGATTGCTGCTTTGACAATAAATGGATTGTTGCTATGACACTACGATAGAATTTACGGGTTATGACATGTAAATTGCATAACTAGACCTCATACAATATTGATCATTACAACATGAGTGCTGTATAATTATTACCCCATAGTTGCCTTACCGGCGTCACCGTAGCTGCGGTGTTTGCCCCAGTTTTTATTTTGTCAATTTTATACCACCGTCGTTCCATTCATGTCGCATATTTTCATTGTTGTCTGAGTTACAGCGTCACCACTATTTCATAAGAGCCAAATGCCCTACCTATTACGTTGTAATCCAGCGACAGTAGTGCAATCGTAGGGTAACCTTCCTTGCATTCTTGGTTTTTTCATCGTCCTGTTGTCGTAGTGCTGTCCATGTCTTAATGCCATTGTCATCTTACTATCGTCTGCAATTATTATTTCCATGGAATTAAAGGGGCACTGACACCAAAATTTCGCTGCTAAGATAGCCTGCGAGATCGATTTTCGCGGACATACAGATGTCATCTACCAAATCTCAATGGCGAACACAGCTCCGAAGATAATTTAAATGAATATTGAAGTTCGCATGCGCAATCGAGCGCTAGACACCGTACATCGCGACATCAACAGCAGCAAAGGTGACCTGAAGGGGACCCCCAACTTCTGCGACGTCACCACGGCAGCCGAGCTCCGAGAGTGCAGCTAGCAATGATGACGTCATAGCCGCCATTGCTTATTCGCTGCGGCTGCGTTAGTAGACTGCCGGCGACGCCAGAGCTCAAGAAAATAGTTGCCACCCAACAACGATGACAGCAACAGCGACAACAACGCGCAGGACGTGCGACAGGCGAAAGAAAACGAGCACGCTGCGGTTGTCGCGCGGAAGTGCGTCACAGTTATGTGTGCTCACGTGGTCGAACTCGTTTACTCCATTGCGAGCGCTAGATGGCGCCAGTTACACCGGGCGCCTCATCGTTTTTCGAGCTCTCCCAAACCAAAACTGAAACTAGTGGGTAATAAACAGGACGTAAATAATTATCTGACGCGCGCTGGAGCAAATGATATGCCGTGTCATGGCTAACAGGTCCCCAGCTAGGTACTGCAGCGAAAAAACAGCAGACGAAAATTTTGGTGTCAGTGCCCCTTTAAGTCTTCTGCCTTCTCTAACGTGCCACTAGTGTGGCTTCCCTTGCGTTCGCAGTGGTAAGTTGATTTATATTGGTAGTATGAACAGTGAGGTGTATGACCTAGATGTTATTATTCACACGCTACCTATTATATTTCGCGAAACACTAACTCCGCTTGGTTGCTTTGGGGTTATCAATGCATTACGCCCAACAATTACGTATTCGGTAATCCAAAATTCGCAAGGTAACATTTCGTTCAAGACAGCCCTGACTTTTGCAAGGTTCCTGGATTTTGTTCCTAGGGTATTTCGAATTACCGATAAGTTGACTGTTTTCTTTTGCAGAATAGCTCTTGCAGGTCCGCTTTTCGTGCTGGTTTTCTTTATCCTGGGAGAGTTTGCTGGCGTATGCATGATATATTGGTTCAGAGACTGTGATCCCGTACTTCGTGGTTCTATCAAGAGTTACGACCAGGTAATATTCGGGGATATGTGGTTATTTTACCTATTGCTCTATGGTGCTCTGGCCAATGTTGGTTCATATCTATATTTATGTTCTGACAACGTACATCTATTTGAGTGTTAGTATGATCGAGTGCATAAATCTTTGTACCTAATAGGCATACCTAATACCCAATGTACCTCATGAATTAGAGTTGCATAACTGCTCGCCATTGCAACATAGCAGCATGAAAGACCCCTGCGAGATGGCTGTATCCTTCTCTGTCCATACACTTTTGCTTATGGCCATCTTCCGTCTAGCAGTTTATATAGGTCTAGTGGCTGTAGCACACTGCTGGTTATCCGAAGTTCGCGGGGTCGAATCCCAGCCACGGCGGCTGCATTATTCTGATGGCGAAATGTTGAGGCCCATTGATATCTTGTACTCATGGCCATCTCTAATAATCATGACCATCTATGATAATCGCGGCCTTGGCACGTTAAACTCCAGAAATCAATCATCTTCCGTCTCGTGACGTCCATGACGTCAGACCATACGGTCGTATAGCACCACCATTTCCTAATTTGACTAGCATGATCAAGATACTTTGGCAGCAGTTAAACGACACACGTCAGAAATTTATTGGGTCAGTACAATCAGCTATACAATGACCATTTATTCTGTCGTTCTTGGGGCACTGAGAATAGCGCCGATGGCATCTTCGCATATTTTGTCACAGCTGTACATCATCACTACTTTGGCTACACACTGGGTTGTGTTTTCCTACATAGCGTTTTATTTCACGTAGTCCTACGTAGTATTAATTGTGACGGCGACGCCGGATGCTAGAAACTAATTTCGCCGGCTTGTATGATTCTTTAGTGGGCGTAGTTTCGTTATGCAGACGAGGAGGACCACCATTCCTTGTCTCTTGTGTGATAATATTTGATTGCTCATCAGATGTACACGCCAAGGTATGCACAGATCAGTTCTTGCTTCTCCTTGTGTGAAACAGCCACGACAGAATCACGATGCAGGAGGCGAGAGAGAGGGTCTAGAAGTGACTTGCATTTGAGAACATTGCTTTGCAGGGAACAACCAAGTATTCGTTTGTGTTCTAAATACGTACGGGGTACGCAGGGCTAAGTCCGAAACTTACAAAGCACAAGTTTCTATTCAGTTTTGAGATATGACGACGTGGCATTCAAGTTGCCATGTGTTACTACTACAATGCATGCGGACGATGTTATTGTAACCTAACCATTTCATATGTGTTTCCGTGTACATGCCTTCAGATAGTCCCGTATTACATGATGAAAAACCTCGCCAATGTGCCATTGCTGAGAGGCCTATTCTTGGCCGGCCTAGTAGGGGCGTCGACAAGGTAAGTCGCGCCAAGCGTTCAGCTGTGGCGAATGTTTCATATAAATGTTACTTGCCTTATGAGTCGGCTTATGTACCATAAGTGCGCTGAGCCGTGAGGGACAGACACTACGCATAGGAGGTTTCAAGGTTGCTCCAACCGCTTCAGCAGAGGGAAGGCAACGCAACCAGACATTGCTGCGCTGAGCTAGGCTAATTTTTTACGGCCTCTAAAAAACGGTGACAGATGCCATGAGAGAATGCACAATAGGTCGAAGCTATTGTTACGCGTATGTCTAAAATTGTCCACGCAGAGTGGTAGTAATTCCATGAATGGCAACCAATGCCACTACATATACGACTGATTCTAAGCATGTTCACAGAAAGACTTCTGTTATGTTGAGAATATCTGTCGATGCAATGAGCTGTGTAGAAAGAATTTCGTGACCAATCATTACTCCAGGCCAATTATTTCGCTGTTTTGATTGAAGTAAGTTTTAGAAATGCTGCCTCGAGTCTCCGGTGCCGGGGTGCGTGAAACTGTTTAGTGCTCCTGGAGGATCAATGAGCTATAAATATCATAGAAATGAGGAGCATTTCTGTTCCAGAATAAAAGGTAGAAGTGGACAAGGAAAATTTTTATAAATAAATGTATAGGAGGTACAATCATTCTGTGATAGACTATTGCAGTTTTGAACGCGACTTGGTAGCGCCTACAGGATTGGGAACGCCTGCCGACGTTATTCTTCGCTTTATTTTGCAGCACTGTTTCATCGATTGTCAACTCTCACGCCGCAATATTTTACATCGACGTTGTTACACCGTACGTGAACATAAGCGAGAAAAAGGCGATCCTTGTTATGCGGCTCCTAGGTATGTCTGTAGCCCTCTCATACGTGCTGCACTTGCAGAATTGTAGAAACTTCAACGCTAACACCATTCCCGAACTCATTATTGAAGTTTTGGTAATGATACATTTTAATAAGGAATGTTGCGTAATGAATTCTTGTCGCTCCCCCGACTTCACCTCAACAATTTCAGCGAACGCAGGAAGCAATAGCGATATGTTCGAGCGCTTATTTGTTTGAAAAGGCAGCACAGAAAACAAATGTCTGAGTAAGATCTGTCTATGTAAACGAGGCTTCTCAAAATTAAATCAGTGGTCATATCGTAATGTTCCTAACAAAACTGAACAGGCAGTGATTTTTGTTCAGCTCAGTCATGCTTAAATATCTAAGCTTGAGTACAGAGAAGCCACGCTTGTCTTTTAATTATGTCATGTTTTCATTTATTTATTTTTGTTTTTTATTTATTTATGTCATATTCGCAAGTTATCTTAGAAAGTTTTAGACGCCAAAACCACATGATTACGCGAGAGGATGTAAGAACGGTTCCTAAATTATTTTGGTCACCCGACGGTTTGGCGATTTTCCCAATGTCGAAGAACGCAAGCCCATTTTTTAAAACATTTTCTCCCCTCAAGCGTGCGGGCGCAGTGGTAATTAAACGAACCAGCGTCCCCGAAATGTCCAGAGGAGCACATCAGCCAGCTGCGGTAACGGTAATTCAGTACATCCGATTTTCGTGGCATGCTTTCCTAATGACCTAGACATGAAACTCTCCTGTCACCTGTCACACGCTCTTTGAAATTTGTCCTTGCAGCTTTCGCAAGTGGCACTATTATGACACTGTGCGCAATAGCTGTACCTTATCTCGGCACTGCAGCACGGGTAAGTACGACCAAGGCCAATAATTTCTGAATGCAGCCACAAAGACTATCCTTACAGGCAACGTGAACGCTGCATTTCGAAATGCCTGTAGGCAAACTCTATTAAGGTCACGGATAGCACTCGTAGCAGTTATCTGATACGGAATTGCAGTTACTACTGTACGCAGAAATCACGGATGGGAACATGTAAAAGCGGGCTTCTCTCGTTCGTGTACGCATTTCCTGCAAGCACCGGATGTCCCTGTTTTGGAGATAGATGGATGGATAGATAGGTAGATAGATAGATAGAAAATTGTGCGGCAAAGTTAGCGTGTTCCTACGAAATATTTGGCCCATGATCGATTCAAAAGAAATATGTTGATAGAAGACGCGTGCACACTGTGTCAAGTGGCAATCTAAGCGAAGGAATGCAGTCATCACTTGAGAAGCTAATGTCGCTTCAGGAATGTATCCCGGCCATAATGGCCACCATTTGTGTTCGCACCATTTACAGCGTTCCAAATTGTTTCCGCTCGTTCTTTGTGATAACTGTGATTGCGAACGCACACACTGTTCATCTGTTCACTGTGCCGGTAAGCCCGACATTCTCGTAGCACGAACTGGTAAGAGAGGATTAATTGGAGCATAACTTTCTGCGGCCGCTAAATGAGAATTTTTAAACACGCAAATTACTGTAATAGCGTCAGTTATCAACTGTGGTTTTGACTGAACACCAGTTTCACGAGACCATAATTCATGAGACCCCCTGTAACGAGCAAAAGGAATGGCAAAGAAACTCTCTATAAACGAGAGACGCTCGCGTTTAGGTTCGAATTATACCGATGACAAAACCGTCATCGGAGCAATAACGACGAAGCCGTTTATGTTTATAACAAACAGTGTATTTATAAGGAAAATGATGGAAGAATTAGATGGACTAGAAAGAACGAAACATACAAAAGGAATGCAATATGTGAGAAGTACAGTAAAGGTCACGCGGGCACAATACAAAACGGGAAAAGTTCACCGGTGGGCAAGTCGGTGATCAATCGCTGCGGCAGGGTCGATGTGGAAAGGGGACAGTTGAAGTAGAGGCAGCGCTTATGGCGCGATGTCCGACGCCGCGGTCAGGAACGCTGCTCCCGTTGAGGCTGTTGACCCGGAGCGCGTTCGGCATCTGCGCTGCTAACTCGGCCAGTGGCTTACGCTCGCTGAAGTGGCAGCCGGAATTGCCTGGCGGGAACGTCTTGGCAACGTTCCACCCACGCCAGGCCTGAAGTGAGAGGTGGTAGCGCACCAGGTGGGAGCCTACTGAGATCTCGAGTCTGTAACCCGACGGATCTCTGCTCCCGCGCCCTGGTTCCTTGATGTCCCAGCCACGTCTGATGATGATGATCATGATATGATCCTTCAAATATGGCACATACCCACTACGGGGGATTGGCCAAGACCTGGTGTGCTTAACTTTTAGCTGGTAAATTGTGCAAATACCACAACATGATGAATAAAATAGAATAACAAATTAATAATAATCGGGAGAAAAGTAAAACAGAGGGAAAGAAAACTATGTAGACTATTTGTGCACTTCTACCATCAAAACAGGTAATGTTTTCCTTTTTTCTTAATGTATAGGCTTTACCATAGTTAAGAATTTTGGAATGTGTTTTGGAATTTTGGAACGTCTGCCTAGCTCTGCTTTTCTTTCTTTCTTTTTTCCTTGATATTTGGCTCTTGCCCACTACGGGGGATTGGCCATGAAGCCGGCGGTTAATATAAAGAGGAAAAAAAATTGAGCTAAAACAAAGGAAGAGTAAGGAATCGGTAACGTAAGGAAGAATGAAACTCCTGAAACCTCGGCAGTACCTTCTTCTTTGCCGTGGCGTCGCCTCATCGGCCGAACGGCTTCACGCCACCACGTGCAATGACGCACTGCTTCGTCGTCTTCGTTGATGGAGTCGGCGGCGCGCACTTCAAACACATTACATTTTGCCCCGCACGGCCACTTCACCACACCCCCCAAAAAAGAACGCTATTGAGGATGAAATGTGTTGCGTTTAACAATAATTAAGCGATAGCGTATTGCAGTTTAGAATGCGACTTTGTGTAAAGTACGTTGCTTCTACCACTGCACGATTTGTTGTAATATGTACTTCGTTTATCACGTTTAAGAAAACGGTGCAGCACACACAAACGATATACCACAGAAGAGAACACGAAGACAAACGCCGGTATATCGCTTGTGTGTGCTGCGCCGTTTTCTTAAACGTGATTACGTACCAACTCGCCCATTTATCTGTGCTACTGAATATGTATTGCGCTACTAATTGTAGTACTGAACCAACACGTCTCAGGGGGCGTGGTGCAAGCTTACTTGTGGAAATACTTGTTAGTGAAGCAAAACGGAAGAGCTGTAGAAGCGTTCAACAGTCATGAGTGGAACGCAGTTACATGTTTAGTATCCAGTTAGCGACGTTTGCATACTGTCATCTCGTCTGCTCCGTGCTTTGCGAAATGCACGTTTTACCACGTACAGTCATGTTTGTTGAACAGTCACTCCGATACTAAACAGGGATGAGGCGACTTTGCAATCAGGTGAAACCAACACTTGACTTTAATCTATCAAAAGAGTAAGGTGAATTTAGGAAAGCGTACTGGTCGATATACCTGAGCCAAGTGATCAATCAGGTGATTAAAATACAATATGAATACAACAAAGCCATTTATATTGCTTTTATAAACTGCGAAAATGCAATTTGCACAGCAAAGATCTCATTAGGCTTAAAAGCAGCGTGCAGCCAAGCGATACCAAGTAAATGTTAATACCTTCAACAATTCCGCAGCAACCTTGTGGAGAAGTTTTCATTTTGACGATTGCAAGTGCTCTTATTGAGATCTTCGCAACAGCTATGCATATTTTCCGATGATGTATAACTGAGAACATCCGCGTTCTATGAACTGCTGCAGGGATTTGCTTTGACCGGAAACCTTATATCCATGAAAGTGTTTTCTTAGCTTCCCCTTCTAGTCCTGTCTGGGTTAGAACCCAATAATGTTTCTTGTGCTTCTGATATATTGGTAATACCTTGTATTTTTTCTCTTTTTGAAGCTGTTTATGTCATTTTACTCTTCCGTGGCGGGACCATTCACTGGGCTCTTCCTACTTGCCATTTCGTCGCCTTGGGCTAACGCAAAAGTACGTGTCCAATCTTTTCTTTTTTCTCAAAGTTCGCCATACCGCAAGTATTGCAAAGTAGCTGGAATGGCCAGGCTGCTTTAGCCAATTTCTGACGCGATGCAGTCCATACTTGCCATTGCCGCTGTCCATCGCAGGTACTGCGGGCTATTATAAAATGTTCCCAGGCCCGCGAAAACGGTGCAGCAGAATGGCAGCGCTGTGCTGCACCGTGCTGCCACTGTGCACTGTGCCCCCGCTGTGCAGCACATCTATCTATCTATCTATCTATCTATCTATCTATCTATCTATCTATCTATCTATCTATCTATCTATCTATCTATCTATCTATCTATCTATCTATCTATCTATCTATCTATGTCACACAGCTTTCCTGGTCACGTGGTTTGCCTGGCCTACCCAAGTATTTGGGAGGTGGGGTATAAATCTATGATTTACATGAATGACTAATCTTTGCACCGCTAACGTGATATATTCGTCATGTACATCACGATTATCAATACTAAAATCATGCGTAGTTTTCTGCACTTCTCATAGTGCACCACCTCCGGGATATATCCACCCGCCGGACAGCCGGCTTAGAGAACTGTGCTGCTAACAGAAGATACGAACCGCGTTTGTCCTGCCTTGCAATTGAAATGTAGCCATAACAAGCACGCAGACACACACGCAACTTACCAATGGTTAGGGGGCTGCCGAACAGTGACCCTTGAGGTGCGAAGCCCGCACGCTACGACTACGCTACGGCGACTCCTTCCACAGGCTCTATAGGGAATATAAACCTATCGCCGCAGCGGTTGTAATGATGGGGTTTGTGCAATGTGATTTGCGTTTATTTTTTGTGATAAGCACTATGAAGCCAATATATATGCTCTGTTACCCTTCATCACGCTTTTAACCTTGCTCCATGACGACTTCAAAGAACGACGCTTATGATAGCATGTCAACAAACCGATATTGCATTTTCCCTCGACAAGAGAGATGCCCGTGCTTTGGAGTCACGTGAGCTTCTACGTTATGTAGTACCATGGAGTACCGTTCAGACGCCACGGTGCCGCCGACTTTACTCTTTAGCTCACATTAAGCAAACTCATGAGTGGCTGTTGATGCATTATCTACAAAGACGTTGATCCTACTTGTGAAAGTTGACTGAATGCCGAACAATTCACCATGGCAGTTTCCTCGCTGACTGTTTAGCATGACACCAAGTACATGTTGCATGGGATCTGCAAGGTTTCCTTTCGCTTGCACTCATGCCCACCGACCCCTACTACATAAAGGCGGATGTGTCTCATAGCATAGTGCAAACAATATTATGAAACATATCCCTCTGTGTTATGAATATAGCAAGAAGTGGTAAGAAAAGCCAAGGAGAGGGAAAAAGAGTGAAGCGTAGTATAGCCTTTTAGAGCATAACAAAGAGGTGGGAGAGAGAACTGAAGTGACGAGGGGGAAGAGAGAGAAGCATAGCGTAAGAATGTACACTACAGTATATCAGGGTGGCCAAGGGAGGTGACGGTGGGGAGGAGGAGGACGTCATAACGGGATATTTCCCGCCAAGCCAATTTGAGCCTTGACACCTGACCCAAATTTCGTATGATGACGACGTTGCAGCTGGTAAAGTGACATGTCTTCGTCAAAGCCATATCACAGGTAGGCAAGTGACAAATAAAGTTACTTAGTTGAGCTTGTAGAAGCCGGAAGGAGATAGACAAACGAGCTCCACCCTTAGCCCAAACTTACAATACTAGTGCAAGATGCATTCGATAATGGTAGACAGCACCAGATAAACTGCTTTGTTGATACTTCCATGGAACTTCAATTGCAGTATGCGAATGAAAACCAATATTCCACTATCCAGGGCGCAGGCTCTGCAACGCTGCTGGTCTGCGTGTTCCTCCTGTGGCACGCTGTGGGAAGGAGCCTTTCTGATGTGCCACAACCTCCGTCCTTACCAAAATCTCTGGACCGCTGCCCACTACAGTCAAACAACACTGATTTGGGTGGTCAACCTGGGACTGTAGCAGGGATGGAAGATGTTGCAAGGTTCGCTTTTTTTCACTCATCGCCAAGAGAATATAGTGTATTATTATCCTGCTTGAAAACGGCTGCCCATAGAGATGAAATGCTTCGACAGCTATGCTAGGACTGGCAGGGATGTAGGAATGTGGTCAAGGGATAATTTCAATGAAATTTGGCAGGAATGTTAGGGGAAATAAGATAAATTATAGTCGAGGATCATTGTTGGTTCCTGAACCAATAAAGTGAGGTAGTTTGAATTACTGCTCTATTGGAATGTCCTGTACGACACCTTCACGGTATTTTGCTGACCGGACAAAGCAGCTGGATTTTCTAGATGTGAATGCCGCGTAGAAGGCGGTGCGGCGGTCGCCTTTTTCAATAGATGCGAAAGCGCTAGAGGCCGGTCTACTGTGTGCTATCAGTGCACGTGAAAAAATCCCAGGTGGTCAAAGTAACCGGGGGCCGCCAGTACGGCGTTTGTTCCCTCACTAGTCTTTAATTCACTCCCACCTACTTCCCGCGGACGCTGATCAGTGCTCCCGAAAAGGTCTGCATAAAAGTGCCCTTTCTTTCGCCCTAACCATAATTAGCCTTTTAAAGTGAGGCTGTATACCTTTCGGTGATCGGCAAATTTCGTGCCTTAAACAGAAAGCGTCTAGTCAAAAATTCAAGGCAACCAGCATACCTGCTTTGCAATTTGAGGACCTTTAATCCTCAATCCCCCTTCCTATGCGAAGTAGCATGTAAATGCCAATTTCTACGTCAGCAGAATACTGTGGTTCAATGAAGAGTGCACTCTGTCTCTCTCTTTGCAATTAAGCATTCAGCACAGTATTCACAAATATTACTTCTGACCAAACGAGGGCTTTCCCACACATGCTCGTTTGCTAGTAACGAAAACTAGTGCTGTGGGTTGAAATAATGGAATATATTCGTATTTTACGTGAGCCTTCCAAGAAGATCTTACGAAGAAACCTTGTGCCACAGCTGTGCCCAGAAAGGAAGGGCTCAACAGAAGAAATCGACAAAACAAGCATGACAGAGATGACGATGATTATTTATGAGGTTTGGTTGAAGAAAGAACGCTATTTTCCTCGGTCCGTGTCGAAAGAGTGACTCAATGTCTGAGAGGGAGGGAAAAGGAACTGAAACATATAGAAAAGAGAGAGAAGCTATAGTGGAGGACTCCAGAAGTGATGATCACGTGGGTTTCTTTAACTCGAACTGACAACGTACACGGCGCCTCTGGCATTTTCTCCGTCATCGAAAATGCGACTACCGCATAATCAGCATGTGTAGTGTTTGATAATTCAGATGTAAAGGTTGGAATGACTGGATTAAAAAGAGAAATTTACCACTATTTTTTAGCACGAAAGCGTTTTATGCCGTGGTCCACCAAATATGAGTGCCGTACTTGGCTACAAAAGTAAGGTCACTTGACTAAAAAAGCAAGTGCAAAGGTGAACAAAAATTGAATCTCACTTGAGGCGATCACTTTTACGTTGTACACAAGGTGAATCCGTCAAGCGCACTTTCATTCAAAACTCCTTTAGAGTAGCCAGAGGTTCGAGCTGGCTAAGCCACTCAAGCATATACTGTTGTCGCTTGAATTCGTCAATGCATCGTGCCATGAACCGCCAAAAATATATACGTCCTGGCTGGGCATCAGAGTCGCAGTATGGTATGAACAACTTTATTAGGTCCTTAGGGATCAGTCTGTGGTACCCAGCCATTCTGGAGTGCCACAAACGCATCACTGCATCATTGCTCATTTAGGGAACAGATCGGCATTATACCTTCACTCAGTGCTTTACAAATTGCATCTAAATGTCCTACGGCTAAAGTAAATATGTTTGCTACAGTGAGTTGTCGTGTTTAACAAACAAATTTGCTCTTAAATTAAGGTCGATTGCCTCTCTTACGCCGCGTTCTTGGTTTCTTTAGGTTCGCTGCGGTGGTACCGCCATCTAGAAATCATAGATAGAGCGAAGTAGATTGTCGTGCTAATTCGCGTCGGTAGTGAGCAATTCGGTAGTCTTAGCGTCTCTATAACCGCAGATGTTTAGGGGCGTAGTGAGGTGCGTTCCTCGGATAAAGTACGAACGGGGCCACTACAAAATTTATCTTGCGTGGCCAGCTGTATTGATCTGCAACGCCCACGGCTCCAGGAACGCAACGACGGCCGTCGACAAGCAAATGATTGGCTGTTAGCTGCAGTGGGCTGTGTTTTCACCGAACGATTTGCTGACAACCCCTCCCCTTCAGTTTCGCTTGCATGGTGTCCCCGTTTGCGGACGCTCCTTGTTTATGGCAGGTTTGCGCACGGCTCTACTGCGTGCAATTCAGTGTCTCCGGAGCAATGTGTGTCGTTCGGGAACGTTTCCTCATGTACAATCGTCAAGGATCCCTATGCCGAGTCGAGCTGCCGCTGATGTCTACATGTAATGTGTTCACATGTTCACAGTACCCAGCACACCTCCCGCCCCTCGATTCTCCAGATTGCCGCTTATGCATTCCACAACATCGCGAAGACAGGTTTCAGTTTCGTGTTATACCGACTCCTATGACGGAGGAATCAGCCACATTTTTTGGGGTTGCTGAGGCTCGGTTGGCGTAATCATTTCGTGTCTTTTTGTAAATGCAGCTCCAACGTCTTCCAACTGTACTTACTATCATTTTACTGGATATCCTTTATCGGCGCCTTGTTGACGGTGTTCTTGGGGACGGCCCTGAGCCTTCTGACAGGTGAGTTATCAACAGATTCAAATGCTCAATAATATAGAACATAATGAGTGGTAAACTGAAAAAAAGACAAGTCACGAATTTCTTTCGTCTGTACAGATCAGTTATTGCGGTATTTAGGGCTGAAATTTTGATGTGTTTGCTGCGGCGTGCTGTTTAACGTGTTCGCGGTGTAGTACTTTATTATGACCTTAAAATACTACGGCTTAGCACTGAAGTTAATGTTAAGTTAGAGGTGCGACAAGCGAATGAAACTTCTTACCTGGAAGCACTTGTTGTGCTGCATACTTGTTGGGTGTGCTCTGCAGTCGTCTCCATAAACTCTTGCCGTTTCATATTACAATGACATTTGCCTTTCATACGTAATAATTAATAGTATTGTTATCCTCCGAGCATCACCTTATCTCAAGCAACTGCTTACACGCATTCATAAAATCTCTAGGCCATCATGGATAGAGTATTAGACTACCACGCGAAAAATTCGAATAAATACCATGCCACTGTGAGTGTGGATAACCAGTGAAGCGAACCGCATTCTACAGATGCCAGCTGGCGCAGGCCTGTTTGGTAGTAACAAGCTTGCCGAGCAATAGCTCTTGACCCACTAACGTAAGGGCTCGGTGGTGTTGGGCCCACTATCGCTTACCTACCTGTGCTTGAAGCGCAGCCGACCCTGCTCGTGGCCGACAACGTTACCATAGTCTCTTTTCACAAAACACCTTCACAATTCTTCGCTGTTGCTCCAAGGGGCGTATGTAATTTTGTAGAGCGTACACAGCGGCCACCATTCCTGAGGGCTTGACGAACAGATTTTTTCCACCCGGACGTCTAGCATACCCGGAAGTCACCTGCATACAGTTTTGTTGTCAAGGACCCAGCGATGAATCAGAGAATTTGTAGGATACCGACGAATGACTATACTTTTTTTATAAACTTGACCCAAGCCTTTGTTACCTTTCGCAACGACTCACGCATACTAAGAACCAGCTGTGGCTGTGGAACAGTGCCAGTATAGTGCATGTTTTTGTATTGGTCGGGATTTTCAAATTCAATGCACCAGGTCAATAACTGCTAACATATACATGTCTTTCAGGAGGTCACAAAAACGTAAGGAGACATCTGCGTTTGACAAGTGCAGTATTTTTGGCCTTTTGGAGAAAGCTAGGATATTTGAGCCAGACAGTGACGGTAAGTAAAACCTGTGACGCTGTTTTTGATACGTAAATGCAAAGAGAGCATTGTGGAGAGCAGGGCTCGGATTCACAAAAGTACACTAACGGAAAAACGTTCTTAACAAAATTATCCAACCAATGCTGTTGCTGACATAACATTAGTGGACCTGTCAGACCAATCTCTGAAAATTCTTACGAAGAAGTTTTGCGTACATGGCCCCAGGCATCCCTGTTGCAAAGTTCTGTTTCATATTTCTATAATTGCTCATCTTTTCATACAAAGTATAAATCTACTACATATTCCTGTTATTATTGTCGTATATATAGCGTGTTTGACATAACCATCTCGCTGTTTTTTATATAGACCTAATGAAGTTGTCATAGGGAATGTTTCGGAAATTTTCAGAAATTGGTGGGCTAAAATGTCGGCATGTTTACGACACATGCCGTGGTAGGCACCTACATCATGTGGCTGAGAGAGGCGGCCTACGGGATGATTTGAGTACGCATGGCACTTTCGCGTGGGTGTAAATTTAGGTACATGAGTGTTCCTAACATTACGTCCTACATAAATGCGGCCTCAGAGCTTCGGATTCGAACCCTCTTTCTCGGCCTTAGCACACAACGCCTTACCTGCTAATGATACGCAGTGGGCTAATGTGAGGCATGTGTAAAAGCAGCATGGCGGGTGTTAGGCTTCGAGCAGTAATTTACCAATCACCATAACCAGAACATGGCGAATTAAGTAGGCTTCGCACTTGCCTTACCGAACACTCCAAAGCTGTGGCTTTCTTCTACAAATTTTTGTATTGTCTGCACCTCAATGTAGTATTGTAGATTAGCAAAAAGTTAGCCAACTCTGCCACTGTACGGACACTTACTCTTCGGTCACCACGGATCACACCACGAACTTTGGCAATGTTTCGGTCTGAAAGTGCTGGCCCTGCCCGCCTAGCACCTTCATCTTCTTCTACAGTGTGACGTCTCCCTGAAAACCACTTATGCCATTCAAACACACATGCGAGAAAGAAAGTTTAATCTCCACAAGCCTCCGTTAACATTTCAAATTTTCCATGGCTGATTGATTAAGTTACACAAGAAATGTGATGTTGGTTCTGTCTTCAGTTTTTACATTGGATATTTGTACGGCAGAATGAAGTTGCACGTGCTCGTGCAATGATGCAGCACTCCCAACTGGCGTAATCGGTTAAGCCGAAACTCCGCATGGGTGGAGGAGGTGTGTGGCATGATCTCAGCAATATAGTTGTTGCCAAGTCCACCCTGTTTTCAAACTACACACTTAGTCTTGTTTTTTGTGTCACGCCTCGTGTTAGCTAACTAACTGCTACTAACTCGATCAAATGCCTAGATGTCCAACTTTCAAGTGAACTATCAGTGGGCGACCATATAAACCACATAGTCAGCTCTGCATAGCGTGCCCTTTGATATGTATGCCATAGACTTTCCATGGCACCGGGTTTTGCTAAACTACTCCCCTATAAAACCATTGCCCTTCGTATATGTGAGTATGGATCGACTGTCTGTCGTGCTCACCGAGCTAACCTCATTAAAGCTGTAGGGCCTGTCCAGAATAATGTAGTCAGGTTTATCGGTAAAAATTATTCCCGCTACTCCGGCACCTCCACCCTGGAAGCCGAGCTAAATTTTCTGCTCTCGCTCTTCGTCGCCGTATTGCACGTCTCTGTCACCTTCACTTAATTTTCTACTCTACACCACGTGACAGCCAGCTTATCTAACCCGTCCATCGAGGACATCGGATAAGTAATCAAACTGCTGTGATTATGTGCCCTTCTCTTACCAACTCACTCCTTTGTCAATGTCAAGTACCGTCAAGTCACTGACGACTCTTGGAGTAACAAGGAGTACATAAACGCCTACGAGGCCTGTAGAACATGCGTTCCCGCTGCTCACCTAAATCTCCTCTAGTATCCTTAGCAACGTATTCTGAAAACTTGTGGGTGACCGACATCGTTTCCTCAGGGCTTCCACTTTAGGTAAAACTAATTTCGTCTCGACTAAACTGGCAACCCGCATGATGTACCGAGGAGACGAAAGGACATGTATTATTATTCATTAAATTGTGTTGAGTTCTTTCTTCAACTTGAGCTGCGAACCCTTATTGTCTGCGCATTAAGGCGTCAGTCTGGCTACCCAAGAGTTGCAATAAGACAGTCACAAGCCGATATGACATATGCGGTAGAATAGGCTCGCATTTTCTTCTTTTTACAGGTTGACGGATACGGAATAGAGAAGGGCACCTCCGGATTGCAGGCTAATGAAGAAGATTATGAAAATGAGGAAGCAAGGCATTTTCGATGCAGAGCTTGTTCCGGTCTTTAAAGGAAGCTAGCGTTCTGCGCGCAGTGCTCAGAAATCACGACGGGCGCATCTTATTTAGGATACATAATTTGTAGAGAAGTTGCCGCTTGAAATTCGGCCACTTCTCGTAAGATACACACTAGATCTGCCAATGTAGCCTACTTAGGAACTACATGCCATTGGCTGCAACAGAAGTGCTGCCTTTATATAGCTGGTAGCTTCTTGCAACTCTAGAATGTGTCATTGGTTGCTAGAGTAGTCGTTAGACTGGAATCGAAAATGTGAGTTTAAGCCAGTGCGAGTGCATTGGCAACTAAAGTAAGCGCAACTATTTTGCAAACTTTACGGCCTTCAGCTGATTTACTGAACATTTAAGGGGAAAATATGTGTTACGATGGTTTCTTTCTTAACCTCCTCTGACCTTCATTTGATGAATGGTACATGTTTCTATTGGCTTACAAGATAAGCATGCCGAATACTCCCTTCGATTGGGCAACACAGCAAGCACTCTTGAGTATTTATAACTTTAATATAGATATGTGTATTCCCTCTCTTTGATTGATCTCACCTTTTTCTTCTAGGGAAAGTCACCGAACAGGTGGCAGTGTGTAACGTTTGAACTTATTTCGCTGTATGGAGGAAGAAGGTGGGGTGTAGTGTCGTGAGTTATATGTAATAAGTTATTCATCATCATCATCATCATCATCAGCCCATCTTATGTCCACTGCCGGACGAAGGCCTCTCCCAATCCTCGCCATCCTTGCCTGTCCTGCTCGAGCTGATTCCATTTGATGCCTGCGAATTTCTTGATTTCGTCCACCCATCTTACTCTCTGCCGCCCACGGCTGCGCTTATCCTCTCTTGGTATCCATTCCGTCGTTCTAACTGTCCATCGATTGTCTAGCCTTCTCATCACGTGGCCTGCCCATGTCCATTTTTTCTTCTTAATATCGTTCATTATGTCGGCGACCCCCGTTTCTTCTTTGACCCACTCGGCTGTCTTCCTATGCCTTAGTGTAACGCCTATTTTTCGTTCCATCGCCCGCTGCGCGGTTCTTAACTTCCTCTCTAGCTTCTTTGTAATTCTCCAGGTTTCTGATCCGTAAGTCAGTACTGGCAGGATGCAGTAGTTATATAGTTTCCGCTTGAGTGATAGTGGTAGGTTTCCGTTCATGAGTTGGGAATGTCTCCCATATGCGCGCCATCCCATGTTTATTCTACGGTGGATTTCTTTTGTATGGGTGGGTTCTCCAGTAAGTAGCTGTCCTAGGTACAGATATTCTTATACGACTTCTAATATATGGGTTTCGATCATGAATAGACGTTTTTTCGCCGTGCCACTTAGCATTATCTTTGTTTTCTGCATGTTCATCCTTAATCCTACCTTAGCGCTTTCTCGGCTTAAGTCTTCAATCATCTTTTGTAATTCGTCGCCATCATTGCTAAAGAGTACTATGTCGTCTGCAAATCGCAGGTTACTCAGATATTCGCCGTTAATCCTGAGCCCTGTCGCTTCCCAGTCTAAACTTTTGAAGATTTCTTCCAAACATGTAGTAAATAGCATTGGAGAAATTGTATCTTCCTGTCTGACACCTTTCTGTATTGGGATTTTTCTGCTTTTCTTATGGAGGAGCAGGGTGGCTGTGGAATCTTTATAGATGTTGGCTATTGTGTTTATGGAGCTATCACATATTCCTTGACGACGTAGTCAACACAAATTCCTGCGAAACAAGGACACGAGGGAAGAAAATCGGTCAGCACGAACGCCAACTATCAGCTAAGAAGAGCACGGACGGGAAAACGAAAACGGAACACTAATATGCACATTCTATGTGCACACACAACTTATCTGCGCTGCCTATCAAACGGGTACACGTGTCGGTCTGCATGATATACAGATCTTAAAACAATCTTCCTCTTCGCCGTGTAAGCTACTGCACGGCCGACTTATTCATCGGCTTCCATTGTCATTGATATGCCAGGCCTCAACCAATAAAGGCGTTTCCTCAGTGTGTTGCATGTACAGAATCGCGTGTTTATCTGACTTAGGCATGCTTGTTACAATCCAGGCAGTGCAACAAAAGATAAGAAGGCGTTCCAGTGGATCGCAAACTTTTGTGTTCAGTTAACCTGTTAATACACATGATGTTTGTTGAACGGAGAAGTTTAATCAGATAAATTGAGTCTTACACGCCACACTCGTGCTACTGTCGTTAAAGTTATTGTTAGCAGTGTCCTTTACACGACAAATGTCGGCTTGGTTTTTCTCGTGGCAACTGCTCACTTTTTTCTGCACACCAGCGTATTCCGTACCTCACTTATTGAGAAACTCACTCAGCTTTGCATCCTTTGAAGAAATGAAATATGGTTCTCATAATCGCCCTTCTGTGGAACGGACGCAGCCTTCCTGAAATCTGTGGCCCTTCTTCTCCAACTGTCAATCAAACTGTCAATGTCAACAAATATAAAACTGTCCACTGACAATGTCCACTGTCGAACTGTCAATGTAAAAAGTATTCCTAAGCATCTCCGAACAGCTTGATGGTACGTATTGTAGCCCTCTCTGACAGCGAATGTGTCACAGGAATGAACCATCTATTGACACGTGGTTACCAAAAACTCTGTAGTGTCTATCAAAATCGGTTTTCTTCTATCGCAATAGATGTTTACGACTCTTTGCAGTGCTACCATTGCGCTCTCTGCTTCTAACTTCTGTTGGTAGTGTAACAACTTCATACTCTGTTGTATTATTGAATTTCTGTCGTCGAAATTTGATATCCAGTTTGTTCTAAGGATAGCTGCCGTTTATTCTATGCTTAGTGTGTTATTTTCTGCTGAGGCTTCGGTGTACTGCTGCTTTGTTTTCGAGCGAATTAAATTTTTGAAAGAGTATGTTTTGCTTCCTTTCTTGTATATCCAAACGAAGACACTTGGTGTGAAACAAAAGGTTACGTTACTCTGAGAAACTTCAAACATACGCATACACACAACAGATACCTCCTTATGGTTTTATATGCCCGATGCGTTTTTTGTGTGTATCGTGCAAGATATGCGACGCTGTAGCGTATCTCGCAAGATACGCATGCGCAGTCCCTACTAGCTCCGTGCCGCACTGATGGCTAACGCCAACGCCTAAAAATGCTTGCACGTGGCAGCCACTATAATGCAAAACAGCTCCTATGAATAAATGTTCTTTCTGTTGCCGCTTCTATTGACTGTTAAAGTAGAAGCGCAGGCAGTTTTAGCGTGTTGCAGGGAATTATAACTAGCGTTGGACTAGGGAACGAAATACACTCATGGTTACCGCTTTCTAGCCCCACGCGGCCTGTCTGGTTAGCATCCGACGTGCGAGGCCACGAACTCAAAACGACTTGCAGGCCGGAAACCTGCATGTTCGTTCAAGCGACAAAAAAGTAATTCTTCCGAGATTTTTTTTTGTAGTACGCTGGTATAACGAACATGGCAAAATACGTGCTGTGTTTTCGGTGCTAGCAGTGGACGAAACATCTGTAGCACGAAGCTATCATTCTACCTAACAGATGTAACGCTGCATCGGAAATTGCTTTTTTTTCATTAACGTCTGTACGCCGTTTTCATAAGTCCTAGTGAGATGTTGCATACAGCATACTTTTTGAGAGTAGTGACAGATGGTGTTCTGCAATACATCGAGGCGGATGTTTGTGCAGGGGAAGCAAGTCGAGGGCATCCACTCGCTGGCTGAGTTTGTCCGCGTATAAGCCTATACATTTAGCGCGGTAGTTCAGGCATTAATTCCGGCACTCTGTGCTCAGTATATCAATTATTTCTATGATAAGGGTTTCGATCTGGGCCTACTTCGCAAAGTAGGCGATATAAGCTTCCGGTGTGATTTTTCAAGGTGTTCTTATTTCAGCGTGCGCTGAATTTTGGTAAGAAAGGGAAGCTTAACAAACCTTGTTTTCTTCAACGGTGTTCCAAACTGAATTAACGCCCTAGTCAGGGATACGTCCTACTGCTGTTAAAGGAGACACTGGACGCAAAGGAGTACGGTGCTCTTGGAAATATCGCTGAATAGGGAACAGGCTGTGCGTCGGCGATGGCGAACCTCGCCGCCGGCGACATCGCGGTGTTCTGTGTCCTCACAGCTATCGGGTACGTCGTTGGGCTTTATTTTTCCTTCAGTCGCACTCGACTTCAGGTACGTGTGATTTATTGTACGAAACTCACTGTGTTGTTGGAAAAACCCATCGCATACAAATTATTCCTCATCACAAGATTAAAGCACCGTTCATAGGTCTTAGGATCTAAGCGATGATCATACCACTTATAGCATAGAAGAGATTATATGAAATATATATATTCTGATGGCTATCATTTTTTGCTTGCCTCGACTGCAAAGTGCGGTAAAATCAATCTGTCAAAGCTGATGGAAAGGAACTTTCTCGTTTGAATCGTTTAACAAGAGTGTATATTCATGAATCTTCTAATGCTTTTTTATTTCCTTTTTTTCGCATAGGGACAGCGTTCATTAGCTGCCTTGCAGAGTGCTTGAAGTGTTGTTTTGAAGTTTCCTCATTGATTAGGTTACGAATTACCAGATAATTCGCACTACAATTTGGGCAAAGCACCTTGTGTCAAGGCCGCTTGCGGTACGTGCCTTCGTCGTCTTTCCTAGCGCTGTTCTTTCATCTCATGTCTATGAGTGACCGAGTTCGCGAGGTTAGCGGTTGCGTCTGCTTCGACAGCCACGAGCGTTTGATTGGCTCCCGCGCCACCATGTCGGCCGCAAACGGTTTCTTCTCCAGTATGGCAACGATAACCTGCGAGATGTCAGGTGCATGTAGTAGACCTGCATCTTTAAGGGAAGGTGGGAAGTGTAACTAAGGCGTACAAGAAAAGTCGCTATGAGGAGAGTCGGTGCTCGGACCATAACTAGTAATATACGGCAAACGTCGCCTCCAGTGACAATGTTTGTTTAAAAACATTACCCTTAAAGCGATCATTATAACACCCTATGTTTTCTTACACTACATTCAACTAATCGCCTAAAGCAATGGGGATCAAAGTTGTTAAACAGAAATCTAAGCTGTCGGATCTCAGTGAGGAGTGGACTACATTATCGGCCTATATGACACTTCTATGAGAGCACACAGGCACAGGAGGCCAGATCGATCAATAAGTAGGTAGATAGATAGATAGATAGATAGATAGATAGATAGATAGATAGATAGATAGATAGATAGATAGATAGATAGATAGATAGATAGATAGATAGATAGATGCTTATTATATTTCTGGATACGTGAGCCTGCTTTGTCACCTGAAGTGTGCGCCAGAAAGCTTGAATTTTTTCGGAGCTGTACGGCACTTTCTGAACAGTCAGAAAACGGCGCCAATCAGTTTTGGACGCTCCTGCGAACATGTAAGTCAAAGGTCACTGTACCGCACGCAACACAGAATTAGCAATTTTCTTTCGAAAGCAGCTAGAACGGGCCGGCTCTCTTTCTTTAAATGACGCTACTGGGGGCACCGGATAAGCTGTCTGGCGCATAATTGCATTAGATGGTTTCACCGTCGCGGAAGCATCATTTGCTCTGTCTTATTTGGTCATATTTAGCTCAGAAATCGAGGGAAATGTGCATATCAATTTTAAAGAACTAAAGCCAAATGGTGCAGTTCGCGTCGCTGTGACGTCATTTGTTCAAAGAAAAGGTGGTGCCTTCGAAACAGAATGGTCTATTCCCTGGTGTGCACTGTGCAATAATATTTGGTCTCACATTCTCAGAGGATTTTTCGCGATTGATTATCATCGTCTTGTGGACATGTTCAGAAAGAGATGCCGGCCCCTTCAACGTGAAATTTCGATAGATGAAATCATGGTTAACATTGTGGACGGTACAGGCCCCGTGTCAAGCGATGGTAACAGAAAAAAAACTAATTTGTGATATTAAAAAGCGCTCCTTTGCTTTTCTCATCCGCCTTCACTGAATGTAGGTGCACCATAAGGACGAACTGCAATTCGCTCTTAATGAAACACTAAAATTTTGAGCGTTATTTTTCAAAACTTTCTCACCTGGGAGTGTTCGATGGCGAGGTTCATTTTTATCGCCCTAAGGCTTCAACTGGTGAGAGAGGGGCAACATCAGCCGTTCTCGAGGCCTTCCTGGGCGGTCGCACTCTCCCTGCAGCGGCCCTGGCCGTGTCCGTGTTGGCGTCAGCGGCCAATGCCATGATCGTTGTGAGCTTCGTGGGTCACTACTATGCCTACGGCTTTCACATTAACTGGGCGCTCACCGGTATTCCACTGGCCGCAGCCTTACTTTCGTACGCCTTTGTGCCCCTGCTCTACGACCTAAGAGTGGCATCTGTGTTCCAGGTAAGCAGGGAGGAAGTGCCTGCATTTAACTTCGGCATTGAGAGGTATGTGTAGTGAAAGTTGCCCGAAGCGGTGGTGCAGTGCTTGTCCCGCCTGACTCCTGACCCCGATGACGCGTATTCCATCCCGACCGGGGCGGTTGCGTTTTCGATGGAGGCGAAAGTACTAGTGCACTGTGCGTTGCCAGTGCACGTTAAAGAACCACAGGTGGTCGAACTTTCCGGAGCCCTTCAGTGTCCGTTCCTCTTAATCATATCGTGGTTTTCACCCGTCTTTATTATTATTATTACTATTATTATTATTATTATTATTATTATTATTATTATTAATATTATTATTATTGTGTTTTATGAAGGTGTTTCTCGACCCTCTATAGGTATAATATAGTCCTTTGCCCTGTCGTGAAGATATTTTAAATTGTTTTCTGTCTTTGACATATTAACAATGCACTCTCTTAACACATGTACCGCATAGCCACATTCCCGCCACCGTAACAGCTTGTGTGACATCATGAGTTCCCCCTCGCACCACCTCGCGCCAATTAGTGTGTGCCGCGTCTAGATGGAAACGATAAAAACAATGCGCTATGCACGCGCGTTTCTTCTCTCGCGCTCATGCATTGAGCCCACTACAAGCACGCCTTCTGGGAGTGAAGCCCATCAGATGTTCTGCTACCCTAGCCTTTCGACACTGGCAAGCTGTCCTAATTTTTGTTCGAATATATTCAGGCAAAATTTCCGTGGCAAAACGGTAGTCACATACTCGTCACGTTTATTTAATGGTATGAACATGGTGGCTTCAACGTAGCCTGTTTTGTCGTGTCTTATTGTCCTGTTTATTCGCTTATTAATGTCTTTTCTAGCTTCTGTTCTCCGACAATTGTTCATGTACCGCTGTGGTATAAACTTAGCAAAATTTTCTGATACGTACGACCGATGACTTTCTTTGCCACCTATAACAGTACCTTCGCATGCGCTTCGACAACAGAGTCGGGGTCACTGCCTGCGTGGTCTATTTCCTGCTCAGTGTAAGTAGAGCCGTTTTTTTTCTATGCCGTTACGGCTCATTACGACATGTAAAAGATATACCGGTCATGTGTTTTTCTCTGTCATGAATTCTTTAGTGTAAAAAAATTCGACTAAGATTTATGGAGTGCGTAAATTTGTAAGTGACTGCATGTTCTGCGAACGCATCGACATTGTCAGGACTGCTACGTGCCATCCTCACATGGAACTGCACGTCGAATAGGATTTCTTGTCAAACTGACGATGAGTTTATTAGAGAAACATATAATAGCTGTTTTTCGTAGCAGTAGCTAGTGGAGCAGAAGTAGTTTTTGTTTGTATGTCCTCAATTTATATCACACTGTCAGCATTGTGTTAATATATTCCATATTTTTATGGTAGACTTTATTTCATTCTATTATGTACTACTGCAACGTTCCGAATTTACTATATTTAAACACAAAAGTTTTATGCCTGGGTCTAATAGTGGTTTACTAACCTCATGTCCTTGTCTGTTAGCGCTCAACATGTTCTCAGATTTAGTTTACCAACAAGCCCAAAAATTAGCACTTCTAACCTACTTCCGTCACGTTAGTATATATTTGAGAAATAGGCCGGCAAATGATGAGAAACTGCAGAGAAAAAGCATGCCATCCCTGTGATCTGAACGCCACAACGCCTCCCGGGATGCGATGATAGGTGCTGCGAGCTATTATCACTACACCACTGGCCTTATATCTTTACCACACCGCTTTACAATTTGCATCAAATGTGTGGTTAAACCATAGCTGTTGAGCACGCAAAATTAGTCTTACATGAACACCGCCCGCAACGAGGAACATAATTTACAAAACGAAAGATATTGCGCTGGTGTTTCGAGCAGTAGTCACAGCATTTCAGTACCGCCTGCGTCACGTCACCAGTTGTGAGCGAGCCGTGTTTCTTTCGCTTGCCCTCCTTCTGCAGCGCTTTTATATATGGGAAGCAATTGTCGTTGCGTTGGCACTTTGGCTACAGAAGGAGATGGTTGCAATGGGCATTTGCTTTAAACCGATCGTCGTAGTAATGTACGAAGAACACCGCAGATGACTCGTCGCATTGTAAGCCACAATCTTATACGCATGTATATCAAAACAAAAAAACCTGTGCTTTGCACTGGCTATGTGGCCTTAGTGAAACCATGTATTTTAATGCAGCTTCCGATACGTCAACTCTGCAGTCTCAATGACCTTGGTGGTCTAACTAAACTGCTACCGAAATATTCTTCTTTCCAGCAAAGTGTTGGTGCGACTGGAATCTTCAGTGCTGCCATTGCGGTTTCTACAAGTGCGTAGGTTTACCAGTTATGCATGCCGAAAATATAGCATCAGTGTTCGAAATATATCCTATATGTCGTACCTCCTTAGCAATAAAGGTAGAAGTTGCTAATCTTCTTGCAGATATGAAGTGAAACTGCAATGTGCGTGTGCAGCCCGTGTACTATTATTTTCACAAGGAAATAAACTCGGCATGCCTGCGCATTTGCAGTTGACTTCGTCAATGTATTTAACCCCAAAAGGAAACCTTTCATGAAATTCCTGTTGCATTTTGGTGAGAGTTATCTCCAATTCAACGAAGTATTTTTGTATGAGGTACAGTCATGGCGGGGGAAATGTATTAACCACCTGTCGTAATGGTGCATAGCTAATATTAGTTCTGAGTCAGTCAGTATTAAGCCAGAACATGACATCATTAGTGCAGACAACTGCTGGGTCAAACACTGCAGTCTCCGTGTTAACTGGACATTCCTTTTCATGATTGTTTTCAAATGTATTATTGTTTCGTGTATGTACTGATTGCTGTGATAGCTTGAGTATGCTAATAAGTACTAGACCTGTCTTTTGCCTACATAAAATTGGAAATATATTGGTTTGTGCTTACCCCGAAACAACTTACAAAGCGCCATATTTCTGCTCTGATGATCATTGTTCTTCGAAGGTAAAACTTCATTACTGGGTATATTGAAGCGTTGCTAATTAAAGCACCTCCTCAAATGTGACGGCCATTGAAATGGCAAATTAACCTACGTAGGAGGAAAGAGGCACACACGGTGATAGTACGGGCTGCGGAATTACTTCCCCAATGTCCCTCTAGATTGCTTCTCTTAAAAACTGCACAGACTGCTTTCTGTTCAAAACGTATGCCTGGTCGACAAAAGAACTAAGAGGTGTAAACGAAGCCCCAGCGCCTACATATACGAGCGTTTAGAACGAAGACACGCGCTCACCCCTTCTCCCTAATGATTATGCCACACCATAGACAACCCTATCCTCTTCTTTAGTGAGAGAGGAAAAAGAAGGCAACAAGCTTTACATTGTTCTGTGCTTCGCTAGTCCACAGCGGTGGTCTAGTGCTTGTGCTGCATAGCTGCTAAACCAAAAACGCGGGTTCGTAGCCGTCCTCGGCCATCGCATTTTCGACCGAGGCGAAAGTGCCAGAGTCCCGTGTGCTGTGCGTTGTCCGTGCACGTTAAAGAACTCCTGGTGGTCAAAATTTCCGGAGCCCACCTCCGCGGCTTTTCTCTGCTTTCGTTTCACTTCCCCTACCCTAAGGGACGCTGAGCCATGCTCCCGACATGGGCTGCAAATAACAGCGTCCTTTCCTTAACCCAACAACAATTATCATTTTTCGTTGAACTTCGCAACACCTCTATGGTTAGCCACTGAACGGCCGCTTATATACCAATTTGTTACAGTAATTTGGATGCATTTATTTGATTTTTTAGGGGAGGTGGAGCGTGCATGCATGTTTATACGTCTAGCAAACGAAACCACAATAACCCATACTTTCTGGCAGGAATTTTCTTGCTAGCAGTGGCTATTCATCCCTGCTACGACAAAGATTCTTACCTGATGTGCAACGACCGTTTTACCTGACTATATGATATGGGTATGGTCTTTACATTTCAGTGTTTCCTGTTCCACTGGTATACTCTAACATAGGAATCGGCGTGGCAGGAACAATATACACGGCCCTGGTAAGCACTCCTCTGATATACTGAATGTAGCTTTAACTTACGATTCAGGGGAGGACGCCTTCGCAGAGACATTAGTAATAATATTTTCATAAATTAGCACTTTCTTATTTAAATGCGGGAACATGGGAATGTACGAATTAACGCTTTGTGGCAGCCATGTAGAGATAAGCTCTGGAGACATTAAAGCCCGCTCACGGGCGAGAGACGTAAATTATACAGTGTTAGTAAATAACGCAGTACGCACAGCTTTGAAACCCTGCTACTATTCTACATTCCTCCCCTGGCCGCATTGTATCACATTGTTAAGATGCGCATTTATAAGAGTTGAAACAATAAACTCGAATAACTGTGCATTCTTGGAGGCCCAAGGATCACTTACGTGCTCTTACTGCTTGAAGAACAATAAACAATACCAAGAAATACCATTAATACTGTGTATATTGTACTGTCGCTGAAAAGCACGTTGTTATGGAATCCACCATTTCTGTAAACCAGAAAGTAATGGGTATTGTTGACAGCAATGTTGTCCTTTGGAACTACTTTCCTATTTAATTAGTTTTGATTTAACACAGGGAGGTCTTCGCGGAGTTGTTTGGGCGGACTGCGTTCAAGGTGTCACCATGGTTTTGTCGCCCATCGTTATCATTGCGAAAGTTCTGTACGACTCAAACAGTGCGACTCCGCCACTGCGCAGCATGAGTGACATCAATATTACAGACTATGCATTCAGGTGAGTGCTGCGGGCTGACGAAATATCATAGGCAACCTACTACACTTTAGCAGCAGAGTGGTTTATACGCCAGCTATGTCCGCCGTACCCTTTATTCCCGATGTCCGTTGTCACGCAGAAAGCAAACGCGGATCCCCTCTTCCGCTTGACCCGCTATCCGTACCATTGCACTCAGGCCCTTGCTACATGATTGATATTATGTGAAGAGCAGTAGAGAAAGAGAAAGAACGATGGAAGAACAACGGGTTGCACAAAAGCGAAGAGGGAAACCGTGGTTGCCTTCGTCGTACTACCCACACCTTTGCCCCTATCCATTTGCTACGTACATGATACTGGCGTGGTGAGAGTGATTCATATGTCAGTGACAGAGAGCTTGGCGACCTTTCCCCAGGTCCGCTCTTCAGATGGACTTGAGAGCCGTGCAGCTGGATTCAGTGTTTTCATGTTCATCTGCGCTTCACAGAAACGCGCGTCCCATATCGTAATTAACGTGCACTGCTGCTTTTTACGCCGCTACATATGACGAATAAGCTGCCATCCTGCCCTGGAAAAGTTATTTTAGTTAATGGTAGCGAATGCCAACAAGAAAGACTGACATGAGGAAAGGCGGGCAGGTCAACCACATATTAGTCTCCGGTTTATTCTCCGGTTTCCTGTATGTTGAGCATCTCTGTAACCTGGAACAACAGCCTTTCGTGTGGTTCATGGCGTAGAGGTTACAGCGGGGAATGCAGTGCCGTCTTGTCGTAGAACTGCATCCATTTGTCTGGGGGTTCATCTCTGATGAAATGAAGGGCGGTAAGGAGCGGTGCGAGTTCTGCTGCCGTCCACGTTGTCGTATGATTGATTGATTACTGGGGTTTAACGTCCCAAAACCATGATCTGATTATGAGAGACGCCGTAGTGGAGGGCTCCGGAAATTTTGACCACCTGGGGTTCTTTAACGTGCACTGACATCGCACAGTACACGGGCCTCAACATTTCGCCTCCATCGAAATGCAGCCGCCGCGGCCGGGATTCGATCCCGCGACCTTCGGATCCGCAGCCGAGTACCATAGCCACTAGACCACCGTGGCGGGGCGTTGTCGTATGATTCGTCTTACATGTTAAAGTTGCGACTTTCGCTGGTATCACGACTGTTACAGCGGAGCTGTCTGGAGCATGAGTCCGTCCGTGCAGATATGCGTAGAGCCGCGGCACTTCACGTACAATAGAAGTAACGTGAGCTGTTTAAGCGTTGTTGATGGTAAAGCGGCTTTTTTCTTATAGCCGGGCATTTTCGGGTTGATTCCTGGCTGAGCGAGACAGCATGGGGGAATTGAAAGTCTCGCAGCAGGAGTGAAGTAAGTTGGTAGCGAGTCACCACGTGCTGTCAATGTTAGCAGAAAGATATGTGCGGTCTCTCTGGCAAAGAGGGGAGGTGGTGGCGAAGTGTCCTGGCAAGATGCCTGATACGTGGCTTCAGTGCCTCCATGTGAATGTGGGTCTTCACAAGGTGGTCTCTAGTGAATGCTGTTGTCGCCACTACACACTGTGGTTGGCCTAGACAGATACGGAGCGCCTGATCCTGTACACTGTTTTGTACGAAGACCTGCTTTGCCCATGTTTGTTACTGCTGGCAAGCTGTCTCGTAGGCGACCGAGAAAAAGCGTTCTGTTCCGTCTGTTCCGAAACTAGTTATGCGACAGTTGTCTGCCCTACTCATCATCATCATCCTATCTGATGTTCACTGCAGGACCAAGGCTTCTCCCAATCCTCTCCGTCTTGCCTGTTCTGCGCGAGCTGATTCCATTTGATGCCTGCGATTTTCTTTGTTTCGTCCCCCCATCTTACTCCCTGTTGTTCGCGGCTGCTCTTACCCTCTCCTGGTATCCATTCCGTCGTTCTAACTGTCCATCGGTTATCTAGCCTTCTCATCACGTGGTCTGCCCTGTTACGTTAATGTAAATGTTTCGTGTGCGATGTCCATATCCAGGTGTTTACTTACGTATTCGGGTACCTCGCGTGCGTTCATAATGCGATGCTCAGCGCCATGCGCGGTATACACGCCTCAAGCTTAAGGGACGACGTCTGCATGCATCACTGAGGAAGTGAAATATTAATACGCGCTCTCGGATGAGGCGGCCGTTTAGTTGTGATGCTTATGGCCACAGCGTAGGTGTCTCGTGGAGCGGTAACGTTATAAGATAATAAAGATATTTTAGGGGAACGGTAGTCGAAGGTGTCAAAATGTCTATGTCCCTTCGCGTGGGATGTTTACCCGCATACTACCGCCCATGATTATAGAACAAGTCTTATAAATTATTTAGGAAGTTTATTGAGGGACATAGGATGTGCGCTTATATAAAACAGAGCGTACATTAGTTATCACCCAGATATTAAATGCATCCCAAGGGCTATAAGGTGACTTGCTGTACCTATCAGTACTCAGTACTGGGTTTTAAGAACACTACTGTGCCCTTTTCGCCGAGTTTTCTGCGCAAAACTTGAGTCTTAGTACATCAATGTAAACTGGAAGGCCTGACAAGCCTGATATTTCAGGGTAACTTCAAGACATCTCTTTTACTCGGATAACTTGTCACGGGAGCCACGTCGACTTAACATGCCTACAACAATGAACGCCCGGTAGGCGCACCCGCTTAAAAAACACTGCAAATAATTCATTGTTCAGGTTATGTCTGTTGCTAATATACAAATCGGTCACTCCTCAGCCTTGCCCAGCCGCCTGACATGTTCACAAATGTAATTGCAGTGTTCTTTGGCTAGCCCGTTGTAAGTGTTCGCGGTGCATTACACTCCGAATGTCAGCTTTTATTTCTGCTTCCTTTTTGTTCACGTCACCATGTCGTGGCTCCAATCTACAGGACTACCTTCGATATAACAAATGACGAAAATCCCTGGAGTGGACTGGCGGGAGCACTACCGTTTGGGCTCGTCCGGACGGGTTTCGACCAGATGGTAGTACAGAGGTTCATGGCTGCCAGGACTCTACGGCAAGCAAAAATGTCAGCATATCATCTTTCTTAGTAAAGAAGCATGACACTCTGATGAGCACAGCGCTCACAAGAAGAACGTGCTAAGGAATGTAAAGAGGTGTATGTCTCATCAGCAGTTGCACTTGAGCATCTAGGTTGCAGAAAGCCTGTATTGATTGATTGATTACTGGTGTTTAACGTCCCAAAACCACGATCTCATTGTGAGAGACGGCGTAGTGGAGGGCTCCGGAAATTTTGACCACCCGGGGATCCTTAACGTGCACTTACATCGCACAGTACACAGGCCTGAACATTTCGCCTCCATCGAAATGCAGCCGCCGCAGCCGGGATTCGATCCCGCGACCCTCGGATCAGCAGCAGAGTACCATAGCCACTAGACCACCGGTGCGGGGCAGAAAGCCTGCATGAAGCCAATGAAGCCGGAGTCACGTGAGAGCAAAGGTGTTAGGCGAAGAGTCTTTTAAAACGAGGTGTATCATTTACTCGCAGTATCAAGCCAACGTGCGTTGTCGGCGCTCACTGGTGGCTGTCTTGCGCGATTATGCCGAAATGGGTATAGTGCAACCAAACTGTTAATTGTGCGCAAGGGTGAAGAAAGGAGACAGCCTTATCGTTCGTGTCATCTCATTTCATTCTTTGTTTCCTTGTGTTTTCCTGCGTACTTTCACCCGCCCTGTTAGCATATGTCCTAGGGTGTTGGCTTCCTGAGCTCGTGCTCTCTAGATTGAATACCGGTCATGGTGGTCGCATTTACATGGGTGCGGTACGCATTAAGAAAAATACCCGTAACTTAGACATAGGTGCACGTTTAAGAAACAAAGGCTATAAAAATTACTCCTAAGCACTCCACTAGAGTAGGCCTTGTGATAATATCCTGGTTTTTTCTTGAGAAACGCCAAAAATTACTATCATATGCTTTCTTTTTAAAATTCTTGCCTTGTTACTTCTCTTCCATCTTGTAAGCTTATCATAACTCTGCCGACTTCGTTCAGTCACAGTCACCTCATGGTGCTGCAAGATTGTTGTAAACTCGAGCCGTTCACAAAGCCGTTTTCATTATTCCGCACATATCCTGATTACACTACTTAGTCGCTATCGTAGGTTAATTGTTTTGAAAATGTCAATACATTATTGCTTATTTCGTTCCTGGTGCTGAATTCCAGGTGCTAAACTGGATTCGTGAATTGTATTTTTGTCATTTCATTTTCGCTATTATTTTATTTCCTTCACCTCTATTTGTAGAGATCTTTCATGCAAGCAGCGAAACACATTGAGCGCGTCAATCAGCTCTGTCATCTACCCCTATGTCGACGTGATAGCTCGTTAAGGTTATTGTACGGTATACGATAGCGCGAGGAATAGTACTTATATACAGCACTCAAGGTTTCCTCGAACCGGTATTTGTGCCCCCTATTTTTTTTACAGAGTATCGTTAGACCACAGTAAAACGTTGAGTTCTATTAGCTTTGGGGTGGTTTTTGGTGAGTTACACTGTGTGTATTTACGTAAATTATCGAAGTGTTGATTGAAAAAGTGGCACATATTAGTCATGTTGCAGCAATAATGCCGACCTTAAAGTCCAGCCAGTGAAGGCAAAACTTCTACCCGTGACGTCATAACCTTTAACGGCGTCTACATAGCCCTACACTATTCACGCACATGTGCTTCGTGTTGTCGATGGATTCGCCCTCGCGCTGTCAATCGCTATCCTCCTGGTTATCCGCAGAGCGAGCGTCCTGGACAGGCGTTGGTAACTTGTTCGAACCCCGGACCAGGACGAATTTTTCGGCAACTAGGAAGCTTTCTTTTCTAAGTAACCGGTATGGATGTCCTTGTAGCCTTGTGCTGCAAAAGGGGGTGGATGCTAATTTTCACTTTCACAAGTGTCTTTGGGCAAATTATGTTCTGAGGAGAGCAGAGATTTAAATTGGCATATTTCGAACAATGTCACTGCGCCGATGTGGGGAAAAAACTAAAGAAAAGGAATGGGGTTGGTGACGTGGTCTCCTCAGTCTTTCTGCGCGGCATTCAATTACAAAATTTTACATTGAAATTTTCTTCTAATATTGAACATAAGGTGACCAAATTCGCGACATTGGAGTTCCGGTACAGTAATTTAGTCCCAACCACTCCGGTGTTTCACTGTAGTGTCCGATTAACTAAACGTATCGGTGGCTGAATCCATCGAGTGTGAGCGCTATCACAAAGCGAGCTTCACAGCGCCTAAGTGCTGCCGCTAGCACACCCGCAAGGACATCAAAGTGCAGACGTGCAGCTTACCGACTGGATGCACATATATACGTTATGATGGAGGTTGATTATCCGTACGTGTATGCGAGCTAAAATTGTTCGTGGTTGGCAATGGGAGTGGATTCGCCTCTGAAATGGCAAAGTTAAAGAGTTTTCTCGTGTCGAAGCACGCTTGCGCGGAAGCAGTGCGAAAGCGGAGATAATATCAACGACTTATAGCGTTGAGCTCCTATGGCAACCTCTACATAGGCGCAGTTATTAATATTTTGGTGAAGCTTTACGAGCTATTCATGAAAAAAGGCGGAGTTCAACGCTCTGACGTGGCCGAACGATATGTCAAGATATATCGTTCGGGAGCACGTCAACGTGCCGGACCGATGAACTATTTGACACCTTTTTGGCCGAAAGTGAACAGAGTTCGGCCAATTTTTCTCTGTTTAGCAGCGCTTTTATTGCTAAGGTGCTGTAAAATCTTTTACGCCAGAAAGCCGTGCGGTAAGTCCCACTGTAATTCCTACGTATCGGTTCCCAGGTTCAGCGTCATCTCAGGAGTGCAGTGCTGTTGACACTCCAAGCGGGGTGCCCCTGTGTGCAGTGCTTGGCACTGCACGCTGTCAGCGCTGCCGCAGCTTGCAGGGACTGCGTACAGTCTGTACTTTTACAGGCGGCGAACAGTCTGTACGGTTCCATGTTCTTTTTTTTGGCTAATACCACGCATTTCCATTTCTTGGCTATGAATGTTAATTTGCCCTTGCTTATCTCGTTGGTACACTTTTTCTAGTGCTTCATTCGCTGTGATCTCTACTTGTACTCTACTTTTAACTTTAGCTATAACAGTAACGTCATCTACAATGAACCTTATTGCTGCGTATGTTCGTAGTTGCTTTCCCAAAAGTTCAGAAATTTTTAAGTTCCATAACATTAGGCTGAAGGGAGAGCCGTGGACTCAGGGGTGCATTACGCTGGCCCACTGTGCAGTGCTTTGAGCTTTACGCTGTGAGGGCTGCCGCTGCTCGCTGGGACAGTGTGCAGTGCCATGCCCTGCGCTCAGCGACGTTTAAGCTTTACACAATGCGCCCCAGTGACATCCAGTGCTGCCCAGTACAACACACCGCGTCCTAGAGGTTTTCCAGCGAGAAGTAATGTTCACAGCACTGCCCATTGGACATATCGTACTGGGAGACGCTGTTTTTCTCGATAGGGTACCGTGTAAAGGCTATTTTCTTTTCCAGAGTAGCTTTTGCGGGGCCTTTCTTTGTGTTGGTGCACAGCATCCTGGGGAGTTGCTGTGGCGTGTTTATAATATACTGGTTCAGAGACTGTGACCCCGTCCTTCGTGGGACCATCAAGAGTTACGATCAGGTATTATTGTTTTACCGGAAAGTAATCAAAGCAGTCAGTGTGGTGTCTAGTGCTAAAAATACCAACATAGAGCCCAAATCCACCTACGCGGTGGCTAACGGCGCTGCCACTTACCTTCCCTTATTATCCTACTCATTTTTCATTTTTAATTATATACGAGGCGTATAATATTATATATGATTTGAAACACGAGGAGCAACTGAAGCGAATTTGTTCAACAGCATCGGTGCCTACGCGAAATACTAATGGTGTTAACTCATGTAAAAAAAAATCACCGAATAAGAAGGATGCGATGGTGAACACCATGGGAATAAGAAGGATGCGACAGGTGTTCGGCGGTTCATCATTGGCAATCTTGAACAGCAACTAAAGGGCAAGGTATACAGCCGTTGCACCTTGGAAGTGGTAAGATGTGGGAACAAATTTGAAGACTGACAAAAAAACTTGAAAAAGAATCCTAAAGGATTCTCACGGTTGGTCGGCGAGCTTCGCTTACGTTCAAAATTTTCAGCTGAATTTATTTACTTACGACAATTTTTAGTGTATGTCTTCTTTGTGAACGTGTGACCTGATTATGCATGCGTTGGTCACAGTCTGTGGTCCACAATAAAGGCATGTGATAGCCGAAATTTTTGTTGCAGACTTGAAGGAGTAGCCATTGTGGTACGATAAAATTTTTTCGTTGGCAAAGCTAGTTCAAGCCACTCATTAAGAAACTTTGGCTACTACAGATTGAGTGCGCTTGCCTGATTTCGCTGTTATGACAGTACACCCTCATCATAACCGTCCTCTGAATCATCACATCTCACTGATCGGTGGTTAATCTCAAAAAGGCCAAACAAGGCTGTCCTCTCTGGGCGCTGACGCGGAACCTGCGGAAGCAAACTAGTTAAATTTACTAAGCGGCTACGTCCGAAGTTGATAACCTCCTGTAACATACTAAAGTCACACGCTCGTAGAACCTATAACCCAGCAAACTCTCGACTGCCGTAAAGCAATGTTATTGTTGAACGTGGGCAGCGATTACTTCCTTGGTCATAGGCTGGGCAGCTGCAGAATGAATTCGCGCCAGGGTGGTCTAGCAGCTAAGGCACTCGGCTGCCGATCGAAAAGTTGTGAGACCGAATCCTGGCCGCGACGTGCGCCTTTCGATTGAGGTGAAATGCTAGAGGCCCGTGGACTCTGCGATATTTTTGCACGTGCACAAATCCCAGGTGGTAGAAATTCCTCGAGCCCTCCACTTATGCGTCTCTGATAATTATATCGTTGTTGCGGGATATAAAGTGCCAGAAATTATTAAGTATACAAGGCATCTTCTATGAAGGTTGGTAGGAGTTGCTTTCGTGGTTTTCCTTGGTGAGCGCTAGTATTCGTGCACGAGCCAAGTAGTGACATCTTGCTGCGGTCCCCTTTGCATCGGCAAATAATTTTCCCTAGAGCTAATGAAATTAAGCAAAGGTGAGAATAATTTCGGCGTAGTCCAAATGACGTGTCACAGTTGAAGGGGCGTATGCGAGTCTCATCGTTTTCTATAGGATGTACTATTAATAAAACGAAGATGACAAGATAGCGTACACGTATTTAGTTAGCGTAGCCAAGGAAATTCTATTAAATGTGTTCCTGCAACGAAAGCTGTCGTAGTTATCTCTATTTTTTTACGGTCACATGCATTTACAGAGTTGGACGGACATTGCTGTGTATTGTTTGTTAGAGTGGAACATGATAGATTCATTCCTGACGCAATACGACTTGAATACGAGAGACGCCCCAGTGGAGGGCTCTGGAAATTTCGGCCACCTGAGGTTGTTTAACATGCTCTGAGCTCGCACAGGCCGCGGGCTTCAGTAATTCGCCTCCATCGAAATGTAGCCGCCGCGGCCGGTATTCAATCCTACGACCATCGTATCGGTAGCCGGGTGCCATAGCGACTAAACCACCGTGGCGTGGCTGAGTTGGAACATAGAAAGCCTCTTGCTTTATGGAACTGACTCATGACACTAAATGACCCGCCACGCCATTTTGAGGGCTTACACGAGGTTGATTTTGTTTGCTTCTGTGATTAGCTGGGGAAGTAACGCCGGCCTGAGCGGTCTGTCTATAGTGCCGACTGCTTTTTTCGATAATTCTATCCTACCATAGACATTTATGTTTCCAACTGCCTTTTTTTATAATTGTATCCTACCATAGACATTTATCGCTTGATCCACTCCACGGTGATCCACCTACAGCTTTGTGGCATTAAAGCTTCTTCTGTCTATCTGTCTCTCTCGCAATGACGAGTTTCTGGAGATGATCGAAGTGATGGCAACATCTGATTTGCCTTTGCGATTAAAACATAGATTGTTTATCGTATGCCATAAGGGTCTAATAGCCTAAAGCTTTCCAGAGCTCGTGATCTCAACTTTCTTCTGAGACACTGAGATGCGCTGTGCACATGTGAATAAAGTGATCTTATCCTCTTCATTCCTTTTGCAACTAACTGCCAACCATCAGATTGTCCCGCATTATATGATGAAAAATCTCGCCGACGTGCCCATGCTCAGAGGCTTGTTCTTGGCTGGACTTGTTGGGGCGTCAACAAGGTAAGTGCCACTTACCGTACGTTTCGAAGGGCCAGAGCAACAAAAGTGCTGATCTGAATACTTAATGGTTATACGTTAAGCAGAAGAAAATAGTCTTGGCTATTGCTGTGCGCATCCTAAAAACACATTCGTAAACTTGCAGCGCCATGTGGGTGTAACAAACTTGTTACATTTTCAGAATGACCACGTACACCGTAGCCAGGCTTGATGCAATTACAATTTTTACACAAAGGTCATTATTGCTCTCGTTTCAAACACATTACTTTTATAATTGTCTAAATGTTGCCTGAAAAAAAGTGTAAATATATCAAACCAAGGTACGACAGCTGGGATCATAAAAATTACCACTAGCACAAAGTACTAGTGGTACGAATACGGTAGATCTAGCCGAGGAACTATAGTTAAGTAGTTCGGAGTTGCTGCTACTGGTTACCTCAAAATTATTCTTCTAATGGGAAGCTTAAGCAGAGTATTGGCAAGGTCTATCTGGCGTAAACTAAAAATACAGCATTCGGCACCAATCACTTTTTTCAGTAAACGTAATTGAAGGAGAGGTTGGTGCACATGTACGGCGCCAATCACTGGCTACGTATAACATCATTTCTAGTGTGTTTTTTCAGCACTGTTTCGTCGATCGTGAACTCTCACGCAGCAATATTCTACATTGACGTCATCACACCGTACGTCAGAATAACCGAGAAGAAAGCAGTCATGGTTATGCGCCTTCTAGGTATGTACCCAGCTTTGGATATGTAGCACTGCTTGTGGATTGCGTTCACTACTTTATATATATTCTGGGTTCAGTTCCTTGCAGTGGTCAGTGGTGATCACAGTCGCTATTAATTTGGCGAGGTGTTCATTGACTAGAGAAAACACAGTATATCGAGCATTACTAAATTACTGTTAAACCCTAACATTTTTCTCAACAAAGACAAAAAGAAGTTTCGATCAATAGTGAACGCTTCTGCGAACATGTGAGAAAAAAATATTGCATTGGACGCACTATGGAAGCCGCTTGAGCCTGCAACAGCATTCGCTGATTTCAGGATGATTTATTTGTGTGCTTCTAATTCGACAAAGAAAGGAACCTCGTTTGAAGAGCTCGGAAAAATATCAAGCGAGATAGCTGGTTCTCCCAAATGACGTCCTTTGTAAATGGACGAACGTTAGCTTTCCAGGTGGGTTTGAAGCCGAATTTCGAATTTTCTGGTGCGCGGAGTGCAATAGTTTAGGCTCACATATTCGCAGGAACCTCCACAGGAGAACGGCACTGTTTTCCGTCTGTGTTCAAAAAAGCATTGCAGGGCTTGTTGAATAGCAGAAGTTACGAGTTTTTTCATGATTCCCAAGGAAGCAGTTTAAGTCACCGTGTTACTGGCGCCTACCCTTAGGTAGGAAACAGCAATGGGTGCCTTCGAAAGAGCATTAGGCGAGAGGAAGTTCCTCAAACCAAAATATAAATAAGTTATCCCTCGCGGTGAAGTGTTACTGGGATAAGAGGTCGATTTTTGTTTCAAAACTGTCGCAAGAAGCGCGAGTTTTGATTTCCTCTGGTGTGGGGAAAATCTTCCTTTACCCAACACCGTTATAACGTTCGACCATGTTCCTTATCATCATCGATATATATGTTATTTCTGTCTCCATTCCTCTCTCCCCCTCCCCACAAAAAAGTCCTGCACGCGAAACCCCCTTTTCACTACACACGTATCCCTGTCAATATTGGTTCCAGCTTTCGCAAGTGGCACCGTGATGACTTTGTTCGCAGTCGCCGTGCCTCACCTGGGTTCCACTGCAAGGGTAAGCAGAAGTTATATTAAACAAGATCTTGTGACAGTGTTCGCGCCTTATGGAGGGCGAAAAAAAAGAGCCAGGCCTGCGCGGAACCGCAGGGCAGTGGGCAGCGTAAGGTGGAGAAGCGACCTTCTTAGGCCATTTTAAACGCTTGAGGAAACTAGCGCAAGTAGAGGTGGTAGCTATCCCCTGCGCCATAACTCTTATCATTTCGCCAAGTGAGGAAGTACCCACTACGCAATAATTACTGCGGTGTTGTAACGTGCAAATCTGTATTTCTGCGCATCTTAGAGAGTCTCTTGGCGTCGTTTTCCCGAGAACGAACCGTACTCTCGGCCCGGCGTCGACGGCGAGCTACGGTTTGCGCTTCTCTCTGCACAGATGTCTGTTGTGACCGACGTTGCCTTGCTGCAACCGCGCACGTAGCTCTACGATGCGATGCGCTTCTTCAGCAGCGGTCCGTACCTTACGAGGAGGCGCCATCAGGTATATATCGAAGAGCCAAGTCAGGTTCCCGGCGCGGCTGCGTACGTCGCCTGCCGCGTGATGCATGGCACGATACAACAAAACCGCTTCATAGGGCAGCGCTTCGTAGTAATGGTGACGGAAATGTTGAAGAATGTTTCATAATGATGATGTTGTTGATGCCTCTGTAATGGGTTCACCGCTACAAACCATGCAGCCCTGTGTTCTTTCAAATGATTCCTCGAACTCGTTAAGCAATCAACTTTACCCAACATGTAGTGGCGTATTATTATTCTGCCACGTAAAATTACATTTGTTGGTGCGACTCCTCAGCAGACGGTATACCTGTTTAGGCCTTTTAGCAAAGATTTTTTAAGCACAGGCGTGGCTCAGTGGTAGAATGCCTGACTGCTACGCAGAGGACGTGGTTGGAATCTTCCTCGGTCCTCGCTATTTTTTCTGAAATTTGCGCGATAGCGGTTACGGACCCCGGCGGTGGCGGCAGCGGCGGCGGAAAATTACGGCGCAAAAACGGCCCTTGTTGTGATCTCATAACAGCTTACGCTGTAAAATAAAACAGCTATACTACTCTCCTCTACTGCTCCTGTACTTTGAAACCTGAGAAAGTCTCTAGCACAGGAAACACAGCGATTCTCATTGTACGCCCAAGTGCCTTGGGAGGAGAAACTGCGCGATTGGCGAGCAGGTGGCGCCCTTTCTTGCACCTTGCGTGTATAGGCGGGAAGCGTCAGCACGCGACATCAGAAGGAGACGCTCATCGACAAGGCGAGGGCATAATGCGCTACGCAATTTAAAGTGAAGACATTGCAGAAGAAGCGCCTGTTACGTATCCTGGTCTTTGTGGAAGGGTCGATTTTTTCGTGTGGGTTTCGTAAATTGCGCTTTTAGGTATACACGCCGAACATGCGAGAGTAACTGTGGAATACCTGCGTACGGTGTTTGCCCGGAACGTTAAACTTCACAATTAACAAAGCGTTTGTGTCAGTGCAAGAACGCCTCCACGAAAGTGCACTTCGCACTTGCATTAGCCTTCTAAAAAGAGGAAGGTTGTCAGTGTTGCTGCTTCACATGAGGGTATGACAGTAGGATTAGAATACTTGACAGTAAGATGGTTGTTTACTGGCCGTTAAACAAAGGGCTAGAAGCATTGGAAAATGCGCAACAATCTCACCGTGGCGTAAATTTCTGTCCCACTTCTAATCTCTGTAGATTGTGTTGGCCACGAGGGAACTATAAATAAATAAATAAATAAATAAATATTTCCAGCACTACGATATGATCATGAGGCACGCCGCAGCGGAAAGCTCCGGAAGTTTTCATCATGTAGCATTCCTTAATCTCCCCTGATAGTTCACAGTACATGGAAATCAAGCATTATCGCCTCAAAAAAAAATCAAAGAAAAAGTGAAAGAAAAAAGAAAGGAAATCAGTCCCCGTGGTTGCCTAAGATGGGACCACCGATGCCGGCATCAAACTTGCTTCAGCAGCCGCGTCACAACAATTGTATTGTTTTGGTGGTTCATCCGCTGAAAACAGAACACACGTCTCTTCGTCTAATCCTTGCATCAGGCGTTGGGGCTAAAAATTGTGCTTGGCCCTGAGAAATGTAACACAGCTCATGTAGGCAGATTAGGGAGGAACATTAGAACAATGCATTTTTGCAGGATCATGAGACGGGCTACGAGAGCGGCGTTACAAGATATTTTCAAACGCTTCTGGCAATGACCTATAGTTCGCATGAGCAACTTTCGTGGGCTCCCTACTCGATAGCAGTTAGTGAGCTCGTGTGGCAGAAAACTCGGTATCGGCGTCGACGTATGCGTGCATAGCGGGAATAATCATCTCCAGCTACCGCCGTGTCTCCCGAAGCACTGACCCACGCTAGCCCGCCGCCATGCAACTGGCGGCGATCGATTGTAATAAAAGGCGCTGAAAGGCTTTTGTGGAGTAAACACGGTATGTAACATCTGTTAGATGCCAATGGTACCATGTTCCATGGCTAAGTCTTATGAGTAGAACCGGGTAGCACAAAACGGAGGCAATTATGATGTATACACATATGTGAATACTTGCTGCGAATTGGAAGGTGAGGAAGGATAAGCGGAACTGATATATTCACCATGCTTACGTTAGTGGAGTTTTTCGAGGTAAATGAATATGGAGGCGCGGTTCTGGATGTATTCAAGCAAATATATGGTTAGCTGGATGCGAATGAAAAAGGTGGCGGCAAACTCAAATTTAGGCCTTAGAGGCGTTGTATAAACGGCTTGGTCATGGCTTTTGGAGTGGTTTGGATCAACTCCACAGTGACGTCCTCCAGACCGCTCCAAAATCCACGTCCCCGCCGCCGACTCATCATGTTCCAGCGATAACGGCCGCTGGTACTACCAGCGTCGCTCCGGCGAATGTGCCCAGAAATAGCAACCACTATGTTCAGCCGGATGTCACGGGAAACTACATGGCCGCCCGTCAGGCGGCCACGTGCTGCCAACTTGGACGTCGTCGCATTTCTTTCCCCGACCAAGTGAATAAGCGATGGCTCCTCATCGACAGTGGGCAAGATAGTTGCTGCTTTCCGTGACCCTTTCTGCACGACAAACACGCCTCCACGTCGTTTGAGCTTAGTGCAGCGAACCACTTCGTGCATTAGGACCTACGGCTCGTTCCACCTTAACATCCACATGAAATACATACGCCGCGAATTCCCATGGCACTTCGTTACCGCCGACGCCGCAGGGCCTTTCGTCGGGTCGGACTTCTTGGCGTACTACAACTTCCTACCAGACTGCCGGCACGACCGACCTCGGTCATGTCGGCACCAGCTGGACCTTACTTCTACCGCCTCACCGCCATTGATCATTACACCCGATAGCCCGAGGTATGGCCCCTAGAAAGTATTACGGCAGAAGACGTCGCTTCAACCTTCTTGTCCGGCTGGATTTCCCTCCTGGTCACGCCACAACCGATCAAGGACGACAATTTGAATATCAACTCTTCAGGCTTCTCCGGCTCTCCACCGTGTTCGAACCTTTGCGAACCACCAGTTACCACCCTTGCGCCAACGGGATGATCATGCGCTTCCATCGACAGCTCAAGACCGCCATCAAGCACCACCCTAACTCATCCTGGCTCGAGGCTCTCCCACCCGTCGCTCTCGGTCTCTGCGCCACCTTCAAACCAGACATTCAGGCCACGCTTGTAGAACTTGTCTACGGGGAACCTCTTCTCTATACCTGGGGAATTTCTCCCCGATTCAACCCGCGACATCACCGGCTCCGACCCTACAGACTCCGTCGCCCGGCTCCGTCGCACAATGGGCGCCCTGCTCCCATCGCGAGCGGCACATCACACCAAGACGACGCCGTTTGTGTTCGAAGACTTGGCAACATGCTCCCATGCCTTCCTCCGCGAGGGCACTGTACGCTCCTTTCTTGCCACCTTACAGCGAACCCTACAAAACCTTCAGCCTGAGCGTTAACGGGAAGGACGTCCAAGTCTGTATTTTCCGGCTGACGCCAGCACGCGTCGCTTTCGAAGAATCAAGAAACACCAGAGCAGCCACAAGCGTCCACCCAGAACCCCCGACATCGCAGGCTGTCCCAGTCACTACTCGCTACGGATGTCGGGTGCGCGTCCCAGATATTTAGAAGCCCTGCGTGCTCTGCACTGCACAGTTGGGGGGGGGGGGGGTGTAATGGACAGCAAATTTCGCTCATATTTCCGCACAGCCATATCACCCAGCCTAGCGGGACCCGGCTGTACGCAGCACCACGTGTCCGATAAAATGCAGTGCTACCACAGTGTCACCGGACGTGAGCGTCAACGACGGTGGCTACTGAGCATAGGCTGTTCAGATTGGAAACTTCTTACCTTTCGCTACCCGGACAGGCGTAGCCTCGGTATGCTCGTCCGCTGCAGTTTCTAAGTGACTAAACGCGTTGGTATGTTCTTATGTGGGATTTCTACTTCGATGGATTCGGCATCCCACTAGGCTATTATTTTATTAAGGACAGGTGCCGAGGCTAGGTTGGTGCGAGGGTAACCTATGACATCATTGGCAAAATTAGTACCGTTAATAATGTGCTCAGACGATGTAAGCTCGCTGGAAATTTACACACGTAAATGTGTTGTTGTGTTACTTTTAGCCACGGCGGAAATATTATAGGGTGTAAGTGTCAGCGATGTAGTAATTACGCCTATAAAAATAGAGTTCAGAGGCCTTGTTAAGTTTAGGGCAATTAACGCAGTTGTCACATAATGTTAATAGATCTCTCTGCAAAGCTTAAGAATGTGAAACTTTCTGTACAAGATTGTACAGAACTGAATCAGTCAATTTGTTTGCAAAAAGTGCAATATTAGATTGAGTGTTGAGTGGCAGGTTGTCAATACAAATTGAAAATGAAATATGTTTTTCTGGCCTACGGGATTTTCTAATGTCCAAATATTTCTTTTGCATGCTTTCGGGCGAAGCTGTTTATGTCCTTCTATTGCTCCGTGGCGGGACCATTCGCTGGACTTTTCCTACTCGCGATGACCTCGCCCTGGGTAAATGCAAAGGTGCGTGCTAAGGCTAAACAATACAAGCTACCTTTGAAAATCGTATTGTACTTGGTGTCATTGGTCCCGCAAATACAACACACGATTTACAGGAAACAGCCACTGATCCTTATACTTCTAATGTAGCCACGCTTCACCGACATATGTCAACTAACGTCGAAGTGCTGTTTTTCTGCTCGTGCCAGTTATTAACTGGCATATAAAAGATGATTCTTTCGAGCTGATTAACATCACATAGCAGCCCTATAACGGCCTTGATTACCTCGGAGGGACACCGATGAGCCCTGAAAGCGTAAGGCCGCTTAGTGCGGTATTATAAACAGGAAATACAAATTTTGGCAACATGCTTGAATTAAATAGGTGCATAAATGGGCTTGTATTTATTGTATGCTTGGTCAACACAGTATTTTGTAACTATGCTGTCATTTCTCGGGACCAGTGAAGCTATTTACAGCAAGCCCAAAATTTATTGACTACGAATACTCAATAGCCTGGTCGTTGTTGCTTACGGCGCTGCATTTCTTGGATGTAGCCGACAATAATATGCTTTCTTTAATTCTTTTTCACTTAGAATTTTCGTCAGGTTAGTACTTTTTGAGATGAATTAGTAGGTTTGGTTTTACTGGAGTAACTTTGCGCTAATTGCAATAATCCTCTTCTTCGCCTCAGAAATTTGCTGGAAAATTTTCGAGTGTCCACTTAAAGCACACTGCAGTGCCGTTACACCTTTGATAAAGCTCAGCAAAGGAACTTACGAAACGCTGGAGCGACGTGATAAATATATTGCTTTCGTGTTGCTTAGGCAAACAGTGGAGGATTTTCTCAATTATCAGTGATAACTCGCTAAATGTTGAGAAAGCCATAGAATTCATGTTCTCTTACTCTACAGCTTTGCATTTTACTCACACAGCGCCTAAGGCTATCAGAATGCTTCCCCTTGATGTAAGGCTGTCGGCGATCATTTCCATAGTTGAGTGGTCCCGGTGTGTTTAAGAATGAATCATTTATGCTATGGATCTTGCGATGCTGTTAGCGCTTAGTTCTTATATATTCCAAGTTTTTTCACCACAGCTGAGCCACTTTCGAAACAGCATTAGAGTGTTGATTAGGTCTTCACCTTACGCTACTCAACTTGTTGGAAAAGATGCTGAAATTCGGAGAAAACAAGAAGAGATGAGAATACTGCACATATGTCTCCTTACTCATCACAATGATTTCTTGTCCTAGATCGCTTGATAGTTCCTAGAAGCTTGAGTTACTTCTGAGTCGCAAGAATTCCGAGGTACTTTAAGCATGCCCCTTTAATAAGAAAACTTCATTTTTCAGGGCATTGGGTCCTCAACATTACTAGTCTGTGCACTCCTCCTCTGGCATGCTGTGGGTAGAAGCATCTCCAATATACCTCCACCTCCGCTCCTGCCTAAATCACTTGATCGATGCCCACTGACGCAGAATACCAGTATATGGACTAAGGATACGCCAGCTGATGTGCACATGCAAGGCGGTGCCAGGTTTGTTCCTCTCTTGTATTGCTAGCAGAGATGCGTTCTGCACGTGCAGGTAGAACAGTAAAGGCGCTGAATATAGCTCTGTAGGTAAGTCAAACTCGCTAAGACACGCTAAATATATTTATTGCTTCAGACTCAGTCGCGTATGTGCGGGTGCCAGGTACGTGCCAATATACTTTTTAACCAGGTACCAGGTATGTGCCAGGTACGTGTCAAGGTACTGTTTAACCGGGATCTCTCGTACTCAACCGCCTTGATATTTGGCTTTGCCGGGCTCACAACAGCTCAGTCATCAACATTCAGCTTGTGCCAGACCACTCGGACTACGCAGTGCCTAGCTCAACTAGGCTTACTTGGACTCCAAATCACTAATAATCCATTCAGTCGCTCACTGAGGCAGACTCACTGAGACAGACTGAAACGTCAATCGGACTCTTTGAGCGAGCGCTCGCCCGGTGGCAGCGCTCCCTCCCTAGCTATCGTGTTTACTCAGACATGATAGGCGTGAAACTGGCTTTGTTTTTTTCTTCTGAGCCAAAGTCTCTCAGGCTCAGGACAGGTGGCCATTCAGAGTCAGAGCGAGTCGGCTTTTCTTAGAAGTTTTTGAACCTATTGTCAAGCGGTCGTGACGATTTGGAAGCAGCAGAATTCAAGACGATGTGAGGTGAACTGTTTATTGGGCGAAACTGTGCCCAGTAAAAACAAAGCCATTCACACTGCAAAGGAGCAGCGGCGCGAAAAGTCGTCGGTCGACGGAAAAACTGACAAGAGGCGAAATGCGTCGTCTTTATACTCACGTCATAACGCGTTCTCGCATTATCTCTGGAATTCCAGAAGTCACTCAAATGTGCGCGTCAGCACGCATAGTTTCAAGAATTGTCTACACGGTTCCCGAAGCGACATGCAAGATAGAGGGAGCCAGCCCTCCGCGTAACAGAAAGTGATAACGGCGCTCCCAGCAAGCAACCAAAAGAAGCATGCGTGTCACAGGAAAGTGATAAAGGGGTTCACTTTAAACAATCCAAAACAACCGCACGTGTCTCTTCTCTTGCCCTTAGGCAGTTGAAATATCAATTTCATTGTCCGCCCGTCTTTCTTTTTCTCTTGGCCACAGGACATCATCATTGTCATATAGGTACTACAGCCCTAGTTTAATAATATACAATGCTTTACCATTTGAGCGTACTAATGGCTGCCGCGGTGGCACAGTGGATAATATGCTCGGCTGCTCCCCGCAGCGGCAGCCGCATTTGCTACGGATGGCTAAAATACTGGAGCCCCAGTGGTTGCGTTTTCAGTGCACAATAAAGAACCGTGGGCGGTGAAACCTTCCGGGCCCCTCTGCTGAAGGCGTGCTACATAATCATACTGTAGCTTTGCCACGTAAAATCCCAGCACTTTTTTTTTGCAGGGCAGCATAATGTGCTTTGCTGTTACATTCCCAGATCATGGCGCAGGCACCTGCAGCCGGAAAAGAGCTACGTCTCTCCATGAGTTTGTTGTTCGACATTTCCATTGAGAAAATAATAAGGGATTGGCAGAGCGAACAGGATACGAAAGGGCTAGAACAAAGCAGACAGCACACGTGTTAAGTTACTGCTCATACATCGAAGAGAAAAGGGACTCTTCTCTCATAATGCCTATATACCTGCGTAGGCATAAAACTGAACCCCTCGGTGACTAAAGTTTTTGAAGCTAATGCTCACAAAACAAAATCCTGAGCAGTCTGTGAAATTGTGCTTGCTGTGTTTTTGTAGCTCTCTTGGAATTCAGGGCTACTTTAACACCTTAAATATTGCCTGATAAAAGCTAGCATTGCCTAAGTGACCGCTATTGTGCCCCAGGCTTGAATTACGCCAGCCGAATCTTCTTTAGTGCAGACTACTGTTGTTATTTCTTGATTGAATCATTGCTCGATCTCTATTGCAGGGCGGTGCACATACTATGAGCAAATATCAGCCAGTGTCCGTGGACATTGGTACAATGATTACTATTATGTTGGCTACTCAAGGTAAACGTACTCACTGCGGTATTCTGATACCAGCAGTGTCTTGTATATAGATCAATCGGTAATGCTAATGTACAGCGAATAAATACAATCAGGTAGTTCTTGCCAGAGTTTTGTTACCTTGAGCAGTATAGCAAATACTGCGGACGGACGGCATCCACCTCTTTTACTCTTGTTGAGTGCGCATCATACGCATATTCAATGCAAGCGTCTTCTATCTTACCCTAATTTGTTTGTTTCGTTTTGCCTGATGCAGCCCCTATGTCTTCCCGCTTTACCTGGTGTCCTTTTTCTGGATATCATTCATCGGTGCACTATTGACTATATTCTTGGGAACTGCAGTCAGCCTCTTGACTGGTGAGTTCATAGATGCATGAGCTTGAAAAATAGGTTCCTTGAGAAAAAAAGGTACCAATTGCGATAGTTAACACATTAGGCTGACTTAAATATTGAGCCCGTGGTGGAAGGGTGATGGCAACGTTCAAAAATGGAACCTCACAACGTTGTTCCATAGGACCACGAATTTGTATTGTGCTGTAACCGCACAGAATCAGAAATAAGAAGCCGAGACAGACAGCGAGAACATCGCGCACATTCTCTTGTTTTTGCAGTAGAATGCAAATTTGATATGAGCCAACTAGCCTGCAAGAAGGTCGTAATGAAACAGGACGTCCACATACTTGAACTTTCGACGGTGCTGAGTCAATAGTATACTTTATTATGAGGAAGATAGCGCTACCCAAGCGGGTGTTTATTCTGAGCACTGTCTATTGTTGTTCAAACACGGTTTTCGGCTCAATCACGCGCTCGTGGGCCCTATATTCAGATCGCAGTGCAATGCGAAACAAGCCGCGAAATGTTGAATTAGTATTGAAATAACTTCTTTTGCAGATGTATTGGTACAGTCGCATAAAAATGGGTGCGAGAGCTTTCTACACCCAGTGCGGTTAAAGCTGTAGAGGCTTTTTGAGCGTGGTTACCCGACTCTCACACTAATGCCAATGGCAGCATGCTCGCAGAAGCTTTTCTAGTTAAAAAAGAAAAAAAAAACTTGCTTCTGGGTTTGTTGGTTCACAATTCTCAGGTGCACAGAAACGAGACACAGATTTGTGATCAAACGCGCCTTGCGCCAATGCTTGTTTGATCTTTATTGAGCATCTAGCATTTTTGCACATATATTTCCTCGCTTCATAGGAGCCGATAAGTTGACAACACCGCTATGGTACATAGGTTCGCAGAGATTATTTCAATGTCTGCGAACATGCACCCTGGGAAGCTACCCGTTTTCACTGAGGTACGCCCTCAAATTTAGCAGCCGCAAGAGAAACTGTCAAGAAGCAGTCGTGCGGCAAAGCAGAAGCCTGTAGATTTTTGATACCTTAGCCATGTGCTAAACATAGACATTTGCTTGCACATTCTGGATCAAGTTCAAATCAAGTTTATGGTATTCCTGGGTTACAGTGCTACTTTCTATATCTGAAAGAGAAAAAGCTAGCGTTTGCACGTTTAAGCGACTTAGGAACACGCCTTCCTTCACGCACCCGGAAGTTCCTTGGTTTCGTAGGCTTGGCACTGTTATCGCGATCGCGTAAGCCTGAGCTACAACGTTATGCCTTACGCGAGCTCGGAGAGCCAAACCAGCGCACGCGGTGCAGAGGAGGTGAGAAGCTGCTATACACGGAGAAGAGGGGAGCCGCGACTCGGTGGCCGTCGTGTCTAGCCTTTGGTGCCATGAAATTGCGCGTCGTGTCTGCACTGATTCGGCGTCGTATCTGCACCAAAGCTCCCTGGTCGTAATACGCTACGAGAAATTGCCTATTCCTGACGCAGATCCTAATTTCTCGCTGCTTTTTTCTAAAAAAACCTGGTCATTTGTATTGTTCTGTAGAAGCGTATGTGAAGCTGCCATTTTGTAGTAACTTTGCACACGTATTTGCTAGACCGTACGACGAGAGTGTTGAAGACTTTTTAAGGTGGTCTGCCAGCACTATGACCCGAGACGGAACGCGTTGTGCGGTACTTACAAGGGCATGGATCAGATTAGCATCCGTATACCAGACGCAAATTTCTTGACTAAGATGTAGAACTACAAACACTAGTGCGGTGAAAAGCCTATGACGCAGAGGGCAGAGGGATCAGGGAAACTGCTCGTCCTACTGATACCAAAGCAGAGGTCGAGCAATTTTCGCCAATTATAACCTTAACCAAACCAGTTGCAAGAAACAGCTTACTAGCGACTTTTGCCGGGTTAGTTGTCACATTCCTGGCAAATGAACTAACTCGCGCAAATACAAAAATCAGGACAAGTAATACAAGACCCACCAAGGAGGAGCACCGGAGGCGCCCGTCCGCTTCTTATACGCCTTGTCCATATATTTGTGTTTGGGCCAATCTGTGAAAATCCTATGAACAGGATAGGAGGTGGTCTTCCTTCGTGGTCGTATAGGACATGGTTTGCATTATCGCTATATAACATAATTCAAGCCTTGATGTCTCATCAGAAATGACGGCTACTATGACACTAACTGTGCCATTGTACATTGTGGGGCTACTGGTCTCGTGTTATTCAACATGCTGCTACCGTTAGCCCACTTTACTGATTACATATTCTTTCTCGCCTTTCTCCCTTCTTGGGACATCACGGAGCTCTGCGGAGGTGAAGGTATCAGAATCGACACTATCACTTCTGTTGACACGACACGTAAGATAACAGAATATGTAAAAGCAAACACCTGAGAAGAGGATACACTAAGACGCCAAGTAAATGAATAGCCAGGTAGACTTTTTACCATAGTATGACTGACATGATGCTCGTAGCGCTGGTCCCTGCGGGTGTCTCGTACTGTAGCTTACCTGTGCACATTTTTAGCAATAAAAGCGGTGTCTTCGCTAAATACACAGAGAAACTGGCTCGTTTGGAACCAGTCGCAGAGCTCTTCAAAATCGTGGTGCATCGTGAAGAAGATAACAGAAGTACACAGAGCAACGCTAACATCTCTATAATTGGTGACTAGAGGGAACTGTGCTTGCCCCATATAGGGGCACATTATATGCTGAAACAGCGATTGATATTTCCATGCGTTTCAGGTGGCTCTAAAACCGCAAGGAAGAATGTACGTTTGACTAGCCCGCAATTTTCGAACTTATGGAAACGGTTCCCATATTTGCGCCGAATACTGGAGGTAAGCGAATCCAATAGGTATCGCTATCTTGTGCCTCAGCCACAAATTACATTATAATAACTGGTACAAGCAGATTTCGTGATGATTCTCGGTGACACCCAGGCAAGTATACAATATCCGCATATGTTTCTGGTTGCATGTATACAATCAGCGACGGCTTTGTTGTCAATTAGCAATTGCAGAATGGGTCATATTGAGAAATAATGGACCCAAGGCAATGTGAATTATATGAGAACCTGCCCGAAGGTAGTTCAATGTGAACCTGCGTGGAATGAGTTTACGACATAATATTACGGACAGGCTGTTTCTTTCAGCATTGAACAGCGAATACCACCAAGCAGTCAGGGCTAAGGAACAAATTTTCTAGCTAGTGTAGAACATTAGCTTTCCGTTCTGTATCAGAACATCTGGGTAGAATAGCGTAAATGATGGTGCACCTTAAATAACAGCACCTTGTTGATATGTGTGATTATGGCAACACTAACACGAAATATCAGTTGAGCGAACGAAGCAGGATGTTCTTTCTGTCTCAATTTCTCGTACAAATCCTGTAAACTACGCGTCGTAAATATCTGTTTCGCGTCAGGCGAATATAGTTACGAACAGCAACAAGAGTTGGCGGACGGTCATCGTTCTCGCAGATGCACCGGACGTGTGCAGTCCCCAACAAGGATACTGTGATAAAGGTGCAGAAGAAAAATTGCTAGAAGAACGTAATTAAAGGGGAAGCTTGATATTACATGACCTGGACAAAGCAGCCTGAAGAGATTGCAATGCAAGAACGACCGGATATTAACACGGCGGGAATTTCCCATCTTAAAACCTTAAGCAGATTGGATGCCTTATTAGGGACGTCGTTATAAATGGAACAGTGACAGTGTCACTACGAAGAGGGCACAAATGTGTACATAGTGGGCAAAAATTCCAGACATGTATTCTGTACCTAAAGACAAAGCGGTGACAAAATTCTGGCGAAAAATTGCGAAGCCATTTCCTGGCATTTCACACGCTGAAGCCTTCATATGATAGCATGGCACGTCGTAATGAAGGACACCTAACGCTTCGAAAACTTAGGCTTTAGCGCTCGCTCATATAGGAGAGTACACCGTCGTCACAGTCACCGTCGAAGTGCGACCACTGGGTCTGAGACAGTACCGGCTCCATTGTGGTTGGCTCCATTACGGCTGCTGACCAGCAGCCTGTGAAACAGCGGCGGGTTACTGAGGATTATATCTTTAATATAATCTGAGCAATATATTTTTATATATTTATATACATTTATATATATATTACTATATATATTACTATATATACAATATATATTACTGAGCAATATATTTTTAATATCATAAAGCACTGCAGCACCTGCTAAAACAGATAACGTAACAACTATTTAATTGATTAGGACCTGTCAAAGGGACTAATTGTCGCGACGTCACAGCATAATGTCGCGACGTCACAGGATTGATGTATAGGTGGATGCCTCATGAACAGTGATATAGGACATTATAAGGGGACATATCCAAAGTAAATTCGCAATTCAGCTCGAAAAAGTAAAAAAAAAATTGACGAAGGCTCAAAAACGAACGGCCCATGATGCCTTTTAGGTGTTCTCAGATGCCTTTTAATAAAAGCAAGTCCTAGAGTCAGAATGCTGGGTCCTTCAAAGAAAGTCATTCTGGCTGGCAATACTAAGTAACATAAACACTGTGAAATAGATTATGACTTTGCAAAATGACACTTTTTCTCCAGCTGCATTCGTTATTTTTTATTACGCTTCCGTTATTCTCAACCGCGAGCTCTTCGCATTACCTACCTAGGCGTTACTATAGAAGTGTGATTATTTTGTAAAACACGGACAAACATCAGAATTCTTTAATATCACCTCGTCATTTCCTTCCCACAGTTTCGAGGAGTAGAAATCAACAACGGCGATTCCACGTTGTGGGCCACACAGCAAGGTGCAACCGACGAACTACACTTTGGCTCTGAGCTTGACCCGATCTACAAAGGCGGTAAACGACCGGAACCACTTAATAAAATGACACCTATTTGACGGGTCACTATTGCGGTAACACCTGCCAGCTGATACCATCACTCACTGAGTCTTCCGACGCCAGATACACGAGGACATTGGTAACAGCAGTAGCTCCAATTTTCAATGCACTGCCCTAACAGCAGAATCTGTCCCTAAGTTCGAATAGTTGATGGAGATAGCTCGGATACTCACGTTCCGGATTCCCTTTTGCCGTGCGGCTCTCTTCAGCTGTAGCATAGTCTAGACGCACTTCAGTTCTGTGAAGAGTATGCAACATGCAACGGTGAGGTTACCAGATGTTTTAAATCCCGTTTTCCAAATTCTTAAGCAAAGTCCACGCACGTTACATTAATGGGTGCCCAGGCTCACCACTTACAAGCACTGCGAGGCTTATCCGTCAAATAAGGACGCCCTGTGGAAGTGTCTCGGCAGCTAGACCTCCAGAAAAAGATGCGTATCCATATTTTCACAGGAAGAGTGTGCCGTGCACTGGAAGGTGTGCCCTGTGTCATTAATAGAGAGAGAAATGAAGAGGAAAGGTAGGGAGGTTAACCAATTAATAGTCTACGGTTTGCTACCCTGCACTTGGGAGTAGGGGAAGGGGGTTAGAAAGATGCGTCATTAATAAAATTTCAAAACTGGTGGTGGCCTCTTATGATTCAGCACACTCAGGATGTACTTGGCTAGGGAGCGTCAGCCAATCACATGGCCCGGAGGAGGGCCCTGGTTGCTTTGCAACTCACAAACGCTGTTTCGCTCTCTTTTAATTGAGGACTAAATTTAAAGAGTACCATACTTCATTGAGAATGGAGACGCCATGTAGGCTTTATAAAACACGTGTCCATTATGCACATTTTAGAACAATGGCGTGCCCATTTAATGTATTCGCGTACCAGATCACTCACCCGACCGCATCACTGTAGCTCTCAAGAGCCATGTTGTGTTGTTCCTCAGTACTTTTCGCATTTCGTGAAGTTATAAGTGATAAATCTGTTTGAACTCTCGTGTGTCAAAGGCTGTGTACTTCCTCGTATTTTTTAATAAGCGCCGCTTGTGGTATATGTTAGCTCAAGACGTTTAAGTAGAGTCAATAGCGAGAATTTCTCGAGAAACAACGTTGACAAAGCAGTGCGTACAATGTCATCACGTCGTAGAAGGTTTATGTTGACTTGTGTTGAGGGTAATAGGCCTACATGCGCTATTTTGTTGGGGACTCTCTCGAGAATCTACTCGCCAGCACGAAAAGGCATCTAGATATGGATCTCAGCCGATCCCACGTTCCGTTGGGAGTCAGCTATATATAACGGAGACATGGAGAAGCTGCTTTTATCTATCAAATAACTTAGATTGCAGCCACGTCACAATAAGAAATTTTATTATCACAAGGAACAAGTCACATTTCAATATACAGAAGGAGGTCCCGGAGCTGGAGACTGAATTTGCACCTCCTGTGCGTAGTAAATTTAAAAGAAACAAAAACTTATAGCGCCCACATGCAGGAAGATAACTGATAATGCATACTTCAAAGAAAATACAATACACGTGCAAACAAGTTATGCAATTAACAATAATAAATAGTGAAAATGTGCACAACAGGTTAAATAAAAATATGATTCTATGCATTAGAAGTCAAGTAAAAAATTATGTAGTGTCATATTGGTTGATAAGAAATTTTTTTAGTGCTTTGAGAAGTGAGCAATGTGTCAATGATTCTAGGGCATGCGATAAAGAATTCCACAAGAAAAATGCGCTAAAATTGGCGGTTTGTTCACCGTAGCTTGTACGGACTTGTAAGATCAACGGATTTGTAAAGCGAGTAGTTGTAGTGTGGGCGTTTATTAAGCGCGTCTTCATCATCTGTATTTTATCATCATCACCATGCGTTCTGCGTATCTTCTTCATCGCTGGTGTGTGATCATCATCATAGTGTTCTGCGCCCAGCGCGTTGGCATCATCGAGCGACCTGCCGAGCTACGGAGAATAAACGTCGACCAAACCGAGGCCTCATACGTGGTGGAGGTGAATCTACGATCCCCTGTCCTCTACTCGCAGTCTTCTCGCTGGAGCTTCGTTCCGGTCGCCGCTTGCGCCCGCTGTCAGCCACTATGTCGCAGGACCAGCAGCCTGGCGCCTCTCCGGCCGCCGCCCCGAGATCGCAAGCCCTTCCCTCCTTGATTATCAACAGCCACCACCGCGACCCCCATCTCTTCGCTGGTATGCGAGGCGAGGATGTGGAAGACTGGCATTGGACCCGTCGCCTTCAATTCGCTCGCCGCCAAGAATCCGACTACCGTCGCTGACGTCGTTACCACTTGTCAGCGCCTCGACGAGCTGGAGTCTGTTCGCCTACCGGCTGATATCGACGAAGTTCGTCCTGCAGTATACCAGGATCTGCGGGCACTCATACACACGCTCATACGCGAAGAGCTGCACGCGATGGGCTTGCAGTCGCCTTCCGCGTTTCCCACTCAGCCTTGCGGTACATCATTGCGTGACGTAGTCCGAGTAGAACTGGCGCCTTTGATGAGATCTGCGCAAGTGCACACCCCCGTCAACCACGCACTAGCAACGTACGCGCAAATCGCTGCCAAGCCTCTTGGCAACTCCACTTCTGCGTTGCCAATTACTCGCCGGTTGCAACTGCGCCCCCGGTCACCCTTCAGTCCTTGCCGCCTGAAAGTTCACCGGCCCATGTGACCGCGTTATCTCCTAGTACGCCGCAATCTGTTTACACCATGCCGTGGCGTCCACCTCGGCCTACATGCTATTATTGCGGCTATCGTGGACACATATCGCGTTTCTGCCGCAAGCGCCAGCAGGACGAACGTCGCGGCTACGATACTGGTGAGCGTGATTTTCCTGCTGGCGCCAACGGGCCTTATTACCAAGGTCGGCGTTACCATTCACCTCCGCGCCGCTCTCCATCGCCACCCGCTTCTACTGAAACACCAGGCACTAGTTACCGTTCGTCCAGACGCCGATCACCGTCGCCCTTCCGCCGGTCCTCGTCGCCACTTCGGCCGGCCAGACTCACTTCTAACGTCAGTTCGGAAAACTAGTCGATGCAGTTTTCGGAGGAGGAACTGCATGCACGAACTGGACTGAAATTCCTCCGATGCGCCGGGCCAACATGATTTCTGTATTTGTGGAAGGGGTGCACGTCGATGCTTTGTTGGACACTGGTGCGACATTTTCTGTCATTCAGGCTAATTTGTGTTTCCGTCTCAAGGAAGTTATGACGCCTTACAATGGTCCCACGTTGGTTGCGGCCCGAGGGAGCCCTATTCGGCCTTTGGCTCTGTGTACAGCGCGCGTACTCATCAGCGACATCGTTCATCATATAGAATTAGCTGTGCTGTCCGAGGGCTCCCACCAACTAATTTTGGGATGGGATTTTCTCTCCTCTGCGTCTGCCGACATTCGTTGTGGACAGCGTGTGGTACACCTCAGTGAAACCGACCACATGCTTGGTGAAGAACTCCACAAGCCCTCCCGCCTGACCGCAGCCCAGGATACGGAACTAACCCCCGGACGACACCACATTGTTGCCCTCAAGTCCATTGACATCGACCATGGGGATGTCTTGGTGTTCCCGTCCTCCTACTGCATTAGTAAAGGCATAACATTTTCGCCAGGTGTTGTTCGGTTCCACCGCGGATCTGCCCTAGTCACTATTACCAACGAAACCCCAGAGAAAGTTCTACTTCCGCAAGACACAACAGTAGCGCTCGTTGCCGATATGGAGCCTGTATACGCCTTGCCACTTCGACCAGTCTCTCCTGGGGACCCTTCTCCTGACGAATATTCTTCTGCCACAGCCCTTAAAGCAATCGTCAGTACTGATCTGACAGCTGCGCAGACGCAACAGTTGCTTGATTTGTTAAAAAAGCACGCTAATTCTTTCGACGTCTACTCCACAACACTGGGCCGAACTACCGTCGCCGAGCACCGCATTATAACAGATGACACATGTATCGTGCGCCGCCGCCCGTACCGTGTCTCTCTAGCCGAGCGGAAAATCATTGAAGACAACGTCGGCGACATGTTGGAACGCAAGATAATTCGTCCCTCGTCAAGTTCGTGGTCGTCTCCTGTTGTTTTGGTCCGCAAGAAAGACGGTTCCGTGCGCTTTTGCGTCGATTATCGGGCGCTCAATAAGATCACTCGAAAGGACGTATATCCCATGCCGCGCATTGATGACGCCCTTGATTCTCTCCAAGGCGCGGAATACTTTTCGAGCCTCGACCTCCGCTCTGGCTACTGGCAGATCCCTATGCACGAACATGACAAAGAAAAAACGGCATTCGCAACACCTGATGGTCTATATGAATTTAACGTAATGCCTTTCGGGCTATGCAACGCGCCTGCAACTTTTGAACGCATGATCGACACCGTGCTCCGTGGACTAAAATGGAAGACCTGCCTTTGCTACTTGGACGACATTGTCATTTTTTCATCAACGTTTTCTGAGCATCTCCGACGCTTAGATGAAGTTTTGACATGCCTCGCCCGCGCAGGTCTTCAGCTAAACACAAAAAAGTGCCGTTTCGCCAGCAAAACCATCAAGATCCTCGGCCACGTCGTAAGCAAGGACGAAATTCGACCGGACCCTGACAAGATTGCTGCGGTGCTTCAGTTTCCGCGCCCTGAAAGACCGAAAGACTTGCGCAGCTTTCTTGGCCTTGCCTCTCATTTCCGCCGTTTTATACGGAATTTCGCCTCCATAGCAGCTCCATTACACAGCCTACTGTCTAGTAGTGTGCAGTTTGTATGGTCTGAAGAATGCGAATCGGCATTTACACGACTGAAGGGCGCCCTTACGTCTGAACCGGTGCTTTGCCATTTTGATGAAGCCGCACCGACTCTCTTGCACACGGATGCTAGCGGCCACGGTATCGGTGCTGTCCTACTGCAACGCGACAACTCTTCGCGCGAAAGGGTCATAGCGTACGCCAGCCGTGTACTCACCACTTCAGAAAGGAATTATACCATCACGGAACAAGAGTGTGTCGCCGTCGTTTGGTCTATACAGAAGTTTCGCCCTTATCTGCACGGCCGTCATTTCACGATAGTCACAGACCACCACGCCTTGTGCTGGCTTTCCACACTGAAGAATTTGACTGGACGCCTGGGTCGCTGGATTTTGCGGCTGCAAGAGTATGATTTCGACATCATTTACAAGTCCGGCAAAAAACACCAAGATGCCGATGCTCTGTCTCGCTGCCCACTTCCCACGTCTTCGCTCGACGCTTCGGCAACCACCGCTTCGCGCGTTACCTCTTCGAAAGACCCCGGCACCGCTTCGTCGCTAGCCTCCATACACCAAGTGCCTTCGGACGACGACCAACCGTTCGCATCTCATCAGATGGCAGACCCGTACTGTCGACGTTTCATGGAACATCTATCTGGGGCTTCTCCTCCACCTAACGCGCGCCTCCGCCGGCAACTCGCGCACTTTAAGCTGGACGATGGAGTGTTGTATCGCCGCGTTTACCATGCTGACGGACAACGCTGGGTACCAGTTCTCCCACGATCCCTTCGTCTTGCTGTCCTCAACGCCTTTCACGATGACTTGACAGCTGGTCATCTTGGGCTCCATAAAACCTATGACCGAATTCGGAGGCGATACTATTGGCCTGGCCTTTCTTCAAGCGTCGCGAGGTACGTCGGTTCCTGCTCAGCCTGCCAGCGTCGGAAACTCCCAACGTCTTCTCCAGCTGGCCCATTGCAACCACTTCCGTGTCCCACAGCACCATTCGAGGTTGTCGGTATCGACCTCTACGGTCGATACCGACACGTATCACACGTGTTGGTATCGCAGCTACACGTCGTAGCTCGGCAGGTCGCTCGATGATGCCAACGCGCTGGGCGCAGAACACTATGATGATGATCACACACCAGCGATGAAGAAGATACGCAGAACGCATGGTGATGATGATAAAATACAGATGATGAAGACGCGCTTAATAAACGCCCACACTAGGCACACTTGGGATTAGCAGACACATTGAATACACTGTGACGCCTGCGGCGCAATTCATAATGAGACGTAACTTGGGCCACGACATTGAGGCGCATACGTCGGTTAAAGTTCAACAGGGGGAAGGCGGAAACCACGCTGCGCTGACGTGGATAACGAAGCTGCGTCAGTCGGCGGGTTCCTGCCGGCCCAAAGAAAGCTAACCAAGTTTTGTAGTCACCGAAGTGCATGCTTAATTATGAGCTCCCACAAGAGCGCGCATGCTACAGTACATAACCCATGCATAAGTTCGGACGTACTTTCGCCCAAATTATAGCGCTGGCCTAGCTAAGCCAACACAAGCTCAAAATAGCAGCTGAAGCAAACACTGGCACTTAACAGGAAAAAATAGTTCACAGCCATTATTCAGCTTAAGTAAACGCTATCTATAGTTAGCGGACAGTTACCCAACATTATTCACACAACGCACCACTTGGTGACACTTGTCCATCGATGTATAGTTCTGGACAGCACTTAGCCGACTCTTTCATGCACTAGGTAGTACTAGCCGACAGTTGGCTACCATTAGCCCATTATATAGTTCTAATTTGAGAAAATAACCAATATTAGCATGTACTATCTTACACTAGCTGACAGCGATGCGACGTCATCCAAAATTTACCCATCATCTGCCAGCACTGGCAAGCATTATCCAACACAGGCCACCACCCAGTGAACATAAGGAAGTGGTAGAGAACACTTGCGAGGCTTCTGAAACAGTAGGCACCGCAATCTGTCCACTAGGGGACATGTTACGGAACGAACCAGCATTAGGAAGCGGTTGTTCAACACCACAACGAAATGTGCTCAATAAAGAACGTGTACTTGCCGCAACGTTGGCTCAAGCAATATTCTTTATTCTTCGTCGTTTTTAATGATGTGTTGATAAGCTGCTGGGATTAAAGGAGAGGTGCCAAGCTGCATCCTTTGTAACTCTTCAATGCAATTGTTCCATGCGAGCCGTACGATCAAGCACCCTCTAAAACTGACGTCTGATATGCCACCGGAAGACCCCTAAATACAAGAAAGGCATGCTATTTGTCCTCGCCTGCGAACGAAATGTAGACATGGCATGCACGCTGACTCGCACGCCACTTCCCAAGCGGTAGGGGGGCCATCGAACACAAGCCCTCCAGATGCCAAGCAAGCACGCTACCACTAGGCTACGGCGGTTCCTCCGCACAGTATGTACAGTAAACAAACTTAGTGCACCTGCAGTTGTAAAGACGGGGCATGTGTAACGTGAATTCCGCATGTATTGTGCGACAAGCTCTACCAGAGCAATATATAAGTTCTCGTACCATGCTTTTGTGCAACTATGCCCGATCGCGTAGAAATAGTCCAACGAACGACGCTTATGATACGCACACCAGGACACCGTACCGTGCCTTCACAGCGACAAAGCAGACACGTGCACTGACGTGTGTGTCAATGTTCCATCGTACCATGAGCTACACTCAGTCGCCACGGTGCTGTCCACGTTTCTGGTTAGCCTACGTTAAAGGTCCCTCCAGACGAAGGAGCGAATCCGGATGTGCCAGGCTGCACGGCTCGTCACGTGACCGCACAAGACCGATTAGTTTCTTCCGCGCGTCTTCCACGACCCGCGGGGACCGATAATGCCTACCTGCTTTTCGCATCCAGATTATGGCGGGGGACAGCTGCAGCTTAAGCTTGTCAGCACGCAGTGACTGGCAACCAGTACACGTCGCGCCTGCCACGGTGGGGACACATGACAGTTGTCTGCTTTCCCGTGGAGGAAGAAGCCCTCTCAAAGAATTTTCTCATAGCCAGTGGGGAGACTGGGTAGAGTGCGGTACGGTTCTCCGTTTCTGTCGTTTTCTGGGGCCTTGTCCGCCTTTTGGATGGATTCGCTGCCGGGCTGTCCGCGGAATACCTCTCCGCAGCGGTGAAAAATCGGGATCCGGTCAACCACCTGGATACACCTCAAGCATACACCAACTCATGCCCTATGCACATGGATCTTGACGCCTAATCGTGACGCCTGACTGATGCGAAACAGCTCATCATAGGCAATTTCTTCGCCGACTGCTTCGCATGACACCGATTTCCGCTTTGCGCGCGATCTGCAGAAGTCATCGTACTGTCCTCCCGCTTATAGTCATGGTTCCGTGTTTAATTTGTCTGCGTTTATTCGTCTTCACTTCCTATTTTTCTTCTTTTTCAACCTTTTTTTTTCTTTCTCCTCCCATCTATCACTTATTCTATATTTTCGCTCCTCCTCAAAGAGGAGGCATTGTGCCGCATTCGGTGCCAGTTGCCAGCTTGCTCCTTCTTTCTTCCCTTTGTGTTCTTGTGTTTTTTATGTTACCATACCTAATAATAATCATAGTAATCATCATAGCAATAACATTGCCTTAGTGTGGCTTATTCCGACAATTTTTATTCTCGTTCTATTTAAACCGGTTTTGTCAGTTAGTATACTGTCGCCCTGTCTTGAAATGGTGTTTTCTCTGCATGACAAGGCTATGAGACAATACACGCAGATAGCACGGGCCCCTAAAGTATTGTACACTTAAAGATACCACACGGACAGGTGCTGAACGTGGGGAACAGCTGACTCGCTTGAGAGCTCCAAAGCATTGTTTAGAAGCACGGTGGAAATGCGGCGCTTTTGTGGAAGAGCAGAAATGTTCATGCCACCTGGGCGAAAAAAAAGGAATACCATGCACCATCCTGTTCTCCACCATAGTTCAATGAGTCAACCTATTTTAAGTGTTGTTCTCTACTTTTTTGAGTACGTTAGCGTATGGTTCCACCTTTTGTCGCTTCTCTCACGCCCACGCGTTGCAACAAGTGCTTGCAGCGTATGTTGGTTTCATATCCGCATGGAGGCTCAACATGCAGCTGTGCCGCATGCAGCTCGACCAACGCGCCCTTGGCTTATTCCGACGAAAATGTGTTGTGTGAAAGCAGGTCGAGAAAAACGAAGCCATCGCTGCGGAGTGAAATCCGAAACCAAATGACGGTAAAATGACGGTGTGCGGTACTCTGAGCCGCTGTATGCGGGATTTCAACACCGAACGGCTGTGACAGTTGCTTTTATGCGCTAGTTTAACTCTATGCGCTAGTTGAACTCTATGCTAGTTGAACTCTATGCGCTAGTTATGCGCTAGTTGATCAAACAAAATATCCCAAAATTACGGGACGGTTCTGTGTCTTTTCTTGTCCGCGTCCTTTTGGCGCTGTTTTATTAATTTATCTGTGATGTTGTTATGTGGGCTTTAACGTCCCAAAACCAGCTCTGATTATGAGAGACGCCGTAGTGGAGGGCTCCGGAAATTTTGACCACCTGGGGTTCTTTAACGTGCACTGACATCGCACAGCACACGGGCCTCAACTATCTGCGATGTTTCCAATTACGTATCAAGTTGACTCTATTAGAAAGAAATAATATACTCTTACGCTTGAATAAGCCACAGTTGCTCTAGCTGATAAGGGCTAATTACACGTGGTCACTTGAATTAGTGGTCATTAATTTCCCGGTGGGATTACCTCGGTGGATACGCCGCCCACTTACATGCATAGGTGACTGTGCACACTGAGACGTACGGACTATAAAAAGCACGCACAACCACACAGAGGGAATATCCAGGCTTCTACTCGAGTTGTACGGCAATAAAAACTCTAATGCTAGTTGTGGCCACGCTTTAATGTACACACCGTGTAAGGTTGTGCGGACGTAAATTAATATACATAATCGATATTGCGAAGCCAAATTCTTGCACTTTACTGCTTGTATACGTACCTATATGAAGATGATGCAGACAACGGTCATTCAAACATATTCTACGCTGTATTACGTCTAAAGTTTTCATAAGTCGACGGCTATAACTGCGTAGCTTAGTACTTCTTCAAGTGATAGCAATGCTTCCTAATACGTGATGTACGCAAGTAGATAGCGTTTACTAGCTCTGGAACATCAGGTGGTGACAAACACCTTTACTGCGCCCCGTGTTCCTGCAGTAGTAAAAACGTCAGCGAAACATACTAAGACCTCATAAAGGTAGTAACTGCTACGCTTACTAGCTATTTTACTGCCATTTTAATAGCGCTGCTATTAAATCCCGACAATATATCGTGAATCGGATGATCCCTCTGTACCGCACTTCTAGATCCATCACTTCTAGATCCATATGTACGTGAAGCCCTATTTACGGCATTAGGGGGCGAGCTTCTTTCATTCCTTTCGTTCGACCCACAAATGCCCTCAGTGCACAGCGACATAATGGTGATTACGCGACGCCTAGTGTACGAGGAGATATAGAAAAGGCCTCATTCGATTTTGCGAGTTTGATATCCGCCGCTGCGGAAGTATTTCCATAGCGCAAAATTCGGAAAATGAAGTAAAGAATAAAGGAAGAAAAGAAATACAGCATCTTGAATCTGGAGCCCACGTGAAGCATGTAACATAACTAGAAGAGAAGCTCAGGGGAAGATGGAGGCCTCAACCGAAGAAAAGATCGCTAGAAACGATGTAGAACAGGAAATGTTGCAGGAGCCAACGTTTCGACAAGTGGACTTGTCTTCGTCAGGACGGGACTTGTCTTCGTCAGGACGGGACTTGTCTTCGTCGCCGTCCTGACAAGTCCACTTGTCGAAACGTTGGATTCTGCGACATTCGCTGTTCTACGTCGTTTTTAGCGATCTGTTCATCAATATGTCATAACTGAACGATAATCGGTCAAGAATCAAGTTACAAGTTCAATCGTTCAGCCGAGCATCATAGCGACTAGACTACCGTAGCGGGGCTGATACCAGGGAGGAGGCGGGGGGCGGGCTTGGTTGTGTTTTGGCCTCACAGAAATAACACTGCCCTGTCGAGGATTCCATCCCTCGACCTTCAGCTTCCCTAGTCAACACTTAGCCCGTAAAGCAGACCTCGTTGGTGGTGGGAGCCTGGCCATCGACACATCCTATGTTAAATGAAAAGGATAGTCGACAATATGAGTTTCACATGAACACGCGTGGCTTTACGAAACGTTCGAGTTTGGACTTATTAGCGCCGCAGAATAAAGCTAACACACTCTTCTTGATAAATTTTAGGTGTCCAAGCGACGCATACCCGTGGTTAGGTTGGCAATGTGCTGCAGCGACGTTATAGTCTTCGCTTGGTTGACGACGTGCTTGGCGTGGTTACGGTAGCCGGCTGTTCACACTAAGGACGCGGGTTCGAAACGAACTGCAGCGGTATCGTTTCGATGGAGCCAAAGTGCTGGAATAACTGTGATTCGCTTCAGGAAAGGACGCTATTTTCTGCAGCCCTTGCAGGAACACGCCTCAGCGGCTGTGGGGGCGCAGGAAAGGAAGCGAAGGGGAAGAAAGGCGAGAAAAGCAGTAATGGAGGGCCCTGGAAATTTAGCCGCCTCGGATTTTTAACGTGCACTGACAAGCGCACAGTGCCGGATGCGCATTTACAGTGCGATCCGCTTAGTTGGAACACGTGAGCCCATGGGAGGTGGACAGCGCAGCGGCATAATGGACCCTTGGAACCGGGTAAGGACGCGCCCAAGTTTACAAAGGCAGTGGATGCCATCTGCTACTTCCTCGACCCATCGCTTGGCGCACGCTTGCGAACGTTGGCCATCGCTACGTTTTTTTGCTCACAGTACGAAGATATTAATACCGTAGCTGTTTAAGTTAGAGGTAAGGCCGTTGATATCCTCAGAAAAGTGTCATCATCGTGGAATAAGTGTGTCTGAACATCTATGAAATCCCCAACATGCGCCATTAGAGCGCACACTTTTTTCTTTTCTTGCTCTCATATTTTCAGCCAACTGCCACATGAAGCTGGGTATTCGGCGCAGAAAGTGGGCATTCCAGCAGCTTTTAACATAGCATGGCCATGGACAGTACATGGACCAAAGCAGTGGGAAAGACAAGTGAGAGTGAGGAGATAGAAAAATGGGGTGGGAGAGGGGAAATCATGATATGGCGTTATTGCTATAGTTTAGCAAGGCGACGTCAAATTGGAAGTGTGTGTGAGGAGAATTAATAAAGGGATGCGGAGAGAGGAAAGGAGGAAGAAAACGAGTAGGCACGAAGGTAAAAAATAGCATAGCAAAGTATACAATAGTACAGCAAGGGGTGTAAAAAAGATGTGAAGATGAGTAGGAGAGATAGGAATATGACGAGATATGGAATGAAGAACAATAGAGGGAGAAGAACGAAGAAAATTTAGAAAGACACAAAGAAATATGAAGGACAGAAGATGAAGAATAATGAACCGAGAAGCCAGTCTATGTGGACATGGTGATGGCGCTTGCTCGCCAGCTCTGCTGCTTGCTCAGTTTCCACAGGCGTCGAGGTCACAAGCATCAATTTTTTCCAACAGGAAGACATTTTACAACCAGGTTGTTAAAATCACTCTACATTGGTTATGTTGACGTACATCGAGCGAAGTGGACGAGCTGTTGTGGAGACGTGGCAAAACACAAAGAAAGATAAATGAATAAATAAACGAAATTTACTGGGGAGATCGGATTGGAACGCCGTATAGTGGCCCGAATAGATTATCATAACCACTAGCCTATAACCAGCGCTTTCAGAACGTGCATTTATAGGAGCCATATATTTGCGTTGCACTTGCGGTTGTAACGCAACCAACTTTGGGCGAGCGAAAGAGCAACTAAGAGAAAGAGCTAAAGAGAAAAGGGAGACAAAGGTTATGTGATGCAAAAAAATGTTAGGCATGGCTTTTCTAAAAATGGCCTTGTATTGTTATGCTTTTTGAGCGCCCACAGCTGTTCTGGCCATTGTTCTTTGAGACATTAAAGCTATGCCTAAATGGGTCATAGTCAGAAGAGCCATGCTCGCTGCATCGCACCTCAATGAAATTCCCTGGTATCAATAGTGTCTATTTTGTAAGAGGAGTAGGCGACGATGATAAGAATGGCTTATCGGTGATTACCCAAGCTTACTTTCGCGCGCGTTCGATAGACACTTTCATAGCGAACAAATGTTGGTGTAACAAACCTACTTTAGTAGAACAGCCAGATGTTATCGGCAGTGCCAGATCTATGAGTAGATAACGAGGGCGTTGCTTCAGCGAGCAATAGCTGGATTAGGTTCGAACTTACGAAAGAGTGCAGCAACGATTTCTTTTTCTACTTGCTCGTTACCTCGCGAGCAGCAGGCTTTCTGACACATTGTTCAAAACCGCAACAGGAAAAACAGACACGAGTGCTTGCCTTGCGCAGGCGCGGAGTCGTTGCAGACGAAGCGGTTTCCCTGCGTACTTACATTACTTTGCACATGCAACGCGTTGACAAATCTTGTCGCCCTCCTAATGCCGCACGGGCGGCTGGCCGCGCACTCGCATTGTTCCTCTAAGAGTGCACCGTACTCTAGAGTGTGGCGTCAGCGTACGTTAAGAGAACACTAAACTAAATTACAATTACAAATTACAATATACAATTTCTCGTATAAATCACTTACCTTTTGACATAATCAAGACCACACCTTCTGCGAGAAGACACTTGAAGCAGAGGACGCTATAATCTAGATAAGCCACAAATGTAACTATAAGTGGCGATTTGCGCTCGGAGGTTTCCGCAATAATAGAGGGGACGTCATATGCATTTGACCATTCGACGTCGTTCTGAAAGTCCTACATAAGCATCTCGGAGTGGAAGGGATACAGACTGCGTTCCAGGAAAGTCGAAGACATATGTTGGCGTGTATTGGGACAATTTGACTGAGTTTATAGTGGCGAGAAAACAGACAATAGTAAGCAGTTCCGGACGCTGTCTGTTTAGAGCTGCGACGCGGGATTAAAATATGAAACATTGGTCTTCATCTGCTCTTCTAATATTGAACATCAACTCGCAAAATTAGCCAGTGGAGTTCCGCAATAATAACCTATCAGTCGAAACCACTTTAGCGTGTCACTTTAACGTCCGTTTAAGGAATCCAACGTGGTCAATCTCTCCACTCTCCCTCTCCACGGTGAATATCATAACAATATGTTAGCTTTCGTTTGTCAAAAAACCCTGTAATTATGATTAACATACTTTGTACGAATCTAAGGTTGTCGATCAATGGTGCCCTGCAAATGCTCATGAAGTTTCGAAAGCTTGTTGCATGCCAGGAATGCCCGACAATGTACGGTAAGAAAAAAGGGTTCGTTACTGCGCCGCTTGAAGTACAGCCTTTAAGTTTGTAATAGCAAAAGGACGGAGTTAAAGAAGCAGCGCTATCTTCCATCATGAACTAAGGCCAACTGGCTCAACCTTGTATGATAATCAGCGTTTAAATTCCTACCAGAATGTTTAATCAATCCTTGCGTGTCCTTGTGACGCTTAGACTTGCACAGATGACTTTCGCTTTGCATTTCTCGCTCAACGTTTAGCACATCCTGTGTGACACGTAACCGTGCATACTTATGCGGTGAACCAGCGAACGTCAAAGGTCACACATGTGCCGTTTCTTGTCCCTTGTGCGGCAGTGTGCAGCGGCAAGGCGAACTAGTCACACGCGAGCTCTACGGCACACCTAATTACTGCTGGGGGAGGGGCGGAAATATGCTCCATCACGTGGTCTGTTCCCTTCTCGGTGTCCTCCTTGCCCTCGAGACATGTAAGTACCGGCATCGCTTTGTCGTTCTGCGTGTAGTACTACGCTGAGGCTCCCCGCACTCTCTTGCACGCCTGACAACTTTTATTATAAATTCAATTTTTTGCGGAGGAACGCAGTCACTCGTTCGTTTCGAAAAGACTCGAGTGAGCGGAATGACGGAATCTTTGGCGGACGAAGTGCATTCCGGGGAAAGTCTCGGCGTAGCGGACATCGTGGTGTTCTGTGTTCTCACGGCGGTGGGGTACTTTGTTGGCCTGTACTTCTCATTCAAAGGAAGCGGGCGACAGGTATGTGCGATTTTTATAGCAGGAAGGCAGGCGCTGCATGTGTCGGTGTGTGCAAGTGGTGTTTCCCTCTGCCAGCTGCGTGAGCCTCGTGTCACTCTAGCTGCATTCTCTTACCGATCGTGGTAGCTTAGTGGTTAGGGCGCTGGCTTGGGAAGCTTGAGGTAGCTGCATCGAGTGCTGGCCGCGACGACCACATTTCGGTGGAGGCTAAATGCAAAGCCCACCCTCGTCCTTTTATATACGTGCGTTACGAAGTACAGAAGGTGGTCCAAATTACCCTGCAGCTTGTCGCTGCCAGGTGCGCCTAACGATCATATCGCACGGAAAACTCCAGAACGTAAACGAGGCTATGTAAATGCCACCTTGCAAATTCAGCGCATGCGCGTAGGGTCGTAAGATCAGCGTGGCCCAGCTTCGCCTGCTACACCTCCGCATCTGCAGCTAGCACGTGCTTGCTGCTGTTTTTTCGCAGTGTGTTTAATCAAGGTCCCACTCTTCCCTTCACTCGTCCGGTGCTCAGCAAGCAGCAAGCAATAATAATTATTCCTGTGGTTTCACCTCCCAAAGCGGCGATATGGTCATGAGGGACGCCGTATTGGAGACCTCCTGAAATTTCCACTACCTGGTGTTCGTTAACGTGAACTGATATCACGCAGTACACGATCCTCAACATTTCGCCTCCATGGAAATGTAGTTGCCACGGCCGAGATTAGATACCGCGATCGTCAGATTAGCAGTCGAGTGTCATAGCCACTAGAACCACCATAGCAGGACGCGGAGAAAGACAGTCTTTTTTTTTTTTTTGCTGCTTCAGGGTCACCGCAGTTTTGCATTTTATTCGGCTCTTGCTCGTTGGAAGAACGTCCGCAGAATGTACTCTATGGCTGCAGAATTGGCTGTCCAACTGAAATAGCGCAAATACCTTCTACGCCGAAAAATATTGTCGGCCTGGCCTGGGATGGAATCCTGACCTCGGCAGCTGCATTTCGATGGAGGCGAAATGTTGAGGCCCGTGTGCTGTGCGATGTCATTGCACGTTAAAGAACCCTAGGTGGTCGAAATTTCCGGAGACCTCCACTACGGCGTCTGTCATAATCAGAGCTAGGTTCTGGGACGTTAAACCCCACAAATGAATCAAAGTGACCTTGCCCAACTAGGTGCTAAAAAGACCACACAACCGATGATCAATAATTAAGTTGTGGGGCTTTTTCATTTATGGGAAACGCCGTAGTGAAAAGTTCCAGAAATTTTGACCACCTGAGGTTCTTTAACGTGCACTGACATCGCACGGTACACGGTCCTCAGCGTTTCGCCTCCATCAAAATGCGGCCGCCGCGGCTGGGTTTCGATCCCGCTACCTTCGGATCGGCGGCCAACTGCCATAACCGCTAGAGCACCGTGGCGGGGCACAACTTACGAACCGAAACCTAATTGCAAAAATGTTCGTGATGTAATGGTGTGCGCGCAATAGTTTGTTTTATTCAGGCTCTGTTTGTAGCTCATTTCTCACCCTGACAGCTCCTTTGCTCCGACGAGGGTAAAAAAATGCTAACTGCGGAACCGGATGTCTGTTTGTGCACGCATAAGTAACATGTATAAGGAAACCAAGACGCAGTTATACTGCGCATGTGGGATCATCAGTGAAACATTATTAGACGGGAAAGTGGAGCTCGTGATTTGAAACATCGTTGATATGAACAGCCAGATTATTCATTTCGAGCACGAGGGCTCATACAATTACTTTATTGGTCCATTCGGTTATATCATTCACCCGAGATTAACATTGATTCAAACACAGCTGTTATCGAACCTCCTTCCGCCAGTTGTATGTGCCTGATTTGGGTTTCAAGCGTATTTTTCTGGTAAGTTGTTCGATGCCTAGAGCGCTCCAGGAATTTTTGGCCTGGTCCAGGTCTGAACTTTCCACCATGCGCAGAAATAAAAAACAACCTTGTACCCCTCGTTGACACATTTAGGCACGCAGTTATCTCTCGAAATAGTCAGCAATGCACTCATATAGGTGATACCCCGTGGAAAGGCAGCGATCTAAAGAATTTGATATCAAGACATTACCGCAAAACCTTATGCAAGACACGTAGTGGGACGAATGGTATGTTGAATTGACTTAGATGATATCATTGCTTAATAAGGCCATACGAACACGGTAGACAATGAATTAGTGTTAAGTATAGGTGGCGTAGACTTCAGTTTTATTCTGCGTGTACTATTTGCGAGATAAGTGAAGTAAATCTGACGGGTAAAAGTCTTGAAGCCAATGGGGATTGAGGCTGTGCCTTTCCTAGTATCGATGGACGACAAGACTGACCCGTTTTTCCTGCTTCGTATATTTAACTTCTTTTACAGTTATCGCCTTCACGGTGAGACAAATCACTAACCAGCAAGTGATTCCGCTGGTAAAGAAACCCAACGACTGCGCACTCTTGTTCGGTTGGATCGCAGGTTCGCCCTCATGACACAAGCGGAGCGTCCGCAGTCCTCGAGGCCTTCCTCGGGGGTCGAAGTCTTCCGGCAGCGGCGTTGGCAGTGTCCGTTTTGGCGTCCGTCGCCACCGCAGTCGGAGTGGTGAGCTTCGTGGGACACTATTATGCCTATGGCTTTCATCTTGACTGGGCTCTAGCTGGCATCCCGTTGTCAGCCGCCATAGTCTCCTTGATAGTTGTACCACTGCTCTACGACCTGCGAGTGACATCGGTTTTTCAGGTAAATCTGACGGCTGCCTCTGGAGTTTTTATAGGTAGAGTGCCTGTCAGTTATGACAAACAGCGTCCGTTGAAGCGCTGATGCATAGGGTTACTTCTGTTGTAGTTTTGAAAGCAAAGAGGAAGTTCCGTTATCGAGGCTTTCTGTGGGAGCTACAGTCACTATATCACTTCTTCCCTCCCCCCTTTTGTCCCCGCCGTGAGTGGGAGGGGGAGGGAGTCACCCATTTTGGAATGCCACGTTCTTCCACGTGATAATGACACTTTTTAGTGGACTTGTGCACGGGTATATTTAAGCGGTACGCGGCACTTCTGATCAATAGGGCTCACGTCCGGCCTACCGACTGCTGGACACTGACATCTGCAATCGTGAACGAACTCATAATTCGCTTCTAGTATTACTGCGCAAATCAAATTCGTTCATGTGTTTTTGACACCTATCTTATTATGCGTAAGGGCAAATATTGAAGATGCACGCCCCATGAAGCATGAATCTTGTGCCGGTCCGCGTTAACGCCATTTGCATAGAGAACTCGCATGGGAAATGGGTGGCGAAACGTTTCAAGTTACACCTAGTTGAAAAGCAGTAGGCACTGAATTCTCTCAAATGACGGAGTAATCGTGTTATGTAACGTACCGACGTTATGTAATCTTTTATAACTCTTGTGTCCTCTCCCTAGTCAGTTTTCCTTGGTATGACGCTTGATTGCTAATGGAAACTGTTATTCTTCCCTTAGACCGCCTACTATCCGATGGCTGTGGGTCTAATCAGTGTTGTGATTTTATATTAGTTCTATGCTAAACAACCTCAATAAACTCTTGAGGTCTTAATGTAAGAACCCGACGTTTCCTGGTCTATACGACGAAGCGATAATTCGATATGGCAGTCTCATGCGATAGCGTCGAAATTTCATTGACGTCTAAATGATCTGTATGCTCACACGTCGTCGTTTAATATCACGTAAGTTTGCTTATGTACACATGTAACCCTTAAGTCTTCACGTGCAACTGAATAAAGGAATGTAGGTACTTAATGATATTTTTTTGTTGAAACTTACTAGCGACGAAGTGCAAATGTAATTTCTGTGCATTGTTACTTTTCCTTTTTTGTGGTTTGTGTAATATAGTTATCACGTTCTCGTATTGCTTGTTATTTTTCCCTGTTCCAACATTCTCTGTTTTCTGGATTGCATATTGCATGATATATCGTTTTTGTACAGCAACCTGCGTTGTTTTGACGCTGTAGCATATTTAAATATATAAACGCGAGATGAAAATGTCCGGCTTCATGCAAATATCTGTAATATCAGGGGCATATTTATGCTATTTTAAATAATGAATGACAGCAATTCGCAGCGTTGCTATCATCACTAGGTTGTCAAATAGAGGCAGAACACTCGAAATGTTCACACTGAAGCCAGAATGGCTGGATGCATAAATTTGCCTTTTTTCTTCCAATCAAAAGCGAGCTTAATGTAGCTCTCCTAGCGGATACACGTTTTGCAGAAATAAAGAGAAACAAAAAGTACATGACTCCGAGTGAAATTTCCGAAATTTAGGATGCACCGTGCTACCACACCCCTGGATATTTACACTTGCGCATACACACTATATCCTTCGGTTGGGGCACAGCGTCAATACTTGGTTTAGAAGGCGTCCAAGTGGGAGGGGTGGCACTATTTTCTATTCACGCAGGCGCCAAGGGTAAAACCGTATGGCGTGGCATTCAGAGTTGACCGTGGAACTGTCAGGCAGAAGAGAAAAACGCACTTGCTGTTGCCCTTGACCCATTATGCATACTGCCACGTGATAGCGATTACGCGAAGGGCGATAAATAAATAAATAAAGAGAGAAAGAAAGAAAGAAAGAAAGGGAAAGAAAACAGAACTATGCTGTTGTGCTGAACGGAAAAGCGACTCGAGCTTGCCCTGAATCCAGCACCCACATTCTCGCTATCGGCACAATTCTACACCATTGTGACAGGGATAATGACAGTTCTACTTCATAGGGATAGTGCAGTTTGCGTTCTCTTTCAGCTCCACCATTTACTCAGACTTAACAGGCATGGAACATGCTTTAATTTTTCAAAAGCTCACTCCCTTTCTCTTTAACCGAGAGCACAGGAAATCTCGAGACCACAATTATTTGGCGTCAGCAACCGAGCACGTCTATAACAATGTTGTGTCTATAACAAAGAAGCATTCACACATGCGCGCGATGTCATGAGCCGTATTTTCGATTAAGTGACCTGTGTACGGAATATTTAGACTTTTCTAACTGGCCCCGCTTCAAATTTCATTAGGTCCGATTGCTCCGAGTCCGTGACGTGTGGCTGTATATGAATACAGGAAAGGTGTATGATAAAGATTACCGTGCGATTATAGACATTGAGAGAAAATAAACATTAGGGGGCAGATTCTCTCTGAGCTGCGAATACGGTCTCACCTAGCTTTATCTCGGTTGGGCTAAGTTCTTGCAAGGGTTTTGCGCGGCATCACAAGCAACCGCAAAGAACGCTTAGACAATAACATATGCACAATGCGGCGTCCTTTTTTTACATTTCCCGTCATCTCCATCGCAGTCATCGAGTCGTGCGTCTCACAAGCGCGGATTGGTCTGGGGACGCCTCTGTATATAAAGAACGGTTTTTAAAGACGATAGTCTTTCTTGGGATACTTCAACGCAGAAATTTTGGTCTGTCTGTCTGTCTGTGTTGGTTTGTGTGTCTGTCCTGCTGCGAAAGGTGAACCCCTTCCTCAACGACCACCCAGCTTGAACTGGTGGCTACCTTCATACTTCTGAACACAGTCGGCCAAAAAGCAAATATTACGCATATCTGAGGCGCAACATCAATACGTATGTATTGGACGGTGTGTTCCTTTAGTAGAAAATACATAGATGCGTAATTCTAAAGACCCTAGTGCTTGTTAGGATGCGCAAAAGCGGACGTTTCCTGTACTAGGCAAGCTTCTTGCGTTTACCGTAACCATGGCCAGATGGCGCCCTTATCTCGCGCTCGTGCCGAACGGAAGGCAGGGAACGGCCGCCCGCCACTCCGGCCGGTCCCTTTCTCTCCTCGCGTCTCTTCGTTTTCCCTCTCGCTTGCGCAACTCCTCGGGGGGAATAGAAACACGCGAAACGGGACTCGTAGTACGGCCGGTAGAAGGCTATCGTCTTTCGACGGCATTTGCAGCGAAGCACGGAGATACGCGGCATTTTTGTTCTCGTTCTCGCGGGCTCGTAAGTGAGAATCAGGGCATCGTCGACGTTTCTTTGCACAATAATCGAGAACTCCGGCGATTTTTGTCAACTGATCTCAATAAAATTTTCAATATATATATTCTTCTCGGTACTATAATAATACATGCCAAGTTAGGCCGATGTACGCTCTTTAGTTTTCCTGTAAGTGAATTTTAAAATTCTTTAGCGGATTCTCACGCGGGCCATCCTGTGTTTTTGACGTCGTCACCTCCGCGCTGCCTATCCGAGGCAGCGGGTCTTCAATAGAAAAACGGCGATACTTCAGCGCTCACATCGTCGCTTTCAAGATCAGCAAAGCTGGCATAACTCACTATATCATCGTACGACATCGCCACTGGCATTTCTTTGGCGCCAGTTCCATATTTCTAGTGACGGAAAAATTGTGACGTCAGCGCACACGCTTCACAAACCATCTACCCGTTTCCGTTTCGGTTTGAAGACGACTTTCAGTTGCTTACTTAAAGTTATTGGTGCGTTTCTAAGCGAAATGAACCACCCTGGCAGTTACAGGACTATCAGTACCATTTCAAAACAGTGGTATCGGAACATGGCGAAAAAGACCGCCGGAGTTGCGCTATAAGTCGTTTCGCGTGCTCTAGAGTAGCGCTGCGGCTACTTTCGAAGTACGCTTCCTCTTGTTCGGAAGTAACGCACTTCTTCGGTCGCCCCATCTTCACTACGATGTGCTTGCCGAGGAGGAGCGAGGCATTCTGCCGCCGCGCCGGCGACGTGGAGCTTTTGTTACTAGGATGGGAGCAATGGCGTCGCTTCAGAACTCGCGGCCATGGCGGCAATTCGCGCGGCAGGCATAGAAGCCATGGGTCGGTGAAACTAGGCAGAGCTGTAGTGCTGCTATGTTGCTATAGCGTGTGACAAAATGCCCCGGCCATTATGTGGCAGTCTGCCGTGTGCATGAGCGCAAGAGAGTAAGCAATTGCGAGCACGAAGGCGGCATCTCGCATGTTTTTGAAGAAGTTGGCGTGCAATTCATTCACGAGGATTTCACGTTGATAGTAATTATAAACGATCCGGCGCCGTTCATCGGCTTAAATTGTTGTAATTGCTCAAGAGTACTCGTCCGTTTCTGGGCCGTAACAACGACGCATATGTGAGACACGCCAGGGTGAAGGTCTCCGGAAATTACCACCACCTGGAGTACTTTGACGTGCACTAACATCACAGAGTGCATGTTCTTGAGCATATCATCTCTATAGAAGGCCAGCAAACAGCAGCACGTTCGATACACTGGCGTATTTTCCAGGCCCGTTGTAGCGATTTCACGACACGTGATATCTCAGCTTGGTTGAAATAAAACATGACCTTCGAAAGAGATAAACCTCATTGCAAACGTCAATAGCAGGTGTAATCAAGGTTGTGCGAGCACCTTTTCTTCCGTCGAAAGGTTTGCTTGCCGCATCGTGTTCAAATAGGGTGAACACTGAAAAAAATATCATGCGCTGGCATTCATGACGTGTTCATAATTAACATGATCTTCATGTTCTTTATATTCTTCTACGTCTTTTCTTTTCTTCCGGCCACTTGTCGTGCGGACGTTATATTACTTGATATAGCCATACAAGGTCATGCAGGTAATTTTTTATTTGAATTCTTTATTTTTTCAATTGTTTACAAAGAGAAATACCGAAATTCGTTCGACCCGTAGCCAAAGGCTAGTTGCTGGTCGAAAGAAAGAGACAACAGTTTCAAACACAAAAGCAAGTCAAACACATCACGTAATGACGTAAGCGAAAGAATGACGTAAGCGTAATGCGTTATTTTCTTTTTTTATACAGGCATTCCATAGTTCTCCGTAAAGTGAATTTCCTCAGACAAAAAAAAAGGAAACAAGCCACGAGCGGCTAATGCATGCGCAGTCTTCAGAAATTTGACGCATTAGCCGAAACACGTTCGAGGTAAATCACAAAGACGCCACGGTTTTCACTGTAACGAAGCGTAGGAGGCTTTTATGACGCGTGTAATTTATCTCTTGCTATAATATTGGCCACAGAAAGCTTCTCTTGACATTCGCATCCTGTGTTGGGGATAGTAAGTCTGGGTAGGCAACGTCGAAATACTGAAAATTAGATTAATGCCAGCGCACGCAGAGGCGACAGGGAAGGATATGCATCAAAAAATAAATAAGGACATACTTCATTCGAGGCCAATGGTTTTTCATCTGCATTATGGCAGTGAGTAGGTGCTAAATATACGGATGTGTACTTATATACATGATAGATTATAAATGGCCGGATGCGCGCACATTTTTTATTGGTTGTTCAGGTCCCACAAGGAATGAGCGGACGCAACTTCATTTTTCTCTTTTATTCAACATGTGAAACGTTGAAATAGTGCCCGAGTGTACTTAATTTGGCATTCTGTTTTAACTATGCTGCGTTATCAAATAGACGCAACGTAATCGCTGCACTTTATTACCATACACGGCGAGATATTATGCAGCACATGATCACATAAAGGAAATGAACGTATATATGCAGCCTCTTCGTTCAATGAAAAATACTTTACGTGCCGCTTATTGGCTCCATTCAGTTTTTCTAAGGCAGTAGTTGTTGCTTTTGGTGAATTTTATACGTAATAACGCAGCATATTGTCCGTTTGTCCGGTGCTATAGGATAAAAAAATTTTAGGTGGCCTTAATGTTCCATGTCAGTGCATTTATTGGCGCTGGATCTTACTTGGTGAATTTTTCGGCGACTTGTGCAGACCTTACGTGAATTTAATCACATGTTTCTCCTATCCTTATACCCTAAGCAGGTATAAGCCGCACACGAATTCTTTCTTTCGTTCTCTCTTTGTTGTCCTACACGTTTTGGTTTCTTTCTAGCATGCCCCACATTCGTGGTTCACACCCACCCTTCCAAATCATCCATCAGCCAACCATATTTTTATTACCATTAAAAATGACTCAGCTGATGAGTATGCTATGTCGGTGATGCCACAACCTATGAGTCGTGTTAATTATACATTAGTAATGTTCTATATAAATTTCGGTATATGTCATTGGCAGGGCCGATTCTTCATTGAGGGGTGTGGTCATTTCATGGTAGCATTAGCAACAGAAAACAGAGGATATGAAACATAAAGAAAGATCAGCACTCTTACTTTGTGTTTCTCATTTACGCCGCCCTGGCTTCGAGAGTGTGTGCCCGTGTACTTGCTTCGAGCTGAATAAGAACAGTTGTGAGTGTGGTGCCTTCTTTCTTTCGCATGTCTTCATCCTCCCCAATTTTTCCCAAAGTGTTGCGCTACAAGATCATGACATAAGGCAATTACCAACTTCACCAACAAAAAGTTATTCTGAAGGCCGCGCCGTGATTTACCCTCTCCCATATACGTTCCTTCCACGTCATCCTCACTACTCTTCCCACCCTCTCTCTATTCCATATTACGCATAGCTATGTTATGCTAAAAACTGCTTGGCGCATTCCCGCTACGTTTTCTATAACGACGCTCGGACAGACATAGTGCCCAAACAGCTACGCCGTTAAAAGTGAGAATAAGGCCTTTTTTAAAACAAAGCTTCTTTTTTTTCTATTTTTGATTAATGTCATTTCTATTTTTGTTACATGCCACTGCTGTCTGTACTACAGAAAGGTAGCTGCGGGCTCTTGTGAAGCTGCCTCTACAAAGCAGCAGCTTTTACCCACAGCTTTCCTATTCTTGCAGTAATGATGACATAAAAATATTATTATTATTACTATCTTAGTGGTACTGAAAGTGTAGGTGACTGTAACACGTGACATATTTGTGCAATGTGCACCACACAATTTTGGAGGGAAAGCTTAAGATAAAGCGAAAGGGAGAAAATAAGAAGAAAAAAGCGGCAGTGTGGTATGCTAGTCATATGGGTGCAGTCACCCTATGATGTATCTCTAGCCGTCCTTGAAAATTGATACAGAAAACACCTGCTCTCATATTTTACCTAGACCATAAGTTGAAATTATTTAACCTTCAAAATAAATTTATTCCCAGCATCAAAATAAAAGGAGCGATGAGTATGCGCAGGAGCAATGAGAGACGACACTGTAAGCACCCACGTTAGACTGTAAATCAAATTGCGCCCCACTGCTTGGTGCTTGAAAGTTACGTACATGTGTACTACACAGCTAGATCTTTGCACTGTGAAATGTGTTCATAAATAGGTAAACGTACGCTGGAACAGTTTCTGAGATTATATTTCAGCTAATAACAATAAAAATATACCTATTTCACACACTGCTGCCTTTGTCAACGTTACACTGTTCTCCTGCGGTGAAAGACAAGTGTGCAAGTTTTTGCCCAGAAGTTCGAGCAACTTCGTCAGAGCTCTACGAAAACACTAGCTCGTTACGTGAACCCGTCGCGTGATCTGCGAAGCTAGCTCCCCTTGACTTGCACGGAGAGCCATGAAAATATTCACGGGAAAGGCGCAATGACATGTACGTAAAGCTCGCGCTGTCAAAACATATCATCCCGCATAGTCTCGGTCGCTGAACTGTAAAAATGCCCTTAGCGAAGACATAATTGGAGCCTGCTAGAGTATTCTGGCTAATGTGAAGGCGAATTCGTCATCTGCAGCAAACGAAGAATTTCTAGCGTTGTACAGCGATGAAAACGGGACACAGAATTGAAGCCACTACGTCTCCAGTATGTTGTCACTTTTACGTCACATGACATTACATTAGCTGATACATACATGGAGGTAAAATCAGGATTACGCCACATCGTGAGAGTATGCCCATTCAATTCGTGTGTTTTGTTCAAGGCGGTGCTGGAAAACTTGCAAAGGATATGCACGCCTTCATTACACTAGGCTACATATGGCTAGGTGGGGCGTGCTTTAATTTATGTATTGTCAAGAAGCCCCCTGCGATACGGGAATTCTGCGCAGAGAATATGAGAGACCAGCATCACATTATATGTGCAGGCGCAGGGGGCATGAATAGAGGGGGCTGGCTCTTGCGCAGGCATCGGCGTGATATTCGGAAGTGCTTCGGCCAAGGGCCACCAGCGCTTCATAAGTATTTCTTGGGTCCATTACACCACCTGCAATGATTACCCTCCATGCCTAAGACGGCGTGGCCAATTCGTCACATTGTACTTTCGGCCTATCTAGGCGAGTCGTTTGCGCTCGTTCGCACGTTCCATGTCGTGTTTAAAGAGTAGGACCGGTGGGTTGTGTTTTCATATCACTATATTTCACTCTATTTTTATGTGCCACTGAATTTGAGCAAATGTATCGATGGAGGGACCCTAGTTTATCTTCCTTTATTCCTTTTTACCTAGGCAATGTTTTGTCTGAATAAGTGTAATTGAAATTCAGAAAGAACGAAAAAGAACGTATGGACACTGCAGTACGGTAACCTGTGTTCTGGGACTAAGTTGATAGTAAAGATTTGATTTAGTATGGTTAGAATGGAAGTTTACAATGCAGGGTGGCGAATTGTGACGTTCGGGACTCTCTACACATCCTATCATGGATAACTCAGTGTTTAGGAAAAGTGCCCATGCCAGTAATTAATAATTACTTTAAATTCAATGTACAGAAAAACACTGGATCCACCAATAGGGACTGGCCGACTGAAATCTGTTGCAGTTGTGCTAGAAACGCCTTTTGTGACTAATAAGTAGGTTATGCCAGTGTATATTACCGAAGAAAGAACATTAATAGAGGGCGGGAGCAGCTCACCTAGAATTAATTTTTATAGATTCTTAAACTATAACACTGAACGATTGATGCTTCTTTTTTGAAAATGCAGTACCTTCGGATGAGATTCGACAACAAAGTCGGCATCACAGCCTGTGTCGTCTACTTCATCCTCAGTGTGAGTATATAGCAGAAACTATTATATGATGGCAATGTCAAAACGTGTCCGTCAAGACTCACTACCGACAGAAATGTCATTTAATATTTGGAGCCAACACTGTTAGGAGTGACTCACGCAAATTCATATGCTCGTATGAGATATTAGTTCTCAAAGAAGACATAGATTTGATATCGGCATTGTTTTCCAGCATACTGCATTTTATCCAACTTCTATATATCATTTGATGAAAAGTACTGTGGTTGCTTAGCTACGCCAAATGAACACATTGCCTGCACGTATTTCTTCCTTACGTAGTCTACCGGAATAAGAAAAATCGTGGCGTAATGAGCTTTAGAGAAGTTTGATTTGAAAATAGAGCAAAGCAATGAATGCGTAGGCTTGTTTTTTGCACTGTTTACTTCTCTAAGGCGAAATACATAAAACGCTCCTTTTTGCTTCTTTTCTTCACTGCAGCAAAGCGTTGGCGCAGTTGGAATCTTCAGCTCCGCTATTGCGGTGTCCACAAGTACGTAAATCTTCAGTTGAAAGCAAAGTACGCTTGGAAATTGGAAGTGTAGAGAAAGCGATAGAATGTTGTAGTCAATTTTTAAAGCATCAAAAATACCTGGTAATGTACAAGCTATACTCATTTAAGAACGCCATCATGCTTTCAGCACAAAGCTTCATACCTCTGTAAAGGAGTGCAAACATTAGCTTCCGGATGCGTCTCAGGGCAACGTGTATGTTTGCTTCTGCAGACCCATTGCCAACCTTCACGCTGGATACACAGAATATAGTTTTCTTCGAGGAAAGCATCCTGTCATACCTAAGTAAAGTGGGTAGTGCACTAAACCGGCTTCGTTTTTCGGAATGGGCCAAATATTCCAAAGAAGATCATTTACTACTGCTCTTCTGAAGAAGAGCAGTAGTAAATGCCTCTACGTTATATGCATAAGTAGTACTAGCCTCTATGTTATATGCATAAATACCTATAAAACTGGCAGAAGATGACATATTAAAGGAAGATAGCTCAATACATCTGTTGAACACTTTCGCGCTAGTAATCTTTTACATCGGTGTTTATCCGGTGGTACACACACTACCAATTGAAGGAAACTCAATATCTTCAGAATAACGAAAATGTAGAAATAGCCTTTAGGAGCCGATGCTTTGACAAGCGGTACTTGCTGAACTTCGACATGCGAGACTTCACAGTTTTCATGAGTAACACAACCCCAACTCCTCCTTGTCTGAACGCTGGCACTTGGCTGTGGCAATGATTCTTGTTCCTGATGATTTTCAACGATCGTTTAACACCTCTAGGCTTAATCATCCCTTGCATTTTATACTGTCTTGATGGATAAATTTGGGTGGGTGAAGGGCAGGAAAGCGTGTGAAGGAAAAATTGAATCAGAAACGGGGCACTAACTGTTTGCACACACGTGTTCCTGCCAGGCTATTTGTTTTATTTATCAAGTCAAAACAGAGAACATCAAACCTCAGGTCACAGATATCAGTAATTTATATGCTGCTATAGCACAAGTATAAAAACTGAATACATATTGTGACCTTTTGTTCCTTCTATAGTGGTACGCACCTAGCACAGGCAATTCGCCCTGTATGCGCTACACTGTGAACTTGTTGCCCGGTTAATCAAGTTAACGCATTCGTACTTCACGTCGTGTTGTTTTCAGTCAACGTGTATATTTATAATTGTTCTCTAAATGAGGAGTTTGATTTCACTGAGTTAGGTAAATATTTATAAACGCTGCGTTTCGAAACAATGACTACCTTGTTTGTATTTCAGTGTTTCCTATACCTGTTCTGTACTCGAACATCGTGATCGGCCTCGCTGGAACAATTTATACTGCACTGGTGAGTTTTTCCTTTGCATTGAGATACTTTGAAAACCTGAAGATTTCAAAGATATTCAGATACAATATGACGAAACATTCAATACTAGCGGCGTATTTGTTCCGTCTCTGCCTCAAAGCTGCCTGAGGTGGCGACAATTTAGGCATGGTGAACTCAGGCTCTTTACTACATATAATGCGAAATTATTTATATGAGATCACATTAGTTGAGTATTGCTACTACGGTACCGACTGGTCTACCTTAGTACTTATTTTACCACTTATTATAATTCAGCCATCATTGCCGGATAATATCAAGAGCATTAGCCAACACTAGATGCAAATAATTCAAGAGTCAGTTACACTAGTAATAAGTGAGCCGTGTTAGTGTTACACGTTTAAATACGGCAGACCAAGATATTTTCAAGCACGGACTTTCTTACGCGTGCACAAATTGAATGAAGGTATGAAGGAGGAAGCACACATGGGCACCAACCTCGCCCTAAATTACATTTATTAAAAGAAAAAAAAAGGAGGAAGCTGCCCTTTGTAGTGTCCTCCCGTATAAGAGAACACAACGAAAACTTACTACTCCAAGAGAACTCCTTGCCATGCACAGAGGATGTATAACAGTGGCAATGTAGGCAAGTATTTGCTGCGTGTTTTTCAACCACAGATGATTTCCACGACTTGAAATACCCGTGTCGAGTAGTATCTGCCCTACACGGCACGATGAACACCTGTGAGGGCATTTAAATGCGCAACATGCTATTCCGAGGGGTCCCCTGGCCCGCATTACCCCCCCCCCCCCTCCCCCCCAAAGAAAAAAAAATGGGGAGTGATCCTCAATGTAGGGTGATAACGAGCACACGAGCCCGGGTCTGACGCAAGCCTTGCCGCTAAATATAACGTCGATTAAATGCAGTGGGCTTGAACGTCTTTTTTTCGGGAATACGTCACCTAACTAGCTGTTACTTCACTTTACCTGATTTAGACCATGTGGCCAGCTGTTATGTGGTTTTAAGTGCATTCGTTGTTGGGTCATTGTTGGCATAGTGTGTTACACATAGGGAAGACTGAATGGAAGCACAAAGAAGGTACGCAGCATCCGCCAGTTTACGCAAGGCCAGACCACAGCGAAGCTGAACGATAGTTTACTGAAGCAGGTCACTTGATAGCCACACGATATTTCATCGGAAACATGTCATGTGAGACTGGGTGATTTCGCCCGAGATATGTCACGTGAGCAACGAAAATCTCGTAACGCATTGTCATGTGACATGTTTCCGCATTGTCATTTGACATGTAACGCATTGTCATGTGACATGTTTCGGTTGTTTGCCCCGAAAATCGCGTAAAGAAATGTCACGTGACATGTTCCGGACGAAACTACGTACGAAATGTCTCGTGACAGGTTTCCGCCAAAATCGCGAACCGCAGTGTCACGCGGTATTTTGTGAGGCCTGAAAATCTACGGCTAGTTTAAACAGCTTGGCTGTTAAAAGTAGCAGGACAGAGTTCTTACGGTTAGCTAAAGCAGCTTCGCTGCTAAAACACACAAGCACTAAAGTGCAAAAAACGAAGCGCTCTTTTGTGTGTGTGTGTGTTCTTGCACGTCCTTAAGTCCTAAAGAAAGAAGGGAATGGTTGAATGGTGAAGGATCAAGCACGGTCAACAGACAATGGTGAACGGTGGTATGACTAAATAGCTGATACATCATATCATCACAAACTTAACAGCTTTGCCAGCTGCGTCGTGATGAAAGAAAAAAGAACCCCTTCGCTGTTCGAATGGTTTTCATGGTGTCTAACAGCCTTTACTTTCTTTCTGACGTTGATGCTCGTGAAGCTACATACGCGACTTTTCACTGCTCAACGTAGGATCTTTAGGCAGATAGATGCAGGAAAAAAATAGAAAACAACAGCCAAAAGATGTGTTCTAGCGTCTTTCGACGTCATTTGCAGCGATGCTAGCAGATATGTGTCCAATTTTCTTTTTTTGCTTTCATTCTCATTATAGGGAGGACTTCGTGGAGTTGTGTGGGCTGACTGTGCACAAGCTTTCGTCATGTTCTTGTCGCCCATAGTTATTATTGTAAAAGTGCTTTATGATTCCGGTAGCGTTACACCACCACTACGTCCCATGGGTAACGTAAACGTCACGGACTTGGCATTCAGGTGAGCAATCATAATCCATATATTTTTGCTACAACTATTACGTAGTTTCAAGACATCGTCATGTCCGCCTTACTCAGTGTACCCGTTGGCCTCTGGCACAAAGAAACAAAAATGAGACCCGCTTTTGCCCTTGGCCCAGCACCCACATCCTTATGCCCCCTTTTCCATGGTAGTGATAATGATGGCAGTGCTACATGATACATGTAACAAACTTGACACTCTTGCCCAGCTCTGCTGTTTGCTCAGGTTTCACAGGCGTACGTGGAGCAGGCCTTTTTTAATATAATTTCAAAACCCTCTTCTTGGAAGGCTACTGCACAGTAACTACCTCTGTATAGAAGCATTCTTTTAGGTACCGAGTTTATTATAGGCGCTAATGCACAATTCTTTTATGAAAATGTCAGCTGCATAACGAGGTACCATGCAACTGTACAGCAGTCCATCATGAACACGCTCTATTTTATTAGTCGTGAGAAAAGGCTGTGTGGACTGCGGTAAACACTGACACGTCCATGGCCCACTGTCTTCAATAGTTCTCTGTGAGCAAGGCCCATAGTTCCATGTTTCTAGAAGACCCACTATGTGACGACTTACGTGCCCTCCTTAGCTGTTCGTATGTGCCCTAAAAAGCGTGAATATTAAATTAAATGGGACATAGCACAGACGCTTGCTAAACATTGGAAATATCAGCATGATGAACATGCAAATAGCTTGTTTACCAGCACATATGGTGGTTATTATTTTCTGCGGCTGCAATTTAGAAGAAAAAACGTGTAATCGATTTAAAAAATACAAGTGGCCCGGCATATTTTCAGTTTCAAAAAGAGGTGGAATTAATCACGATGTCCTGCATTCTTTCGGTGTGCTTGTCACCAGCTGAAGCGACATGTTTCCACGAAACGCTCAAAGTATCCTGGGGACAAAACTCACGGAATTTTTGTGAGATTGTTAGGTATGGGCGCTGCAAAAAATAATGTCACATGGCCGTGCCGGTGAACGACGCGGAACAATTCAACAAGTTGGCAGTCGAACTGTTTATTGGGCGAAGCGAAATTCAAATAACAGTGGAACGCGATGGCGGTCGATGGTAAAAAGACTGACCTTCCATGAAATGCCTCGGCTTTGATGTATAGGCTACAGTGCGTTCTGTCTTTATCGGTGGTGTTTTGGAAGGCACTCAAACATTGCTGTCCTTCATGCAAAGTTTCCAGAACGGTCCATACCATTCGCGAAGCAGCATTCGTGATAAGCGTGGCGTCCTTGTACGTAGTGCCTGGTTGCAGAGGCACTACCAAGGTTCACGACAGTTGTACATCAAAAATATAAAACCTATATGCTACCGCTTAGCCGCCAACTATACCTTTTCCTTTAAAATGTGACCCTTGTGCTTCTTGTAGCTGAGAGATTTGATTAGTTATGCTTACCTCAACTGTCACACCTTCAATGGATTGTGCCGCCTTATCCAACGGCACACTGAACACAATACTTTTGTTGCACTGGCGTTGCTGAATGCCCTTATATGTGTGCCTATTTGTTTAATCCTATATATTTGTTAAATAGAGCGTTGAAGATCTCTTTGGCAAGGCAGGCCGTTTTGAGCGACAAGCATACTGCATACGTTGCATGCTCACGATCACATCTGCGGAGAAAGCGCTGAAGTTGCAAAGTGAATGTTGTCCACCCTTTCTGCGGACATCTCCCTTCATGTGGCGGTGGCGTCATGCACCGTTCTATCTGCGAGTGAAGCTTGCAGTGGTATGTGACATTTGACGAGAGCGCGCCACGACCTTACTTAACGAATGAGGCAGCGCTTCCGGTGTCAGGATCCCGAAGAGTACGAGCAGCTGGGAGAAAAACACCGCGTGCTTCGAACCACAGCGTCTGCGAGTGGAAAGGGTTTATTATTAATATAGTAGAACTCGCGCCCGGAAATCGTGGTTTTGAGCCGCTTCACGCATTTCACACCTGCTGATGTTACGTATTTCAAAATGTTCTTGTTATAGGGCATGTAACCACATGCGGTCTATAAGTATAATTGAGATATGACCGGGTAAACGACCTGTTAACTGCAGTGTAACTAACTTTTCAGTAATGAGCAGAACAATTCTTGACCAGAAATTGTCGCTTAGGCCTCTGTATGAATCGGAGGATTTCTCCAAGGAAGAGAAGATCTGGCGCGAAAATGTTGGCTCAAGTTGTACTCGCTGTTCAAATATTTCGCGCCACTTCAATCGTGCATCGACGCTGGAACTTCTCAGTGGCGCTTTATGTGGGGCATGTCGCTAGTTCACATTGCGATTTACAGCGCAAAACTAGAGGAACGTGAACAACACACACAGGGCAAGCTTTGACCTATGGATAACGGAGTTTAGCATGCATTTCATTCATACATCCACGCTTGACGGTGTGTCGTTTATGTTTCTGTTATGTACTTTCGCGATGACAACTAAGAAGTTATCTCTTTCTTGGGCAATGCATGTGGGTGTGCTTGGTCCTAATGTGCAGTTGTTTGTTATCTAATCAACTAAACTGAGAAATTCTTATTGCCTGCTCTTTCCTTTCTACTGATGATTTGTTTCTCTTTCGCCCCAAAACATATCAGGATGAATTTGGACCTTGCAACGGATGAAAACTTGTGGAGTGGCTTAGCCGGAGCATTACCCTTCAGCCTCGTACGAACAGGCCTTGACCAGATGGCAGTGCAGCGATTCATGGCCGCCAGGACCCTAAGTGATGCAAAAAGGTTAGTGTAATGCCAGTCCTTTTTTTTTTGAGAATGAAGGTGGTGTGGTGATGAGCGTTAGAATATTGGGGTAAAAATTGGCACAAGTGACAATTTTAACAATGGCAGAGGACGACGTGTGCTTATGCTCACCTGGTGCCTGCGTTTTGCCCAGCTTACCTCACCTATTTATTGATCGCTTATATATGTACGCTAACTAACGTAACAGCCCCACCACGGTGGTGTTATTGCACTCGGCTGCACATCAGAAGGTCGTGGGATCGAATCCCGGCCGCGGCGGCTGCATTTTTATGGAGGCGAAATGTTGAGGCCCGTGTGCTGTGCGATGTCAGTTCCTGTTTACACCTCCAAATATTCCCCCTCGGGAGGGAATATATTGGCTTTGAAACTTCCACGTCTCGCCACTGACGGAACGCTGCTGCATCAGCTCTGGACCGCGGTATTCTTTCCTGCATTGGGATGTTCTGAATCTAGACTTCGGCATCGACGATAGACTCTGCCATGATTTGTTCATTTCACAAGTCTACAAAGGGTGCCAATTTCTATACTGCGTAGTAGTTACACTGTATGACCAGACTATCACCGTAACTGACTGTTCTCATTGCCGGGGCTCACAGCTCGAAAACTTAAAGCAGCACGCGCTTTTACAGGTCACCGAGAAATATATGAGCATCCATGAGTGGAAACGCGCGTGGCCTTAGGCGGTGCGTGTCATCGATGAAAATGGTTGTTACATTTTTCGTTGCCGTATTACCGCCTAAACATACACCTTTACGAGGAGGTTGATTATTATTTCTGATACTCACCCTTTACCCTTTGTTTCTCCTATGGAAACCCAGCTCCACATTGCTTTACGAACACAAGAATAAAACGTAGGTAAATGATGAGTGTCCTGGTTTAATGTTAATTTTTAGCTATATAATGGAAAAATATAATTTAAAGGACTGGTGACAAGTTCAGCGGTAGATGTGGTTTGCATGACTGAAAGAAACGCATACTATCAGATATCTTGGCAGCAAATCTGATCGCATATTCCCGAAATTGGTGGATATGCGTGGACTGTATATGCGTGGACTGCCCTAAACAATGCCCTATTATTCTTAGGGAGCGCAAAAACTAGACAACCAAGAGACACAACGTCTTTCTTGTATGTGTTGGCTATCTAGTTTTTTTGCACTTCCTAAGAAGGTGGATTCATACCAACTAGCCCAATTTTATTGTTTAACAACGAACTGTTGTACGATGCCCTGCATATCGCAATTTGTGAACGCGCAAAGTGTAATGAAAATGCCTTTTACGATTTTCACTTGTATTTAGTGTTTATACACGCATCCGTGCACTTCCTGCGTGAAGTGAGTACCCGTATGCGTGAAGTATTCCATGAATTGTGCCATGAATAGCGGCACTATTCCATGAGAAGTGCCACGAGTTCACCGCGGTTAAGATCCGCGGTGTATCGCGGAGGCACTGCCTCTGTACTTTGATTGTTGTATCCCGCTTAGCTCATAGTGCACAGACCACTAATATCCGTTAAAGACTCATGAAAGCAAAGCCATTTGGGGGTTTTAGGTTTACAGGCGGTGCTTCTCAACCTCACTACATTATGGCGCCCTGTTTAGTAATGTCCAACATGCGAATCTATTTGCCATAGCATAGTGCACAGAAGTTTGCTTAGAAGTTCCTGATACAAATTACCAAAACTCATATTGTCGGTACTGAGACGTTGTGTTCACGCCTGCTTAAATTTAATGAATGCAACAATAATTTGGATATGCCGATCAGTTAAGGACCCGTCGCCTGCGCCTCGTTCCTTCTAATGCATAGCAGGGCCCGGTGGCTTACAGTCGTTATTACAGAGGTGAAGCAATGCACAGATGCAATTTGTGCGAAGCATGGATTGACACATGACACACAATACGGGGTTGCCCGAAGATGATCCAGCAGACCAGCATAATAAACGATAAGAGCAGTGGGAAATCGGGTTCGTCGTCTCGGAACCAGTCGCACAGTCTGGCTTGTCGAGGCGCCATCAGGGCACAAAGGCTGCTGGCCATATTGCATAGGCGGGACTGACTTACGATAAAAAAAAGCTAGCCGCACGGTAAACTTCTTTACTTTCCACCTTCTTCAATACCGTAGACAATGTTCTCTAGTGGACATTTCTATATCGCCCAGGGGATTATAGGACCGTAAATATCAGCTACTGTTATTCAAGGGCAATTGGTGATTGGTGGTAGGTGGCTTCATCCGAAAGGGGTTGTTAATATGCCGATGGTGAATAGAATGATGTTATGAGCATACTTGTTATGAAGCCAGACATGAGAGGAGCTTATTCAGAAGCCGCTCGTATGCCGATAGTCCACACAGAATCTGATGGATCCATCCTTTTTGCGCACGACTACAACAGGCGATGACCAGGGGCTCTGCGACGGCTGAATGACACCGCGTGTAAGCATGTCATCAACTTGTTCGGTGATGATACGCCGTTCTTCCGCCGATACTCGATAAGAGCGCTGGCGTAAGGGAGCATGAGAGCCGGTGTCGATGTGGTGCGCAACACTCGTTGTACGACCTAAAGATGGCTGGGCGCAATCGAAGGACGATTGATTTGTGGGGTTTAACGTCCCAAAACCAGCTCTGATTATGAGAGACGCCGTAGTGGAGGTCTCCGGGAATTTCGACCACCTGGGGTTCTTTAACGTGCACTGACATCGCACAGCACACGGGCCTCAACATTTCGCCTCCATCGAAATGCAGCCGCCGCGGCCGGGATTCGATCCCGCGACCTTCGGATCTGCAGCCGAGTGCCATAACCACAAGACCACCGTGGCGGGGCCCAATCGAAGGACGAGCGGAACTCTCGCAGAAGGGAGATGAGTTCGTCGCGATGCGTGGGCGGTAGATCGGCGGCGATAGAGGGGCAAAAACCGTCAGGAGCTGGAGATTTTGAAACGGGTGATGTCATAGCATTCAGATGAAGGCAGGGTTGGTCCTCAGTGAAATACAGGGAATGCAGGAACTCGACATCGTGTACATGGCCCAAGCACTCCCTACGTAGTAGGGTAATAGGCGTCGGGGATGTGTTGGAAATCATCATCGTCGCAATACCAGACTCCATGGTAAGTGCTGCAAACGGCAGGCGTAGACCACGACGACGGAGAAAGACATCGGAGGGGGCAAACAAGACCATTCCGTCTGGGGCGGCCGGGCAGGAGACAGGGACGAGGGTCCACGTTTTCGGCGGTATATCTGTGTCTTCAGCTACGACAAGTTTGCGAGGGTCAGGAACAGGGTCAGCCGAAATGGAGTCTGGGAGCAGCGTAAGAGCCACTTCCGCCCGAGAACAGTCTATGACGGCACGATGACGAAAGAGAAAGTCCCATCCGAGAATAATGTCGTGGGAACATGACGGCAGCACATAAAACTCTATCACGTAAAGTTCGTCTTGGATAACGACACACGCGGTGCACATAGAAGAAGGAGAAATGCACTGTGAGCTTGCAGTGCGGAGCACTAGTCCTGGAACCGACATGGTCAATTTCTTTATCCTACGGCAGAGATTTTGACAAATTACAGAAACGGCGGCCCCTGTGTCAATAAGCGCTATTGCGGCAGTTCCTTCAATGTTCACATCGATGACGTTTTGCGGCGAAAGAGATGGAGGCCTTTGATAGTTCGCGTCGCGTGCAGCTCTTGCCTCCGGAACTGCAGCAATCAGTTTCCCTCTTCCGTAGTTGGACGGCGACGCATCGGTGATAGCGAGCGTCGTCGAGGGGATGGGGAGCGACGGTTTGAATAGGGTGGACGATCATCCGTGGTGTACCTTGGTGGCGTACGGAACGGCGGAGGAACAGGCTCGGCAAAAGTGTCGTACGGGCTAGGAGGATACCGGCGACAGTAGCGGGCGACGTGCCCAGCGACACCACAGGCGTAGCAGATCGGCTTGTTGTCGGACGTCCGCCACGAGTCCTGGCGTCGGAAGAGCGGAGCCGGAGGCCTCGCGTAAGTGGGCGTCGCAGCACGCACGGTCGGCGGGGCGGTGTGGGTCGAAACCACGGGTCGCAAATACGGCGCAGGCTGTTGAGGTGGGCGAGCAGCCACAGAAGCGTAGGTTAGAGGGGCAGTGACAGGTGGTGGCTGTGGCACGGGCGGGAGGCTCTCGGCAACATGGGCACGAATGACCTGTTGAATGTCCGGAGCCAAAGACGGTGTAGGCGCGTGCGTGAGAGGTAGTAAGGAGAGCTGACGTGCTACCTGTGCACGGATAAAATCCTGGATTGTGGATAGCAGCGGTCGTTGATCGGCGGGGTGGGGGGCCGGCTGTAAACTTGCCAAACTAGAGTGCACACCAGGATTTGCGAGGGCTTGTCGAGCGATTGCGTGCTGCTTACGCAACTCGTCAAAGCTTTGACACAATGAGATCAGGGCGTCCACGGTGGCGGGATTTTTTGCGAGAAGCATCTGAAAGGCATCGTCCTCGATGCCTTTCAGAATGTGCTTGATCTTCTCGTCCTCAGACATCTCGGAGCTCACATGGCTGCACAGGTTGAGCACATCCTCAATGTAGCTCGTGAAGTTCTCTCCGGGTTGCTGAGCACGTTGACGCAAGGTCTGCTCTGCGCGAAGCTTGCGCGCCGTGGGCCGGCAAAGACGTCCGTAATGGAAGTCTTAAACACAGGCCAAGTTGGAATAGTGGTCGCATGGTTGTTATGCCACAGTTGAGCGACATCGGCGAGGTAAAACGCGACGTGACTCAACTTCATTGGATTGTCCCATTTGTTGTGCTCACTTACGCGTTCATAGACAGTTAACCAGTCTTCAACATCCGAGTCACCTGAGCCGTTGAAGATTGGCTGGTCCCGTTGGCGGTGGACGGCGCCGCAGGTGACATGGATTGCCGAAGGTCCAGGCTGAACAGGGTTGGCGTCCGCTATGATGACGCTGGGGACAGGAAGAGGTGGAAGCGTCCGGGAGCGAAGTTCCAGATTGGTAGCGGGAACCCCAGCACCTCCACCAAATGCGACGTGGTTTATTGACGTCGATGAACGTCAAAGGCGAGCTCCGACAAACGGCGAGCATCAAGCAGGCACAATCCGGGCAAACGCTCGCTCGAGGCACGAGACTGTCGCCAACGCTGAGGCTTGCTTGCCTTCCTCATCTTCTTCTTCATTGCAGCTGTTTTTTTTTTCATTTCCGCATTGGCATTAGACACAACGAAAGCATGGGTGAAATATCGCCCTGTTTCTTTTGGTATTCACAACTCTGGCGTAAAAAAAAAAAAAAAAACTTTGCTCCGTTTAATGCCACCAGGAGGTATGCTCCACGTGTACAGTTGTAAAACTGGGTCGGGCTATTTCTGACAGGAAACGCGTCTCTGAAAGCTCCCAACTTTTTTTTCAGCGCCGGTAGCATTGCTTCTCTTCTAAATATGAAAAATGACAAGCTATGGTGTGGGAGGACGAAAGTGGGAATTTCGACAAGTTTCAACGTTTGCCCCGAAACCCTGGCACGGATCGGGAAGATGAGCATGGCTTTGAACCACCAGTGACGGCGTCCTACGGAGAAACCGTCGGCACATGAGTAGAAGCGTGCAGAGTATGCGAGGGAACTGCTGTTGAGCACCAGGCTAGGTGATCTGTCATGTCACAAAGCTAGTTATTGCTGCGGTATGTGAAATGCCACCAGTTGCTTTTCAAGCCTCGTTGTATAACGAAGGGTACAGTAAACAGGCAGGTTACGTTTTTCACAATTCATAGGTAAGAGCCACTGGAAAAAGGCGAAAGTGGCAAGACTTCTAAATTCGGCATGGACGAAAATTCTGCCTTTATTGTATGCTACTTTTGTTCACTCGTGCAAGGAAGAAATGCTAGTTGCACGTGACATTTCTTTTCCGTCCTTTTCAATTTAGTGTTCGGTCAAATGGCTCCTCACGGAAGAGGCTAGTACTCTTGCTTACAACTGGCGTACGAACAGCCAGTGGTAGTCTGTGGAGATAATTGAATGCCACGTGAAAACAATCTCCCTACCTCCAGTTCTATTCATTGATTTTCAATGAAGGCTCGCGGAATAAGACCTGCACCTCAAAAACAACGTTAGAATGTATGTACCTTGCCTCGGAATAAATGCTTGTCCGGTGGAAACGAGCTGTAATGACGCACCGTCACACTAGGCGGCCGCTCTCCTCTGTATAGTGCGGTAAACAAAGGACGACTTCTGCTTCTGTGCCCGCGTTTCCATTTCTTACATCCTGCAGGAATGAACGTTTCTGAAGGCGGTCCACGTCACTGTCGATCATCTTCGTTCCGAAGGCTTAACTTCGTAAATAATAGAAAAAAAAGGCCTGTGGACAGTCTGGAACTGTCTCATCTTGAATAACGAAGGTGGATGTGTTGCGAGCTGGAAATGAACAATTCCATCTTGATCTCCGCAGTACCTACATTTCCACAGAGGAACTGTACTAGTACATCCAGCAGAAACAAATAATTCACGATTTATTCAGCTGCTTATTATTATTTCCTTTTCAATCTCTTTCATGATGTACGTAAAACTACTTACCTTGTAAAGTCAAAGGTGTCGAGAAAAAGTTTATGTTGCCTATGTGTTATATGTTGCTATCTGTTACCTGTTCAGTGAGTTATATACCAGTGAGATTGAATATTGGCGACATCTGTTCAGGGAGTTATGTAACATATAATTTTAAACCATAAGGACAACATGTTTGCACATTTATATATTTATTCAGGATCGCTCTTGCGGGTCCACTTCTGGTGCTGTTTTTCTTCTTCCTCGGCGAAGGAACAGCCATGGCTATTATGTACTGGTTCCGAGACTGTGACCCACTCATGCGTGGTGCCATCCGCAGTTATGACGAGGTAACGGTTCTCTATACTTCATGTATGCGGAAGCAGAGATAGTCACCAACAGCGTTGTAGACATTCCTTTGAGGAGCGACGTTGCGGGCTTAAAGGAGTGCTAACACAAATATGAGAAATTTTCGTATTACTGATCTAAAATAGAGAACCCTAAATAGAGTATCTTTGTGCTTCAGAACGAAATAATAGATATTTTCTACAGCTGCCATAAAAAAACACACTTTTTGTTTCGATTTCGGGGGGGGGGCGATTTTATAGTGACGTGTCGACAGTCGGACGTAGGTCTAAATCTTGTGGGGACAGCAGCTATTTTGGCTACTATGGGTAGCACGTGGTGCACAAAAAGAACGATGACTTTATTCTCGCTCAGCGACTGTGACAGCTCTTTCGATGATATTTAGGCGACTGATTTCACACGTCATCGTATTGTCGTTTGCGGTGGGACTGGCTTACAGAGGCTCCGCGATGGAAACCTTAAAATGAAATAAACAGTTTATACGTGTTTCCTGGCCCTAATGTGTAGAGTGTTAACTATGCATGCCAATAAAATGACAGATGTCCCTTTTGCGACACCTGATAATCGTGTCAGTACTCCTTTAATGACGTAATGCGAATACCGCATGGACAGAGTAGCCTCTGGCTGCACGTTTTTCAGTCGATGTATTGACAGCCAGTGCTTAAATATGAGAAATGATTGCGAAATCATTCCAAGAGTATTTTTTTAACATTATGTCAACCTGCATCATGCCAGATTGTTCCACATTATATGATGAAGAGGCTCGTTGACGTGCCCATGCTGAGAGGCTTGTTCCTGGCTGGACTCGTTGGTGCATCGACAAGGTGAGATGTCCTGTCTGTGGCAGTTTATCACAACTTAGACACCTTATCACCCCTGTGCTCGAGATGCATCCAAGAAGGAGCAGAATCATACCTATGTTCACCTCAGTTGGCGCAAAGCAAAAAATAAAATATCTTGCCAGTGTAATAGGCAAAAGTAGCCTATTACACTGGCAAGATATTTTATTTTGGCAGTTATCCTCGAAAACAATAAATGCGTCCACAGGAGCAACAGAAGAAAACTAACAAATTCTTAACTGTTCAACTTTCATGCTAGAGATTAAAATATGGGAACAGAATTGCATCTATGTTGCACCCCGTGGGAATTGATGTACCATGAAGCTGCATGACATGGGCCCCCAGCGCAACCTATGCTACACAGCAATGCTGAAGCGGTTGATGTAAGATGTTTGTTCATATTTTCTTGGAAGTAGTTGTAAGGATTATCGCATTGGTGCAACTTTTGTAAACAGCCACTAATGAATAATCATATTGGACACGCTCCTTACAAAAATTAAATCAAGGCATGATGTGAATGACAACCGTGCGGTCGGTTTTTGGGAGACTTTTGCATTATTGCTGGCATACTTGCCCTTAAGGCTTCTGTGGGCAGGCTGGTTTGCATACTCACAGCCCGGCCAGTGTTAAATCCCACTCATTTGCCTCTATTATCACCTTTTCCTTAGTATTACGGTTGAAGGGGCGTTCACCAATACCAATGCGTCGCCCTCCTCACTTCCCCCATAAAAACAGTCTACGTGCACAGCCACTGTGTTTTTCTGTATCTTTGAAAGTGCCTGTACTTCATAGCAGTCAGTTTCGCCGTAGAAAAAACCTAGTGACTTTCTGGGTGTGATTTCTCATAACTTCCTTTATTCTGGTACATACGGCACAGAGCAATGCATATTTGCTGCACACTTGACAACCCATTTATTTTTTATTTCGGGAATGTTTACGATCTGTAGGATTAAAGAATGTAGAATTCTGTACATAGGACAATTCATAACCTAGTCAACGTGTTTTACGAAGGCAGTCTCGTCAAAACCCTACACTATGTCACTAACAAGAGCAATGTTGCCCTAAGGAAGCCCTTATACCCTGAGACAGATATAACATGCTTATTGATTACTTTTCTTCTCGCAGCACGATTTCATCTATTGTCAACTCTCACGCCGCCATATTTTACATCGACATCGTCTCACCGTACACCAAGATGAGTGACAAGACGGCCGTCAACGTGATGCGGCTTCTAGGCATGTAGCATTTTCCTCTCTCCAACCGTAGAGTAGCCAGGGGAACACGTGCTTCCTTAGCTTCCCTGCATTTCGATTGATTTATATCTATGTGCAAGCGCATGAACGTATCCAATATTTTCTTGAAATATATTGCAAGGTCCCCGCAGATTCGACAAGCAGGATGTTATACGCAGGGAGCTGGGCGCTTGGATTTGTGTGGCACGTTAGTGTCACTTAGGATGCATATATAACCTTGCTTTACACTCTCAGGGTTTCCATTTCTACTACCCCAGTTCTTATATTCACTGCCTTGATATACTACGGATTGTGCTCAATTTGAATGTAATGTAAGGAACCTTAGTTGAACGAGCAATTAGGATTCTAGTCTGCAATATTCATCTTCGCAATCCTTCCATCTGGAGTTGAACATGACAACATCTCTATCATATGCTGTCTCATCTCTATCATATGCACGCCTACAGCGATATCCTTTAGCATGTGTTTCCCTTTGATGAAATAAGTTTATCCCGATTAGGAGTGGATAAGCACAGCATGTTAAGAAACATTATTATCTTGCTTTTTGAGTCACGTCCTCTAGTTCACCGCAATCAGCGACCGCATTTAAAGGCGAAACACGACGGATATATATCAAAACGCCACCTTACTTTCAGCAAGCTTGATCTATATGGTGAAATGCTGAAAGGGTTCCCGCCTTAATTGCAATAACACCGCCTTTGCCTCTGAGATTAAAACTGCTTGATAAAACCTGTATGCGTAAATTTCGCCAGAAGCGATTTGCTTCTGAAGAACGCGAAATGAACCTCACTTACACGGGACAGAGTTCTCAAAATAATCTTTTACAGCGAACCTCATGTGGAGCCTATCTCCTACTCGTTGTCGTTCGCTGAAACAGGGGCATGTGACCTAGCGGGAGCGGAAAGAAGAAAAGATTGAAAGAGAGACAGCAAATTTTTTGCCAGTTCTGAGGTTTAAACCACGCAGCGCACGCGCTCCGGAAACAACTGTCTTAGCTACTGCACTAGACATCAAGCCTGCGACATGCAAATATATGTTAAAGGGGCACTGACACGAAAATTTTCGTCTGCTGTTTTTTCGCTGCAATACGTAGCTGGGGACCTGTTAGCCATGACACGGCACATCAATTGCTCCAGCACGCGTCAGATAATTATTTACGGCCTGTTTATTACCCACTAGTTTCAGTTTTGGTTTGGGAGAGCTCAAAAAATGACAAGGCGCCCGGTGCAACTGGCGCCACCTAGCGCTCGAAATGGAGTGAACGAGTTCGACCACGTGAGCACACATAACTGTGACGCACTTCCGCACGACAACCGCCGCGTGCTCGTTTTCTTTCGCCTGCCGCACGTCCTGCGCGTTGTTGTCGCTGTTGCTGTCATTGTTGTAGGGCGCCAACTATTTTCATGAGGTCTGGCGTCGCTGGCAGTCTCCTAACGCAGCCGCAGCGAATAAGCAATGGCGGCTATGACGTCATCATTGCTAGCTGCACTCTCGGAGCTCGACTACCGTGGTGACGTCGTGGAAGTTGGGGGTCCCCTTCAGGTCACCTTTGTTGTTGTCGATGCCGTCATGTACGGCGTCTAGCGCTCGACTGCGCATGCGAACTTCAATATTCATTTAAGTTACCTTCGGAGCTGTGTTCGCCATTGAGGTTTGGTAGATGACATCTGTATGTCCACGAAAATCAATCCCGCAGGCTATCTTAGCAGCGAAATTTTGGTGTTAGTGCCCCTTTAACCATACGGGGGTGGTTTTCACATATATGTTACGTATATATCTTGGAACTTCTACCCGATAAAGACGCTAATAACAATCTGAAAAATATAAGTAATGGTTGCTCGTGCTGGCAGTTTGTGTCAGGGCGCTCCGAAACCTTTAGTAGTTACTAACGTGTGGGAACTGCGACTATATATGAACCTCAGTTCTCCCCGGAAATATTGGTGTTGGGGACGTTTTGCGAACAGGAATAGAGGAGGGCTCAAGAAGGGCTCTTAGCAAATCTAAACAGGTCGTAAAAGAATTTCCTATCGTCTGCACTTATGGGGCTATGATGAGTGCGCAGGTGCGACCTTTTTTCCTTTGGGTGCAAGTTTCCATGGTCATAGAGGTGAGCTGTAGGGGTGGACGCACACGGATGTAGAACTCTTATGTGAACTACATGACAGGCCTGTATTTTATTCAGTTAGAGCACCCACTTCTGGAGGACATGCGCATCTTTGCACTGTACGGAGCTTTCAGTTGGTGGTGGTTAGAGTAACGTGTGCCCCTTCGGAAGCTGTTGCTTACCTGGAGCTCCAGCGGTAATTGGCTCGTGAACGGGCTCGCCGTCGTAATGCTGACCGCGCGGTGCGCACCAAAGATACCGAGCTTAATACAGCACTGAGAGGCCGAGTGCGAGTTAAAATGAGATTTACAATATAGCCTGCGGACAAAGCTTTCACGTGCGTGGTGAAAGAATCGGTATGATAAGCACAGCTCCGCTGTTCGAGCGTCTTCAAGGAGGGAAGAAGCAGTCAAGATTTTTCCCTAAATTTCCTCTCGCAAGTGTTTACTCTTCGGCGTGTAAGTATGCGGTAATTGGGACTTAAAGCAGGTAGTTAGAATGCAACGATGAATGTGCCCTTATTTGTTGCCTTCACAGCTTTTGCGCTTTTATTTAATGGACACGAAAGTGAAGAGGGAAAGAGGTTTAAAATGATAACTTATGCTTTGACACCTACAATGTGGTTAGCTTCGGAATATTATGCTCAATAATCAAGGAGAAAATGAATGTGAATGATTTACTGTGCAATTTACGCTGGAACATTTGAAACAAACGACGCCAAAAGGCCGATTGCTTTTTTTCGTATTCTCGCCAAATTTAACCCATCAAGTCTTCAGCAACTCCCTTTGTTAAGTCCCTCTCTTCCTTGGAACACAACGTAGGTCTTTCTTACCGATAAGTTATTATGTAAGCCTGAGCAGACGCAGTCATATATCTGTGACCTGACAGTTGCTAGGGCTGGAAGTTCAAAGCGGCCTCACCACCCGTATTTCTTTTTTTTTTACCAGCCAACTTACCGGTAGTCTTCTCGCTAGGTTGGCATTTTCGCTGTTGTGAAAGGGTAAGCTACTAATACGATTTAAATTGTTTTTCACTTTAGTGGCCTTTATATGTAGTCTTTAGTGCGACGCTCATTCGAGCATTGTTGCACATTGCAGTGAAATCCACTGAGAGCACGGAGCGGCAACGTTCACAATAAGAGCGTACGACTGCATATCGGGCAGATGCCGGCACAAAACCTGCATTATCCTGAAAATCAAGTGTTTCATTTTTTGCATGGCGTGAAAGTTCCTGTCATTACCGTTATTTTATGTTATTATTTAACCTGTACCCATACCAAAATCTGTAATTTTAATGTCACATAAAATCTCACACAAGAAAAAAAATATTTTTGCAGCTTTGGCAAGCGGCACTATCATGACCCTGTGTGCGATTGCTGTGCCTTACCTTGGAACTGCAGCACGGGTAGGTACACGTAGCATATCAGCATACGTTTAATGTTTCCTGTTACCGTATTACAACGTCTTGTATTGATTGAGTTTGAAGTCTCACAAAACCGCTCGACTAACACGTGCTGATGGAATCTCGCCACGGACTGTACAACAACGGAGCAGTTACCAAAATGAAGAGCTGGGGCACTTAGTGACGATTGTCACGTGCAAAGAGTGAACGTGCGTCGCACTGCTTCGGTGTTTATAGTGCTTGGATGCAGTCCCAAAAGGCGCAAATTTAAACCCGGCCACGGCGGTCTCACATCTGATGGTAGCGAGCATGCTAGAGGCTCCTGTACTGTGCGTTGTGCGTGCATGGTAATGACACGAGGGGGTCGAAGTATCCAGAGCTCTACATTACGGGGCTCCTCTGCTGTGTACAGTTTCATTACCTTTCCTCTACCGCTAAGGACGCTGAGCCGTGCTTCCAACAAGTGCTGCAGAAAGCAGCGACTTTTGCTTAACAGAACCGCACTTATGGTTACGAAGGGACGAGTGAGAAGCCATGTTTGACTCCAAGTGCACATTTTCGAGGCAGTTACAGTATATAGGAGTGAGAGGGGCCATTTTAAGTACAAATAAAAAAAGGGTGCTTGCGAGTGAGTGCAGGAAAGTGCTCTTGGTTTACGTGGTAATTATTTACAAGCAAAATTTTCGAAGTGGTTCACGCGCCTGCTTACCCTCTCAAAGCAAGTACGCACGAGATTAAGGTAGAAGACTGTTCCTTACATTCGCGAACATGCACGATGTGTATTGTGGCATCGATTGCCACTAGTGGAGTGTTGGGGGAACCTCATATTTTATTTGCTCACATATATGACACACTCTTCAGCCAGCGCCTACTCAGTGAAAAGAGAAGGCCCAGGTCCAGCATTTGTTTTCGCATATCAGATTTACAGATATGATCACGGATGCTGGTGTCAAAAGTTGTTACATGATGCCCTACAAAATCATGGGTGCAGGTCTATCTTTTTATTATAGCCCTCTTTTGTCGTATGCTGGTGGCAGTTGGTCTGTTATGAAGACATATTCTTCTTTCATCACAGCGAAACCATTAACAAACATAAGGGTTCCAACGTTCTTTACTCACTGGGAATGCAGGCATGCACGAAGCCTACTTACTATGAAAACACTTTCAAAGAAGTTTCTGATGTAGTCGACGTAACAGGCGCTGCAGGAGGGATATATATATATATATATATATATATATATATATATATATATATATATATATATAGGCAGGCCGAAGGGAAGCTATGCTGCTGACCTCCACACAGGAATCCGGCATTACGCACGCCAGTATACAACGGCTGTTGACCACATTTTGCACCGTACCGAGAATCCAAACCGATCGTCACGAACACGCGATTTTTGCGTCCCACAAAACTGACCAATGGTCGCAGAAGTTGCATCTCTAACGCGTCCGTTCTTCTGCGATATAAAAAGGTGGCCAACGCTCGTATACGGACCAAGTTTTTATATATTAACTACATGCACTTAGAGAATCAGAATATATTCTTTGCGCTTTCCAAGTAAACAATTTGTTCAGTTCCTGCTCTCTCGTCTGTGCTTTCCGCTATTGATCTACTTTGCTTGTTGCACCGAGAGCTAGAATTACACTTGCGCACATGATAGCTCAGAGTCTAATTTTGTTTATGCAAGAAAAGACAATTCTCTAGCTAGAATGTGATGCGAATACTGCGTTCAGTTTTACAGAGGAAGCTTAAGCTTGCTCCCACTTTCTTACAACTGTTTGTTTCGATGTTGTGTTTTTCTTTTCCTTTGATTTGAGCAGCTATACATGTCATTCTATTGCTCGGCGGCGGGACCGTTTGCTGGGCTGTTCCTGCTGGCTTTGTCGTCGCCATGGGTCAACGCTAAGGCAAGTCTTTTTATTCACATTTTCTAGGTGACCCCAAGTCAGTTCACAGTAACCTGGACCACTGTATTCGGAAAATGTAACAGTAAATGCAGGACAACTTATTCCGGGGAAGCACAACAATAATGTATGGGTGGTTCTGCACGAATATTTTGTACATTAACATCGCCGCCTAGCCGCTAAGATGTAGCATAGAGAATCGGGAGGATGTCTGTGCTGTTCCCGCCTGTGGGTGTCGCTATTATATACAGCAAGTGTCACACAAACAATCCAGGTTGACCTTCTTATTGCGCACATCAAAGAGCACAAACCAAAGGAACATTCTGACAAGGCGGTGACAGTGTCGTCAGCTAAGGCATGCCTTGGAACCGCATCCTGATTTTGCGCATTATGCCAAATAAGTTGAGAAAATAATTATTTATAACGTGACAGACGCTGACCTGAGTGTCTTGGACACGACGGTAATGAGGATGTGTATTTCCACGCTAGCATTTGTGTAATTGGTAAAATAGTTTAATGCGTGGCTTTCGCAGCAATAGGAAGGATGTGTGGGCCGTGAGGGTCACTTCGTAAAATTAACGATATTTTCTGCATTGGAGCGATGTCCGATATACGACGTCTGCTGGGGAATACAGGTATTCCTTGTTCATATTCGCGGAATACAGCTCAGATGAGGGCATTGCTTTCTTGAAATGGGGGTGAAATCTTCATCCCCATCTTTACCACCATAGTTGTTGGAATATTTTGTAACTTACGTCGAGTAGGAGCCGTGCTACTTTTCCGTAGGGTTGGGCACACTCTCGACGCAATAAAATTCCTTGGTATGTTTTCCACAAAGATTAAATACATATATGTGGATTATTTTTCGTAAAAGCTTATTCATGTTTTCGTTCGATTTTGATATTACGGGAATCGCGATAATTTTTTGCATCAAACAATTACAACTGTGGGAAAAAAATTACACCATCTCCCCCAAGGGGACCATGGGCTGATGCGGAGCATCGCTGGGAGTTTCAATGGTGCATTTAACGGCGGTGTTTACAGGTTTGCAGTGTTTTCGGTGTTACCTTTGCGGTGAACCTTGCGTGTTATTACGTTGTTAACTTGGTTCGTTACCACGCATCGCGTGGCAGAGTGTGGGTTGATGCTGATGTGTACTTGCGTCAACCCACTCGCGGACGGAACTGTAGCTTCCATCACACAACACCACCAACTTCTTTCATCGGAGAAGGATGGAGATACTACTGAAGCGAAGCGCGCGCGCTCTCTCTACCCGCTTTATTTATTGCAGCAGCTGTTGGAGAGAGAGAAGGGAGAGGAGAGTCGCGCATGCGTAGTGTGAGTGCGGACGCCGGACGCGCGACATATCCGCGAGCAAGCGATGCTCTGCATCTAAAACACTGAGGTAATCGAATGCTTGCCAACGCAAAAGATTTAATGTGCTGTGGCCAGTGTATTTTGCCATATATGTCCTAGAAAATGCCTACTCTACACTTTGAATTCACTGGAGACTGCAATACCTTTCGTATCACGAGATACCGTTTTTAAAACCTAAACAGTGCATGTTAACTTCAACTAAGGTCTGGGGCAATTACAAAGGTGATAACCTTAATCGCATTTGATTGTACCGCCGTGCGCTGATGGTAAGAATTGCATTTTTTCAGGGCGTGGGAAGTGCGACGCTTCTAGTCTGCGCATTTCTACTATGGCATGCCATCGGAAGGAGCCTATCAGATATAGCACCTCCACCATTGCTTCCAAAGACGCTTGATCGCTGTCCTTTGCCTTCGAACATAAGTGGCTGGACTGGAAACACTTCAGCCGGTGCAGACCCACAGCCGATTGCAAGGTGCGTTACTGCTGACTAACCCTGCCTACATGCCATTTAGAAGCGTCCCATTAAGGCGAAGGAGTCGCATAACTAATTCATTTAACACCGTGAAAGGCACGATGAGCCACTCGAAGGCAGTCAAAAGCCGAGTGTCTCATGTGAAAATAGAACGACTAAATTCGATTGCACGTGGCGCCTGCCCACACCGAGTGTGGCCTTTAGGAAGATAGAAATGTGTGTACCGCATCACGTCAGTCAAGCGCCCGCACGCCCAAGCGTAGGACAAGACTGCTACGCGCCAAACGGAAATTTGTCTGGGCGAGAGAGACAATCATATTGAAGAGATGCATGTATAGCCTAGACTGTGTCCGCGTAGTTGGCGTTGTTGCGGTCTTCGTGGAAAAACTTTCTGACATGTAGATCCGCTGACGCTCTCTGTGGATTGGCCATAAGAATGAACGCATTAGTCTTTCTTCCGCTGAGTCATAAAGGCCGCACTGAAATGGAAAAGATTGTTCCCGATGCTGGGGCTTTAATTCTGGCTCGCACCCTTCAAAGGCAAGTTTCTTAACCACTTGATTACACAGCCACGTTTACTAGACGTAAACGTATCAGAACACCACAAATTCCTGAGATATTTATGACGTAAAGGGCAAGGAAGGGGAATAAGGAACAAAAGTAGTAGGCCGCTGTCGCGCACATCAAGCTCCGCGGTCGTCCATTTTGTCGACTGGACAAGGGCTGCAAAATTCTTAAATTACCTGAATACAGCAAGCAGCACGTTCGCGTTAACATGCGTTAACAAATGCGCTGAGTAACGCGTTAACAAAACGTTCAGCAAGCCTGCCTCACGTTTTGCCTGCTGCACGTTAAGAGCAACATAAATGGTGCCTTGGTAAACTAAAGTTGTAGCCAATTGTTCTTACAAATAATTACATGGATCGCTGCTTAGTACTCCCTCTTCCCTCCCTCCCCGTATGTATGTATGTATGTATGTATGTATGTATGTATGTATGTATGTATGTATGTATGTATGTATGTATGTATGTATGTATGTATGTATGTATGTATGTATGTATGTATGTATGTATGTATGTATGTATGTATGTATGTATGTGTGTGTATGTTCAACGGATTAGCCTGTATGCATGGCTTTCCATTTGAAGTGAGAAGGTGTATTTAGAAATATCAAAGTGAAAAGGTACATCCGCCTTAGATTACAACGGCAAATTCCTAATCTTCTAAAGGACGAACATGCACTCCTCGATATTATGGAATATTATAGAACTACCACAGCATTTACGAAACAATTCAATTCTTTCTAGCGTAGTAATTTTTTTGTGCAGTGGCAACACAGGGACTATTTTTCTTTCGTCTGTGCGAAGTACTGCTACGCAAGAGCAGTGCGCATGCAAAGAGGTCCTAACACATTGCACTGTAGCGTGCATCCACACGACGATCTAAATCCAACTTTTCCACGGCAGACGGCGCATTACGTGACCCATCGTCATGGATGTGTGCTATCTGTCCATCCTCCGCGCACCTCACGTATGGAAAATGCCAAGCTGTTTTCTCATGCGGATTTTGGCAATGCAGCGTAACGTATTTAACGGAGAGTGCTATTCTATATCTGGCACAAACGCAGGGCCTTTTCTTTTTGTCATTTCGTTTTGTGAATTTAGCTAACGATATCGCGTAGGTTAGGCAAGAGGAACGACTTTGAAAGGCGATAGCCTTTCTTGGGATACTTCAACGCAGAAATTTTGGTCTGTCTTTCTGTTTGTCTGCTGTCGCTTGATTCAACCACCCAGCCGAAGTTTAAGCATTTGCTTAACGCCCAGCCATCTTGATCGGGTAGCTGCGTTCATAGTTGTGAACATTGTCGATCAAAAACAAATATTACGCAGATCTGAGGCTCAACATCAATACGTAGGCATTAGATGGTGCGTTCCTTTACTAGAAAATACCTAGATACGTAATTCTAAAGACCCTAGGGATTGTTGGGCTGCGCTAAAAATGCGACGCTATGACACGAAAAAGGCCTCTTCCGAAGACTTGGTGCTGGCCCAGGGGTTCTGCACGAGCTCATGTTTCCCGACGGCGCTGCCAGATGGCGTCCATATTTCACGCAGCGTAGTACGGCTGGCAGAAGACTGTCGTCTTTCGACGACATTTTCAGCGAAACACGTATATACGCAGCCAATTCTTTTATCGCTTCCTTTCTCTTGTTTTGTAATTGTTTTTTTTTTGCGAGAAGTTCGCTCAACCTACACGACCTTAACTCTGAAATTTCGCGACGACGCAAATTTTCATCTGACATCTTTGAGCATTTACTCGCACTGTGAGATCTGACCCTCAGTGGGTGTTGAGCATAAGCAAAATAAGCGCGGAATTGCCTGCACACCGGCGCTACAATTCCAACGAGCACTTTTATATTTAATACTATTCATATTCATGTTTCGTGAGAATGACCTTCAGGAAGGCATTCTTTGTGCATAAAGCCTGGGGCACATTGGCGCCCACGAACGACAGCTCCGAGAACAGGAGTACATGGCCCTCGGAAACGTCATGAGTATTTTGCCGCGTGAGCTTTCGGAGACAAATGCGTCGACAGTTTGGAACTAACAGGTCCCGCAATGCAAGGGGAAGAATTTAAAGTGCCGCCGCCGCTTGTTTTTTCTTCATATGGCACCTTCGCCTGCTTGCTTGGTCCGCCGTCGCGATGAGCTTCGCAGCCGGACGGGTGGCGTTACTATCGCCCGCGGAAGATATTCCCGCTGAGCCATCCGTTGTGTGGATGCAGGCTTATTTGGGGGGTATAGCAGATCGATCGTATGAAAGGAAAACCTAGTGATATCAGTCAACAATTCTGTGTAGGCTTTGCACGCAATATCCATGACACGTTTCTTTGTCACGGCTGTACATGGCGTCTTCATGAGAAGTGCCACAAATTGCAGTTCGCCTACCTTCCCGCTGTACATGGTGTCCTTCTACTGGATATCTTTCATTGGCGCACTATTGACGATAGTACTGGGGACTGCATTCAGCCTCCTAAGTGGTGAGTTGCCGTCATCAAGCTTGAAGCAAGTGAAACATTTCTTTTTGTGACATAACGTATTCTTCGTTCGCTCAGTGAATACAAGCCGCAAATGACAGCTTGATTCAGCCAATGAATCTCTCAAAAAGTATTTGTGGCGATGATACTTCTTCTAGCAGCTATCCAAACCACATTAGCTCAGTAAAAAGAGGGAGGCTTCAATTAACAAAGAGGAGCGAAGATTAGGGACAAGGTATGCAGCAATATTCATGTAAGATCGACAGACGTTCACTCTGCTTCATCGCCTTGGACGTTAGAATAGGCGTAATACATAGTAGAAGAAAGTTGGCATTTTTTGACTATTTTGCATGATCAAACGCTCCCAGAAATCAAAAGTTTCGTTTCCTCTTTTACATGATCCTTGATTTTATTTATGGTCAAAGTCGCATTGATAGAAAGAAATAGTAAAGGAAAAGTATAAATAAACAAAAATGAGACATTGAAAGAAAACCGAAACGACGCAGTTGGAACTTATTTATAGAAATATATTGCGTATTGAAATATAGGCGTATTTAGTTATACAGAGTAAAACAAATAAAGAAATGTCCCTGTATGCAAATTGACCATCTGGGTACGCGTTTCTCTTCATGCAATATATATATATATATATATATATAGTGTGGGGAATCATTACGCACTTCTACTCCATGTGTACATACTCATCATCACCTTGGTCTCTTCATTTTTATCTGTGGTGGGTTGTCATCTAGGGTCAGATCTGTGCCTTGCAGTCAGCCATTCTCAGTAGTCTCAAGGCGGTACGCCTGGAATAATGAAATTCCAGGCGTACAGCTGCCCACGAAATATTACGGGAGCAGTAAGTTTTTATTGCTACCGAATGAAACTTATATTTAAAATGACCGTAGTCAGAACTTTCTCGGGCGAACGTATTTCTTTGGAAGCCTCTCAAGCAACAGTGTAAAAGGTCGATATGTTAGAGTAGAGGGAAACGTAACTACTGCGTCACATCGGGCATCAATGACACAATGAGAAAGAAGCTACAAGCGTTGTGCTACCAAAACCCCCAGAAAATTCTTCATAAACTTTCAGGTGATAGAAGTGGAAATATTTAAAGGCACCCGGCAATACATTTTGCACCTAGTGAGCACACGACCCACCACCACGAGTCGTGGTTCCTGCTGTAAATATGTGAATCACAATATACTACACTGCTCGCACCAAGGAACGCGCAAATTTGTTTAATGTGCACCTGGGAAGCGCCTCCTGATCTTTCAGCAAATGACGTCACTGGGGATCCGAGTACGCTGCTCGAGGCAGAGATAGCGTTCGTTGATCTTATGATAGCCGAAACTGTTAGTTTCTGGTTCAGCACTTTAAGAACATCGAGTAATGTCCAGTGGCCTCATTCGCTCTGCAAGTCGCGTCATTTTTCGAAAGAGCAGGCCAGCTGTGTTTGAAACCAAATTTCAAATTGTCTAATGCACGAAATCCAGGGTTTGACGGAATCCGGTCTGGTCGGGTGGAGGCATCGTCAAAGGAAAAAATTGCCGACTTCCTACTTACTTTCATCTGACTTTCGACCTTCACTGTCGACATGGCTCGCGTGCGGGTGCCACAGCGTCTTTTTGTTTTTATTTTGTGGTCAGCGCTTTTACCCTTTGACGATGGCTAATGCACGGAGCGCAATAATATTATGCTCACATTCATCACAATAGCAAATATTTGAATATGTGAGAGGGGCTTTCGCCGTCGCCGTCATGTCCCGTATATATATGTATATATATATATATATATATATATATATATATATATATTAGTATCTATAAGTAGATCAAGACCTCCAAAACAAGCACGCGGCTTTGCCGGCAATGGCCAAAAAGCGGAATCTCTAAGCCCGCCGCTTACGCCGGCAACGTCATCAATATCGAAAATTCGAACGAACGCGCTAGCTTTTTACACTAGCCTCACCGACTGACTGGCATCCTTTTCTAGCTATGTTCAAGAAGCCCATCAGGGCTCCTTTACGGAAATCTAATTGAGATATTTTTAACGAGAGCAGCTTCACTGGTGAGGGCGCAACATCTTACAGGTGGCCACAAGGAGGCACAGCGCAACGAGCGTTTGACAAGCCCCGCATTTGTGAGCTTTTGGAAGCGGCTCGGATTTCTGCGATGGGCATTCGTGGTAAGCGTTGACTGAATTTTATTACATGCTGCGTAACAAAAGGAAAAAGAAAAACTAGGCGAACTTAACACCACATTGACGTAAATAGACTAGCCCAGCGCTGAGTTGGTGTGCCATATATTAAATTTCTTAAGGCTCACCAACACGCCCAACAAGTTGCTCTAAACAATATGTACGTCATGCGTTCGTTCAACGAGGACTTTATAAGCAGATCCTTTGGTACCACAAAATTCTGATGCATAAAATTTTAGCACGCTCCATTTTATATCGCTTACTTTTATCTCACGCTTGAAACGTTCTCAAAGGTCTTCGTACGTTTAACGTATGCGTTTGCGCACGTAAATTTGGAAGAAGAACCGTTTCTTATGTGGACGTAAGTGCACTTCTCGTGTGCACTATGGCCTTCATAACATACATAAAGTAAAAATAAATGAATCTGACCGTCCTAACGCAGCTGAGACTTCCTTCGGCAGCGTTCAATGGAGAGAGCGGTTACAAACTCGATTATTACGAACATGACTGGAGTTTGGGCGGACGTCATGCCTCAGTAGAGGAATACAGCGAGATGTTCGTTAATAGTGTACATTTTTATTTGAATGAATTTTGTGTTCCTATAAGACACTCTATCTTCATAAAATGGCAAATGCTTGTTTACATCGCTAGACACAGGGCTAACGCATTGGCTTCATTGCCGCATGTAAGAATAAAATACTGCCCACGAGGACTATAAAAACGCCGCAGAATAGGTGTGTGCTGTGAAACAGAAAGCTTGGTACAGATGACTGGCGAAATTGCTACAGAAAAGATAAGATTTTTCGCCTAGTAAGGTTTATACAATATCTTCTATTACATATTTATTTATGGCAGCGATAAAATTTGCGCATCGTGCTTCTTTCTATCAAGCGAGGAAAGCCATTGGCTACAGCTACGATGCGTCTGTAGAGTACACACAGGTCACCTTAGTAAACGAATGTATGTTACGCTGTGCTTGGATATCGTCTGAATAGCCATTCGCTTTTTCTGCCGGGACAGTCGGAAGAACAAGAAATCAAACTCGACGCCACCATACTGCAACACAAGGAGGAGCAAGAAGACAGTGAACACACAAGACTCGACAAGGAATTGTCACCCGTGTACAAAGGACGTTGGTTTACTCAACTATACTCGAATGGATGTCGTGTCTAGCCATACATTTTCGTCCACAAGGTACACATAGTCATTGCATTTGCCAAACTTAATCTTTGACCTAACTTCGTGCTACAGCGACCAGAACGACTGGGCCAATGCAATTACTACAAACTTCATCACTCTTTGCGCGTCAGAGAAATCTTCAGTACTCTCACACAGGTCAGTTCTGTTTCACTGGCAACGTAAAGTAACCATATGCATGGCGTAGAAAGCATTGACCCATGTGGATATGGCCCACGTTGGGATACGTGTCTCGCGGGTTTATGGAGCAGAAAGGCCCAAGGCTTCGATGCACTTCTTAACAATGACATTTATTAATACTGTACGCTGTCTTTCGTCGTCAGGTCTACTGACACTAGCGTTCGCGCAATGCAGAATAATTGAAAAAAAGTGTAAGCGCTATAATGTAAGATGGTGTAGCTTAAGAAAAAAAGAAACTGGGCGTTCTCGATTCTCAGCGGCTCGTTCTGTCTCTTTGTGCCAAGATATTCACTTCAAAAAATTGTAATGCGCAGAGGAAGGCCAATTGCACCTTTATGCAATTATAGCTGGCTGGAGGGGTTTAGAATATTTAGCACTCTTTCTAGTCCAAATTGCAGGTAGCCTCATTATATGATTCTCCTTTTTCTGGGAAACTCTTGCATCGAAACGTGTTTTTTAAGCACGCAGTAGTGCTAATTATTATTACAAATATTGGAGAACTCTATTTTGCCTGGAATTTTCTCATTGCTTTCGTCCACCATGTTCTCAAAGACACAACAAAAGGAAATTGATCGGTGGAACATTTTGGAAATGCATAAGTCAAGCGATTAATCAAAAACTAATTTTAACTCAAATGCTCAGTGCTCGTGTAAATAACTGGCAGTGTCATATCCGCCAATGCGCTCTTGTTTGAAATCTATGTTTTCTTTTCGGGAAGAACGTTCACTGAACACCATGGCGTTTCTAGAGGTTGGTTGCATAGGAGGTTGTCTGGGTGCATAGGGGTTGTCTGGCAACCTCGTGCTACACAAAAGTTCACGAGCGTACCGGAATGTAGCAAAAGCCTTCTAGAGCTAGAAGCTTAGGAACTGCCCTCCACAATTCCAGTAATTCATAAATCATAAGAAGAATTGAATATTTTTGGGTTGCCTCTTAAGTACAACCTGTCTATGTTAGATGTGTATTTCTTTAGTAAGCTTAACCAGCTTCCCGCTTAACCTGTCATTTACAACACTTTGTTGTGATATAATTAGCAGTGTCTGCGTGGATACACGCCTTTAAGTAGGTGCTACACTGTTCTTGTCCGTGTAAGATTTCTGCCTGCCAAACATTGTTACATCAGTCGTTGAAATAAATACATTGCTGCCACAGCCGTTTGTGATTCGTCACAGCGAAGTGTGCTTTTGCAAAACGATCTGCTGACAAAAAGTCTGGTTTCGCCTGCAAAGTTTCACCGTTTGCGGGCGCTCCTGGATTATGGCAGATTTTGCGCAGGACGCTGGCGCGTTAAGTTCTGTGTTTCAGAAGAAATGCGAGTCGTTCGAGAACTTTCGCTTGCGTGCAACTGTGGATGACGCCTGTGCAGGGTCGAGGTGCCGCTGATGTGCACATTCAAGGGGTTCACATGTCCAGAGTATCCAGCCCATCTCGCGCCCCTCGATTCGCAAGATCGCCGCTTATCTGGAAAGACAGGTTTCTGTTTCGTGTTATGCAGATTCATATGATAGAGATATCAACCACATTTTTTTTTCTTTTCGTGGTCGTCTTTCTCTGCTTTTATCATCTTCGTCTTCGACGTTGCTCTACTTTTACTCCGTTATCGTCGTTGTCCTTCTGCTCAGTTTCCTCTCTTCATTCGTGCTCTTCATATGTCTTCCTTCATATGTGTTCATTGTATTCCTCATTGTTGTCTTTGTCCTGCTTTTGTTGTTCTTATTTGTCATCACCTTTGTCTTCGCCGTTCCTTTTCTTATTCCTCGTTGTTTGATATGTAATGTGTTAAAGCAATTTTGATGAGAACAGTTTTCCCAGGGGCATTATAAGTGGTCTGATATCAAAATACTGTGGTCCTAGGACCTCCTTTTTTACTTATTTTAGTAACCACATGCACTTGAACGAGTGAGAAGGCCGCCTTACTAAGACCAAGACATCGATAGATCAGTGTCTCGATAAATAAAAATGCTTTGCTGGGAAGATACCCTCCCAGAGGAAAAATAGGCGGGTTTCTGCAGCATATAACTGTTGAATGTTCATAAAATTCAGCTCACAAAAACGAAGCTAACAGCGATCCCTTGGTCCTCGGCTTTACTTCTAAACACAACGGCATTCTTGTGGGGACGTTGTCTTCAGGTTCACTACAAGGCGCATTCATTCAAAGCATGACGACCCTTGATCATTGTTTCATTAATTTTGGTTGCGGCCCCGAGTCTCCCGCGTGTTCTGGAATAGCGTGGACGGGTACTGCCATTTCGAACACTGATAATTTGGTATCAGGCGCCAGAAAATCACGGAACTTCGCCAAATACTGCTTCGTCCGATAACGTGCAATAAATTAATATTATTAACTTGCGGAAAGTACGCTATTTTCTGCAGACCTGGTACATATCATCACTCAGCTTCCATCGCGGTGGATGAGGTGAAGTGAACATGCCAAAAAGCCTATTGCAGGGTTCTGGAACTTTTCACCTCACTTGAATATCTCCAACATGCACCTATGTCTGCTTACACGGGCCTCTAGCATTTCGCTGTTAAACAAAAGATGTTCATGCGCCCGCACTAGAAGGCCTGCCTCTTTCTCACGTGTCTTTCTTAAAAGGAGGTGAGGAAATTGGGTTTAAACAGGTTAACAAGAAGCTTCCAGTATTGTTGCAGACGGACATACCTGAATGCACTCCAGTGAAATTCCGTTTACGACTCTCATATACAAAGGAAGAGAGCATCAATAATGGGTCACGTTCACCTCTCCGAGAAGTTAAGAGCAGGAATGTGCTACACTGGAGTAGATGATGCATGCCCCAGTTAAAAGCAGTCGACAATGTACATCCGGTACAAGGGGAACCAAAAGCGCCCCTTTGCAGAAGAAGCTCGCAGAAGATTGGGCATAAAATAAACTCCTCGAGGTCTATGCTCGCCTGTCTTCTATTTTCCTCGCAAATGCTGAAATTGTCGATGTTTCCCAGTACTGCGATGAACAGCAGAGCGTAGAAAGATAGCCGTGGAGCCTTGGGCATCCAGAGGGACCCGATGAAGATGGCCGTGGTGTTTTCACGCTGCTTTAATGTGTAGTGTATGCTCACCTTCGGACTCCAAAGTCCACAGTCAACTGATAATACTGACGCCGCCATCTAAAATATGGGAGTCGCGTGATTTGACGTTGCTTTGCCAATCTTGTAAAAAAGCGGTCGATGGAGCAGCTCGCCAAATATCGGCTTCTTTGGAAATTCGGGGTCGCGCACTTGCTTCTATGGGTGACATTTTGTGCTATTAATTACTCGAAGGTGAACTGTGAATAAAATGGGATTGTACGATGAGGATTGAAAAAAATGGGTCAAGGGCAGCATTTCTAATATTGCCACTGTTTCTTCCATTCGTTAAGAAGACATTCACATTACGAGCATGTTTGCCGGAAGGTGGGCTATTACACTGATGAATGTTTTCCAGCAAGTCATGCTGGTAAAGCTTTCAGAAGTCGCTGCCACCGCGGAGCTTATTTGCGATATGCGCGTTTTCTGCGATATACTTGTTTTAGAAGCTGCTCAATATGACACTCGTTTGCTCAGTCTAAGGTATCAACTGCTAAGACGGAATTGAAAGCAATTGACCTTTGATGTTCCTTGAAATGCGAAATATTGCGGCTGAATTCATAGTGTGCGAGTGCATTGTGCTAAAATATAGAGAAACCGCGTAGCCATCCCGTGTTCTTCGATAAAGTAATGTTAAGATACGTTAGATGCGCAACACTTTGGATGTAATGGCTCTGTGTCACTCGAATGCGCTCCAGCACTACAAGATAGCGCTACCATTTTTATAATTACTTGCACAAAATAAACTTACAATGAACTAAGACCAGTTACTGCCGTCGAAACAAATCGACAGGTACAGTGGAAAAGTTAGAGCCATCCCACTATGTCAAGTTTGGCGACCAGCGAAGCTCTGAGGTATGGGACGGCCGTATCACTGCTAGTTTCGCACCATCACCTAGAAGAAGCACAACACCGCTGTGTTAGCTTCTACTTTTCGCTTTTTACACTTGGCTGAGAGTAAAAATGGGGGTAGCATGCCCAGAGCAAAATTGGAACATTCTTCTCTTGTCGGGACAGGCGACCAACAACGAACATTCCGAGCTCCCCCCCCCCCCCCCCAACCTTTACGCAGCTCTGCTGTTACAAAAGTGCTCTCAGTGTGGTGGTTGGACAGTTTGAAAGGAGGTTCTGAAATATTGCACCAGAGATATAAATTTTCATTCTAGTGTGGGGGTGCGCTACGTAGCAGACTTATGGACACAGGCTATCGATGCATCGCTGGTAGGTATTCACACTCAGAGAGCAGCTCTCGCACAAGAGGTGCACATAGATAGCGCATTTCCACTTAAAGCTTGACTTCCGCTTTTGCACCGCTCGCACCATACCTTTACTTTCGTGCTGCTAAATGCATGAATTTTGCTGCATTCTATTAGAGGAGACAACTCACTGCTGGATACGCACGTGCGCTTCACGTGAAATCTAGTCGAAATGTCGACGCCCGTGCACTGAGCGATGTCAGTCAGTCCACCCAGGTGGTCAAGCTTTCTGGAGCCCTCCACTACGGCTTTCTCCCCTTTCTCCCCAGTCGCTGCGGAATCAGCGGCAACGAGTCCGCAGATGGCGCAGCTCGCACTTCACATCAAAAAGCGAACATTGTTTCAATTCCACTCTCAAGGACAGATGCTGCAATGCAGCTTCGACACCTGGCACGCCGTCTCTCACTGGTTGAGTGGAACACACCAAACATCAGACGAACGCGACTGTACCAGCTAAACCCTTCCCTGCATCTCCGCCCTCCATCAGGACTTCCTCGACATGAGGCATCGCTTCTTTGTCGACTTTGGCTGGGAGTTGCCTTCACAAAGGCATACTCCGCATTAATTGGAGCGATCGACAGTGCAACATGCGAGATGTGCGACACCGACGAAACCCTGGACCATCTGCTGTGCCACTGTCCGTGATTCGTCGAGGAAAGGAAAACCCTTGCTGAGACGCTACGCCACCTTGACGATCGGCCTCTTTCCTTACAGATGATACTGGAACACCGCCCTCATCGCTCGTCGGCCCACAAGGCACTAAAAGCACTTTTGCGGTTTTTGAAGATGACTGGTTTGCGCGAACGCCTTTGAGAGTTGGACTTGTCCTACAACGTCTTTTTCATTATTCCCCTTCCTTCCCTCTCCTCCATCTTTCTATTCCCCCTTCCCATTTCCCGACTGTAGGGTAGCCAACCGGCCTCCCTTCCGGTTAACCTCCCTGCCTTTCTGTTTTCCCCTTCCTTCCTTCCTTCCTCCTTCCCTTACCCCTGTCCCAACGAGCACTTAGACGTGCTCCTTGCATGGGCTGCAGTAATTAGCGCAGTTTTCTTAACCGAACCAAGATGGACTGCAGTAATAACGTCATTTCCTTAATCGAACCACAACCACGACCAACACCGCCATCCGCGGTAGGTCTTGGCACGGCCGGTCATAACGGCCTGCTCTAGCGGTTCACTGGATGAGACTCAGCATAACTACCACCAGGTAAGCATGCGCTATGATGTCCCTTAGTTTCGCCTGCGCTTACCTCTGCCCAGCTCACGCAAGAGAGAGCACACCATAGTCTTGTGTGCCCGTATATGGTACCGCGGAATGCGGAATTCTACTTCGTGCTCTTCCTGCCTGAGTGTTTACGTCTGCCTTGACAGGCACAAGTGGCCGATCCACGGCGAGTTCCGAATTCCTGATTGGTCGGTCCTGCCTTGAAAGGCAAAACTGACCAATCTGGGCGGGCTAACACTGAATAGTGTTCCGTATTCCGTGGTACGGTATGTCGCCCTTCTGAACTATAGTGTAGCAAGGACTGGAGAAAGCAAGCGAGGATGAGAAGGAGAGCGGAGTGCTAAAGAGAGGTGAGAGTGAAGAAGAATTATGCGAGGGTGAGGAGGAGAAGATAGAGCATACCGTATTCTTCTACAATGTGCCAAGGAGTGGAAATGTGAAGCGAGATCGAGGATAGAAATCGGAAGGCTAAAGCCTAGAGCACAGCATAGTCTTGAGCACTATAGTGTAGCAAGAACTGCAAAAGAAAAGTGAAGGTGTAGATAAAGGAAAGAAGGAGGGTTCCCTATAAGGGTGAGGAATTCTTTCAAGGTAAGGCGAAGAAAAGGATGACTGTAGGGGGTAGAGAATTGAATAGTCCTTACAGTATAGCGTACCAAGGAATGGGGAAGGATAGTGAGGATGTGAAGGAGCAAAGGTAGAGGAGAACACCACCAGCTACGTCTCAACCCGAGTCTCCTTACCACTAGTACGTAGCTACCCAGATTTGTTGCCATTACGAAATTTTGCCTGCGTGGTGTTGTGACAAACTTGTACGGCGGTGTTTTGACTGCGTAAATCACATGACGCAAGGTGTAGCGGGTGACTCCGGAAATTTGGCAGGCTCGTGTTCTTCAACTGATGCTGGAAACGCACCATACATAAATCTGTAGCATCTTCAACGCTACAGAGGATGCTATTGCCGCAGCATGGATCGAACCCAAGTGCTTCGGTTAATTGGTCAGCCTGCCCCGCCACTGTGGCCTAGTGGTCATGGCAGTCGGCAGCTGAGTGCGAGGTCGTGGGATGAAATCCCGGCCGCTGCGGCTGCATTCCAGGGGAGGCGAAATATTGGAGATAGTGTACTGCCCGCTGTGAGTACACGTTACAGGTGCCCAGTCAGTGGAAATTTGAGGAGCCCTCTACTACGGCATTTCTCATATTCATATCGTGGTTTTGCGATACAAAATCCTATAGATCAATCGGGGGCTGGTCGTCTTGTCATATCCGTTGCAAGACAGCAGCGGACACCAGCCTGCCTTGGATAGGCATAAACTATAACTGGCATCAAAGACTCTTGATAGACTTTAGGTAATTAACATTCGTTTTGCTTGCTTTGAAATATCATGGGTGTATAACAACAGGCTAAATTAAAACGTGAATTCTGAAGGAAACGTTTTAGGGGCGACTTCTAGAACAGTGCGTCTCGCACCCACTTTATTACATAAAGAGCAATGGCAGGATCTTTGGTAAAAATGTTGTGGGTCCTTGCACAATTCTGAAATACACGAATAAGCAAAAACACTCGGTCAAAAGCATGGCGAGGAGAAAATTAAATGTTCTCTAACATGAGCCGGTCATAATGCAGGCTGCTGCGCGAGAGCTATTGTCAATGAATTGTCCTGTGAATTGCTGATGATTTGTCATTATTTCTCTTTTTCGGTGGGTGCTCAGAAGATAGTAAGATAGTGGCAAAACCTGTGTACCATATTCTGCTTTCCTTTCCTCTTCTGTGTACCCGGCTTATGAAATATGGCGGAGTAACACAGCCTACGTTTCAACAAAGATTTGTCTTTTTTTAAAGGCAGAGCCGTCAGATGCACGCCCACAACTATAGGTTGCTTGGGCCTGCTCCTCTTCGCTATCTAGAGGCAAACGAAACAAGCTGTTAGCTATGCAGACAGGACTAATGAATGGGAGGAACTCTAAGATGAATGTGCTGTTTAAATGCGAGGACGTTGTTAAGCGTGCGCGAAATTTCTATACTCTAATAGTACTCCTGTGTTCCTCTTCCATAAAAGAACTACTTGGTGGCCAGGGGCACAAAGCCAAGCCTCCGACTCACCACACCATCGTAAAAGAGGCCTCTAGGATCTTCGTTGTTTTTCGTCTCCACCCGGTGCTGTAATATTTGAATATAAATTACTATATCATTTACTTAAACTTCAGATATTCAGACATTTGATCTTGTCGTAGAAATACGTACTACGTGTTTACGTATACGAGATTTGTACACGAGATTCGGTGCTAGGAGCTCTACCCACTGCACGAACAAAATAAGTCGAAGGAGCGGAAGAAAGCGGCCTTATATTTTTCCAACATCCCTTTGCAGTTTCGCATCTAAGAGAATTCCAGTTAAAGCAAAGGCATTTACAAGGAAACTTGCCCTTATATTAACATGTCTCGTTTTCGCTGCGCCTGTGGTTCGCTACGGCGGTGCTGCAATATAGGAAATGTGGAGCGAAGACGCTGTGATGCTAAATCGAGCTACCAGAGAATGCTTCGGGAATCACTGCACAAAAGTACCTCGTCGTGGCATGCCGTTGTCGGTGGCACCTTAAGAATAAAAACTAAAATATACCGCGGTCTGTTCGTAGAGATGCGCGCACAATTACGATCGCTTTTCGTTGTGACGTATGCCTTCTGCATGACCAATAAAAAACGAAACATGCTGTTGTTCGCCGCGGAGAGATACGAGGCACCATTCCACCGCGAGCCGTGAACACCGTCAGCCCGACATTGCCGTGATGTTTTTTTCGTTGAAAAGCAGTTATTTCGCTCTACTACCAGCATGGACTTACAATTCGATGTATACTATTTTATTTTATTTTCATTACTTCCTTTGATGCATCCTTCCGTTGTCTCTTTCTATATTGCTGATCTTCTCAACATCAATACCATGTAACAGTGTGGGCAATGCGTCCAGGTGCAGAGCATTTCTCTTTCGTCTGAGAGCTCACCTCCAAAGCTAATGTGGAACGCCGCTGTAGAGGGAGCTACCTCGACCTTGTGCAGCTCAGTTTTTAAAATTTAGAAATCGTGATTTGTTATCTTCGTACGCACAGAATTTGCCAAAGATCTGTGGCAGTGTATTTCTAATATCAGTGCTAAGCCACGTCCTCATTAGAACGACACCCTCGTGATATACGTCGCGACTAATGATAATAAATTCACGCCTGGCAAGCATTGTCAATCTCTAGCAATGGGTGAAAGCGGTGAAAATGAAAACAACAGTTATGAAAAGGTAGAAATCATTCGGCTATCTAGTAGAAGCCCTACATGGTTGAAGGAATTAAGATCATCCTAAAAGGTTTATCTACTCCACGTAATAATCACTCATAATGTTCAGCATTGGAACTCGAAGGCAGAATTAATAGTCACACAAGTGTATTCAATAGCGCTAGCCCCTAGCATATGGTACATCTTGATTTACTTAGGTAGACGTCTGGCTGATTCGGCTGAACGTTAATTGAACTGGATCATGCCTGAAGAGGACAAGCGAACAATTTTTTGCGAACGTCATCCATTTTTGCCGTATCTGTATATTTAGCCGCCTTTGTCTCGGTGGTCGCCTGGTCTTCTCGTTCACTTCGTATGGACGAAAATTGGCACGTTATTGTATTATCGTATGACGAAGAGGCCTCATTGATATAGACAGCTCTATAACATGATACACTTGCGATACTGATCTCGATTAACCATGACGCGGTCACATGTGCCTCGTCACCGCTGTTTAAGGCCGGGGTATTGGGCTATGCGCCACAGATGATCGAGTCTGATCCTGTGTCAGTCAGACACCAACAGAAATCGACCTCTTAAATTTGATGAGCACACACTTTCCTTCGACTAAACAGTTGAAACAGACACAGTTTCTTGTAGGCTTACTAAGCAGATAGATACAGACAAATGTGCTGCAGTAGCCTATGGCAGGAATACAACGCAGCTGGAGGAGGTGCCAAGTGAGCACGCTACACTCCTCCATTGCGCCGCTTCCTATGCGGTACATGTTTCAAAAAGACTTACTGCATCCACGGTTGTAGTGGTGGAGCTTGTAAAACCTCAGATGCTGCTGTGGTTCTTGTGAACCAGCCTTATAGAAATGTAACGAAAACAACACAGAGGTAGGAACGCCACGCAGCGTTCTTATCTCCTGCTACGCTCAACCACATAGGAATGCTTCAATAAACGACCCTGATGGTATGCACATAAGCACACCGTAGCGTGCATTTCTCTACGACAAAACAGATGTCCACGATGTAGCGCGCGCAGACACCACAGTGTACTATGCATAATGCTTTGGATGGCCTGTTGATACCTTGACGCGTACTTTCCTTCTTCACGCGCCCTACCTATTTCACTCCCCTCCGCTCGAACGTGCGAACGCTCCGCACATTCAACGTCCACGTTAAACAGCTGCAATGTTAACACGCTGATGTATTCCTTCACTACCTTAAATAACGAATGTTATGGCCGTTAGCACACCGGTATGCAAAATCTTGTGAATTTTACTGTGAAATTTTTGTGCAAGTGTCGTGCATTTTATTGTGTCTGAATTGGGGGAAAATTAATTTTTTGACGTGTTAATCTTTTTATTAATATCCTGTACAGTATATCTCGACGTTCTTTTTGTACAATAAGCGACGAAAACTCAGACGTTGAAAAATAGCGTTGTCAAACAGCATTTTTATACCTAAATTCGATCATGCCGTCGCGAGCACTTAAGGGTGCGATCCACAAGTTGGCACGAACGAAGCTTGCCTATGAGTCTTTCAGTGTACTCCTTGAATTTCGAATTCTCGAGCCAGCCTGTTCCACACAAGCCAGTTCAACGCAAGCTAGCAAAAGGGGATTATGGAAGTGGTCTGCCCTCTTTACCTTGTATGCTACTACACTCCCACGGTGCAAAAGCATCTTATGATTTTAAAATGAAGATGCAATAGAGGGTAGTTATTCTACTGCATTTAATAATATGGCTGCAACACGTATACTCCGCAGTTTCTAAACGTAATTGTTTGGAGTACAGTCTCTCCAAGCACATCACCCAAAACAGCACGAGTGCAACACACTTTCGAAAAAAAAAAACGGAATAGAGCAAGTCATTCGGCTCCTAGCGACGTATACAATGGCTGAGAGAAGTAAATCCGTTCTGATAATTTGTTGCTTACATCATTCTGTGTAGATGCTCCCATGGCTTGGCAGGGCATTTTTGGCCTTTAGATGCTGGAAGTCCTAACGCTTAACAGCAAGCATCTCAAGTTCTAGACGATAAGCGCTGGACATTCACATTGTAGGACTGTGATATCGCTGTCAGCTGACTATACGTTCAAAAGGAGGAGCGTAGTTGAGTTTCATGGTGAAGCGAAGTTGTGATAAACATATTCAGCAAAAGTAAGTTCCGATGAACAAGCTGGTTAGCTAGTTGTTTCGCAGAATCTTGTGCTGCTCTCAACACATGCACATCGATTACGATTGCAAGGCGATCACCCACACAAGTACTGAAGGGAGCTTCAAGGGGGCCCCTTATATGCTCCTCATAGCACTCTGGAAATGAGTGTGGCAACTTAAACAATTCAGTAATATTATCAGACCCAAAAAGTTTATTTGCGTGACACTGTCTAGAAAAGTGTGTCCCTGACCCACTTTATTCCAGCTAGGGCAATGGCAGAATCTTCCGTAAAAATGCTGTGCTTCCTCGTGCAGTTCTGAAAGAAAAGCTTTCATTAGTTGTGCTCTTATTCTTGAGGGCATTTACATGTAGTGAATGTAGTTATATTTTCGGCTAAGAAACACCAACGTTAGCACACGTGCACAGCTATAAAAAAATACACCTGCTTTCACGCCTCTGACAACTGAGTAAACAGCGGAACTGCCAAGTACGCGCCAAGAACTCTCGCACGCAGATTGAGTTCTTTCTTTCTTTTCGTTCTTTGTTTCCCTCTATCAGCATATTGTTCCGTCATTTTTTTTCTTTGTATTTTTCTATATTGTATTCGCTCGTCCTCACCTTCACTTTGTGTTTCTCACCCCTTGCTATACCGTAGTGTTCATCGTTATGCTATGCTTGTCTCTGACATCCCTCCTTTCTCTACTCCTGGACTTTAAGTCGCTTTTACTCACCCTCTCTGTACCCATTCCCGTCTCCTTGCTGAGCTATACTGCATAATGCTGGGTCATCATTTAACCTCTCCACTCCTTTTCTTGCTGCACATCTTCACTTATTTTCCGACCTCCTTCCTATAATGTACTATGCCTGGATAGGCCATGTTAGGAGTTGCGTGACACATTCGTTTAGTTCTAGCTACTGTCTCGGTGTAGAGGCGAATTCCAGGCCGCCACGTGTGCAGGATTTCATTGGCGCGGTCAAATGGCTCGGCTGAACACCTGCTTTCGTTTGGCGCGGGACATGCCCAAGCATTGCACGCGCCGCGCGCTATGCTCGGCTGCCTTTTAACGTTGTACTCCTGAATTTCGCAAGGCTTATACATCTTCGCTATTAATAAACCGGCTAGTACAACTTCATAACCTCGAAATAAAGGGTATTCCATTTGCTTTCCGCATGGGGAGATATCGTCACTGCGATTGTGTAAAGTACAGTGCTTTTAGCAAAGCCTACAAGGTTCGAGCAAGACGGTGCGCCTTCCACGGACACCGTTTTCACACCTAGCATTTAGGGCGCTAAAGATATGAAAGGAAAGCACTTCAGCGTTCTCTTTAACAGTGGACCGGACTTTATTTTTTGTTCGTGGGGCCGTCACACATAGTGCGAGCCCCAGGTGCCTCTATACACCTGTGAAACGAGTACACGTCGCACATGCACGAGGTTTCTTTCTCATCGCGAATGTCACACGTTGCGTCCGTAAGGAGCGTTGAGTATTTTGCTGGTTCTACAACCGAAAACGATGCAATGCCGTGCGGCTGAATGACTTGCGTACATTGTTGAGTGTTTTTTTTTTGTGTTTGGAGCATACAACACACCTTGCCGAAGAGATTGTCAGTGATAACTAAGAACACGCCAAGCATTTTATTTTTCGCGCCGTGATACCTGGAGTGATACCTAGATTTAAATGAATGTGTAAGTGCACTGCCGTTAAATCTAAGTAGTCACAGGTAGTTGCCTCACATCAAGGGCTTCGAGTAGGAGTGCAATGGAAATCCTCATAGCATAGGAAATATGACATGAAGAGAGCATGTGTGTCACTTGTGTTCACACATGTAGAAGAGAAATGCCGGGGAAAGTGGAGGCTTGAATGAATGAGCAGATTGTTAAAAACTCGGGAGAACATGGAATGTCGCCGTTGCTCGCGTTTCGAGGAGGGGTCTTGTCTCCGTCTGGGCAGCAACCGCCTTTTTAAGCGTTCGTTCTCGAGCGAAATTTCAAGAGTTTTATGCGACAATTTGACTTACAACGCCGTCGTAGTATAGGCCCCTCGGATCTTCAAGGTTCTTCGCATCTATCCATTCCTAGGACGGGAAACAATGGCAGATATGAGCTCGTGAACACAATACTTTACCGAAATTACTTTGTTAAAAAATGAGCCTCAGAGGGTCAGAGGCTCTGAGATTATCGGACTCTAATAGCCGTAGTCTTAAGATAGGGAACATCCGTGCCCTGCGAGGCCGGGGACTTCCCACACGCCGGATGTGTAAATAAATGTTATTTCTCTCTCTCTCTCAGAGGGTCAGTTCTCTATTAGCTCTAAGACCATCAAGCGTTGGAGCAGCAACTCGGCAGAATCCAAAGCGGCTTAAATGGTGATAACAGTCTTGAAGAATGATGCTTATAGCGATTCGTCTGAAGCCAGTACGCATACTCACAGGATTCAAGACAACAGTGAACAGAGATGCCATTTTGCCGACACATTCATACACGGCCTCACGGTAGGCATCAGGGCCCTACGGAGCACACAACATCATCTCTGTTAAATTCGGACAGTTCTAAGTATGCGTCTTTTCGGTAATGCGGGGAGAAACACATTGAAATGCTGAAGTAATTGATGGGGTTATGAAAGAACTGCGCGTCTTGCCATGATTAGCCTTAGCAGATGGGTAAAACATAGATGACTTTTATTACCTATTACACTTATTAATTTATGTAATACGAATCACATGAGGTCTTGCGAAGATTTGAAGCTGACTTGAGTATGATAGCACTATCGGTCTGTGATATTTGACAGTTTTCTGTTGAAAGAGATGATTCCCTCGAGCTCTATTGATGGGGCTCAGTTTTAAAAAGTTTGCTGAGCACAAAGTGTCATTTCAGAAGAGGATTTTTGAAATTTTTTAAGCAGCATCACATAACTCTCTGGTTCAACCAGCGTCAATATACGATGAGCTTGTCATCTCTGCAGTCGTTTCTTTGTGACAAATCCTACGTGGATAAAATCCATATGCCCACCTACAAAGCAGCGGGTGCCACGGGGATCAAAAATGCCCGTACCTGCGCTGCGTCTGTCGAGTTCTTTCTTTTTTTTTGGTCACTAAGGGCAATACAGTCGTGTTGATGTAGCTATAGATATGATTACATGCGTTGCCGTTTATCAAAGATGTTTTAGTCATATAGGTTACAGCATTATTGTGAGGAAAATAACCAAGATCAGCAATGCCTGGATGATCTAGCTTCGTGATCAACGTGACTGTTAATTCAAGCGCATATGGCATCGAACAAACCTGCACAGCACAGCTTACACGACGATGCCAGATTAGTATTGCGAGTTGCAGAGACTTGCCATTTTTACTGTGCCATAATGTGACTAAAGAAGACATGAAAGCTCTTCGATTAAAACAAACACTTGATTTTGTCTACGCTGTACTGCGAATGTAGTATAACGCTGCATAACCTTGATCCTAACAAAATTTTCCACCACGGAACCCAAAGGGAACTGCGGATGAGGCTAGTATCACCAATTTGTTATGAGATTTTTTTCCGTAAGCCTAATGCGAGGGAATACAGAAATTTGTAAGTAATCGATGCGAAGAACTGAAATTGGCCTACCTTCGACTTCCTCAAGGGAATGTACTTGTGGAAGCAAAAACGAAATACGACGCACATTTTCGAGGCTGCCTATGTAGAAGAACAGAGTTAATAAAATACCATCCTTGTCTGGCATCACTGAAAAACAGATGAAGTATATCGTAGCATAGTGAAAAATATTTCAGGGACAGGTGAGAACATAGCTTGCGCATCCAACAGGAATATACTTGCATGAATGCCTGCCTTGTAGCATTTCAAAACACGGCCTGTATGCAAGATTCGGTGTTCAGCTGAGCCGAGGTGCGCTTTAGACATGAACGTCATACGGTTCAAAAGGACAGAAAGTTGAGCGAGTTGGTAACAGTCGGCGTTCGTGGTGTTCACTGCTCTCCTTGTGTCCATGTCCTGCACGCCTCTTCTTTTGATTATGGTCATACGGATAGCGGCCTAAGCGACAAAAAGTTAACATGAACTTCTGAATTCGTGAAGCTGAGTGCACAAGATTACCCAAGTGAGCACCTCCAATTTCAGCCACAGAACAGACCGAAGTGCTGTAAGAACAACATAGCTGGGGCAACAAAGCTTGAAAATAGTTGTGTCGAAAATATTTCAAAATATAAAGCAACGTGAACCCCCAAAACAAGGCATCAGTCTGTCATACCCGTTGAATCATCTTCGTGGAAAACTTATACTTTGTAACTACGGCAAGAGCGCATTTGTCGACCAGCTTCGCAGCCAGTTGTGTAGCCTTCGCCTTCTGGACTATTCCTGTGACAAAGGAAAAGAAAGGGAGAAAAGCAAATGTACTAATAGCATCGTTATCTAAACTCCAATTATTGCTTTTTTAATTAAGACTCTGTCTTTGATGGGAAGACTAATTGTAGCGATGGCTGCAATGTTCAACAACAGGAAGTGGTAATGGTTTTTCAATGGCCGTGTAATTTCCAGTACATATCCAATCACTAAATATAGTTAAGGCACGTGGCTATTGGCTCAAAGGGGAAACGAGAAGTCACTTTATGGCCCTCAAGAACATGCAGTCATTACTTAGGGCTGGTGTAAAGCGCAAGTATAAGTGGGTGAAAGATGCCTCCCCATCGCTTTCTCTGGAACGCTTCCAGAAACTTTAAATGGCGGAGCTACACACATAGTGCGCAGGTTTCATGACACTACAACAGAAGGCAACGCGTACTTCAGCGCGGCCACGATTTAAGTAAATGTCGATGAGCCTACGAATGCTGTCTCTACATTCGTCAGTTAAACCCTGGAATGTCCATGTCGAATGCAACATGGCCACTATTGTCTTATTGTCGGGTAAGGCCAATTAACACTGCAAGCTTACAGTTTTCAATAAACCTAATGCTACACGACAGATAGAATAAAGCAGGAGTACGCAGACAACGCATTTCAAAAGCCATTTAGTACGTTCGTGCGATTTTGTCGTCTTCCGCAGCACTGTCAGGTTTTGGAAACTTTCGTGCTCACTGTACCCTGCGTAGGGGGCAATGTGTACCTGCATTTATTAGGTGAAAAATCCTCCGTCACCGAGATAGTAGGAGCCAGCGCTCCCTTGTTATATAAAAAACTTAAAAGCCAAAAGAGATAGATTTCGCGCGCAAGGGCATGTTTCAGGGAATATTGCTTAGTTTTGTTGACGTATTGCTTCTTCGTTAAATAATTGAGAGATATTAGAAGCAGAGGTTTGCTCGAAAAGCACTCTGAAGCTTTTCACTTGTATTGTAAATGAACGTTAACCATATAAAGCCTGCTCTAATTAAAATACTAAACTCCACCTTTAAGAGGAAAGGCCAATGATAGGCGTAATTATGGGTCGGCTTGACGGGCTCAAAGGACCACTCGTACATGGCCTTTGAGCTGTGCTTACCTGTTTTTTCCTCGCACACGTCGAACGGAACACCATTGCAGATAATTAGAAAATGCAGGAAGAAGCAAATGGCGTGGAAAGTCACCATTGCGCTCTCTTCACGCTTCAAGTTGCAATAATGTGTCTGCAGTCTAAGAGCAAACTGTTAATGTAGCCTACCAAATGCAACCCGGACAAGGAAAGGCACGACGTCACTGACGATTCGATCTCAAAATGAATTCGCCCGGAGGGACTCGACTGTGAGTAGCATTCGTTTTCAAATAAGCAGATGCTCGATCTGCTGGACAGAGCGGTACGTCGCTGAAAATAAAAATAATGAGCTCGCCTAATGACTCCGCATTGACATTTTGGGCTAGAAATGACTCCAGGATGAGCAATGATATACAATAGCATTCTCTGCAGAGGGCTGCCGAGAATGAGGGTCACAAGAAGTATTTTTCATGTCGCGGACATTCTTTCCTGCTCACGATGAAACCGGTGCACACTTAGTGCACATTGTGAAAACAGGCTTCTGGTTGACTAGGCAGAGAAAAATATATAATTTCGTATTTGGGCGCTGCTTGAGGGGCGTTCCTTCAGCGTGTATTTAATTCGCACATTTTCCATTCCCTTCATTACGAGTCTTTGCCTAACACGGGACTAAATGTCTAGCCGCTATATACGCTTAGGATGACAGATGCGTCGACGTATTTTAAATGTAACGAGAAACGAACAGAAGGCAGAAAGAAACCATATAGTAGATATGAGTATATGCGCGAAAAGAATGCGACTAATAATATCGCAGATTCTTGAAGCAGAGGCAGGAATACTGACAGTTTTATTACCATGGGTCAGCGCGCACGAACATATTAGAGAGGTCTTCGAGATTTAGGCCTAAAGCGGGCGGCGACATGACGTAATGCAGCGCGGATGAGAGGCTTTCGTGTGATATGCAGGGTGCTCCATTTAACCTTAGCCAAAGTATGAAAGGTTCGATAAGCTTAAGAACCAAGTTTTAATGCACGGGCGTCTTACCAGAATGCAACTACATTAATATTGTTTGCTGCCATATTGATTGCCTGACTCTAGCTTAACTAGACCTCGGGCTGATAAGAAATGATAAGTAATGGGTAACTTCTGAACTGCTCCTTCAAGAGCAAACGGTTCAATGGAGAAGCCGTAGAGCTTCTCAATTAAGGTCCAGATAATCTACTGCCATAATAAAAGGTGCAGTGGATTTCATTTTTCCGGGGTTTTATGTGAGAGCGCGATATGTCAAAAAGTTGCGCGTGACTCAGCCGTTCTGCGTCTTCACATTAGCGCATTCAAACGCTCTGCGACCAACCGGTTGATAGTGCACGCATCCCGCACGCATAAACGGGCCAACAGGACGAAAAATTCAGTCAAATCTTATCAGTGTGTCCAACACTGTCCGCTGGCGTGCATCATTGATCGTTCGTTTGCCGCATATCTTGCGGCAAACGAACGATCTCTCATGTTAACTGCTCATGTTATACGCTCATGTTATGCGGTCTAATTGCTCATGTTATACGGCACGCAAGTGCATAGTCAGTGGTACGATTTTTGAATCTCGCCCACTTTTTTAAATCCTGAAATATTGAAAATGACTGCATTCTTGAGTTTGAAAGCAGATTATCCGGACATTTAGTAACATGCGCTACAACTTATTACTGAAAAGCTTGCCTTAAAGCAGGAACTTAACGTTATAATTGAATACTCTGCCTCAGGTTAGAAATAGCTTGACCTCGTCAGGACGCTAATAAACAATACTAAGGGGGCTGCATTCTCGTGAGGCGCCGGTGGATATTTTGGAAGCTTCGCTAAATGCAACTGAAGCACCCTGTATGCAAAAACATGAGGTTTCGAAATATCCTATGACAGATATGTGTATTTTCCTTGCAGTGTTATGCCTCAATTTGGTGTTAACAACATCCATGCGCAACATTGGCTGATATTTGTTTATATAGCATTGGTTATGTACTTACACTAACCTTAAATCGCCAAACGTCATGTAATCATTCATTCATTTATTCATATATCAAGGGTCCCAGAGAGATCTTATATGCGGGCTGGCCAATAAGAAAAAAAAGCAAAAACAGCTGTTCACGCTGAACAGGATGAGTAATGGATCGCTATGGCCGCTTTTAAATGATTGAAATTAGTTAGCACAGCGATGCGAGCAGGTTAGTCGTTCCAATCTTTTTCAGTTTCCAGAAAAAAAGACCTCTCAAATAACGGACAATAGCGGAAAAGTGGCCACCACGTCGCAGTGTGCACTGGAAGCCTACAATAAATGATATAATGCGTTAATCATACGGCAGGAAACATTTTTGAAGATATTAATCTCTTGCGTTCCAAGATATCTCTCGGAGGCACATTCGCACCTAAATTTGCATGCGTTTCGCTCTGATGGCGAAAAAAGGAAAGTACAGCGCCGACGCGGACTAAGAGAAGCAGCACCCATCGCCTGATCGAATCCCGGCCACAGCAGCTGCATTTCGACGGAGGCGAAATGTTGAGGCCCGTGTGCTGTGCGACGTCAGTGCACGTTAAATAACCCAAGGTGGTCGAAATTTCCGGAGACCTCCACTGCGGCGTCTCTCATAATCAGAGCTGCTTTTGGGACGTTAAACCCCACAAACCAATCAATCGCATCATCGCCTTTCTAGAAGCGAGAGAGAACCGGAGTATGTTCGATTCCTGCCCCACCTTCTGTGGGCGAGCGAAACTTCTGAGCGACAATATTTCATTTGAGTATTGTTGCTTGGAACGCAAACAATCACAGAAGGGCTGGTTAGGAAATGATGCAGGAGAGCGCTCACGTTTGTATTCCCTTATATGTGTACGTGAAAGCATCTTTCGTGCTCTGTTTCTTCACTCCAGAGAGTCAAAAAACAACCCAAAAGTGATACTCAGTATTCTTCAATGTGTACTCGTCTCGACAGTGTTCAGAATGGCCTTGCAAAACAAACGGGACGCTATCATTTGACTTTGCACTTGCCATCAAACAGAATAAGCCCAGCGTGACGCTACCTCGGCCCGAAACGGCACTGTTCAATTCGAGCGCCTCGGAAAAACACTGTCTGATGTGCCCTCTCGAAGCCCTCCTGTACGCTCGTGAACGCCACCTGTGCTGATCCGCCGTAATATCGCGTGTATGCAGAGTAAGAGACTGCTGGGACTGATACGCCCACTGTGACACAGATTCTGTGTGTGAAGCGGCCGCTACAGGACATGGGAAAATATTTTCATGTGGTTTGTGCGAAAGTTTCATACGTGCGTCGATACAAAAAGCGTTGGAATTCAGCGGCTGAGCATTTGCCATCTTCCTAACACGAAGGTTACAAGTGTGCGAGTGGATCGCAAGAATGACAAGCTGCCACGTTCGGGTGAGTTGAACCACTTCACTTGGCGCATTGCATATTAGCACAGCACTTTATACACAGTTTCTGGGTTAGCGTTGCAGATAAAGCATACGTGATAGGGCAATATGATTAGAGTTACTTTTAACCACCAGCGCAAAGCCAGAATATTCACGTGCCTGTGATGAGGGCACCGCTATTTCAGCATCGACACTTGTGCTAGGAATCACGGCTCGAATTCATTTCTGAGGTTCCTGTACTGTTTGATGTCAGTGCATGTTAAAGAAGCCAAGGTGGTCGAAATTTCCGGCGCCCTCTACCACGGGGTCTCTCATAATCATATTAATGTTTTGGGACTTAAAACCCCGCCAAACCACCGAATTCAATTCTTTGCCAGGGAGCACGTTAGAGATCTACGCAAGGTTTTTATTCGTGGCGCATTTATCGCCATGAATTTATACGAACTGGCCCGGTTATTCACCCTTCTACAGGGTTTTTAGCATGGCCTAAATTTAAACGAACAAGTGGTGTTGCGATACACCTTTAACGAATTTCAGTACTGAAACGAGCCCTCATTGCCGATCTTAGCAGCGGTAGATTTCAACCAGGAAGCTAAGACGACGGGAGCGATGATGTTGCGTCCTCTGACACATCGCGCGTTTGCACAGACTTGAGAAGTGGCGATTTGTTTATCGCCGCAGTTCTCATGAGCGCACTGGCAACCAAGCGGAAAAAGCTAACTGGCAGATAAGAGATCGCGCTCGTGCTCAGTGAGGCGGTGGCGACAGAATTGAGCTGGGCTCCTGTCACGGTGGCTTCCCCCTGAAATTCTTCAGGTCGTTAGTTTGCCGCACAGTGCACCGAAATGTGAAGTAAAGGGATCTACCGTTTTACTCTGTGCGAGCACGTGAATTTCCGAATGACCATAAAATATTTGGCCAGCCTGACTGAAACGCAAACAAGCGTTGAGAGCTACAGTATTTCACATGTCGTTTGCACCGCGCGACGTATTCGGATAAATATGCGCACATTTATGCTGTGCATTCTTCAGCACTCGCTTTCCGCACTGTGTACAGCGGCGATTACGTCTGTGTACAGCGCACGTGCATCCTGGATGGATGGATGGATGAATATTAGGAGCGCCCCCTTTATAACGGGGCTGTAGCCCGCGGGCCACGAAGCTCTACCTTTATTTTTTTTCTCTACAAACTTTTCTTTTCCCAAATCACATATATTCTCACAAATAATTTTTCTCCTCCCTATTTTATCTATCTCATTTATCTATTTTATCTATTATCCTTCCGCTGTGATGCAACAATCTTACCCGAACTACCATGCGTTTCTGTTTGCTCCATACCCTTGCCCCAACAATACTCTAAGCGACTTTTACTTATCTCTATCGCCGACATGTTCAGCTTCCCTGAAACCCATGGCCTCCTGCAGAGTAGTGTCCACAGCTACACCTGGGTGGACATCTGTACATTTAATCAGAATATGATCTGTCGTTTCCCTGCCTGCCTTGTTCTGGCGGGGCGTCATCTTGCAGCATTTGCATCTTCTGACGAGGTGGTCCCAGGAGCATGCGCGGTCTAATAGACGTCCGGATCTATCGGCGCACGCTGCTCTCAAGGAGAAATTAATAAGCGCACATGTTTTGCTTGTTCGACGCATTACCCGAAGGCGCCGTCTTACCACGCGCCATGGCAAGGCCAAGTGAATTGCGCACGTGATTTACAACGCGTGCAATTCTCTTCTTCGGCAATGTCTTCGGACGCCACGCCCTGTACTGAACAACGTGGAGCGAAAATAAAAAAAAATATTGCTTTATCCATAAGCGCCAAGGGCAGGCAGATGGCGGTTTCAAAATAATTAACGGCTGCATTTTCTTTTGACAGCGTGTTGGCGTTATCTTTTAGTATCACCGCCCAACTGTGAACGTCCAGAAAACGCAGCATCCTTCGGGGGAAGAGTCGGGTGGGTTATCAGCCGAAACGCGTAATCTTTCGGTTTGGAGATGCCCTGAGTGTCCTGAGGAGGCGTACCTATTTGGATAAACATCCCTTTTCAATGTTGCCGCTCATGCCATGCTGGTCTACATGTATACTCGGCAGCGAATGCTTCTAAGCACATGGCGCGAGATGCCACTAATGTACGGTGTCGCCCCGCAGAGCCAGACCGTCTCCTCCCGTGGTCTCGTCCTGGTCTCGTCCTGGTCCGGGGTTCGTCCTGGTCCGCGGTTAGCCCTGTTCCGGGGTTCGAACACTGGACCGACGCCTGTTCGGGGCTAACGAGGAGGATAATGATGGTGGCGGTCGCAAGCCACCTAGTTATCAAAGTTCGTAGAGCGAGCACTGCAGACAGGCGTTCGTCTCGGGTGCGATCGCAGGACCAGGACGAACTTTTCCGCGATTAGGAAGCTATCATTTCTGAGGAATTCGATTGCACTTCCTCATAGCCTTATGCTACAAACGGGTGGGTGCAAATTTTTCCTTTCATAGGTGTCTCGGGTCGTGCACCTCCCACCAGGCGACGCTATTCTATGGCCGAGCCTAGACGGATTGAGCAATGCTGGCCGATAATTTGATGATGTGTACAAAACTACCTGCTCTTTCGTCTATACCACAGAATGGCTGTGCGCCGCAAGATTCGCTCTATATTAGAAGTTTTGTAATGAAGGTATGAGCTTCTTTTCCTATAACAAGCTTGCACAAGTAAGGATGGCCAAGCAGTTCACGTGTTTACGCTAAATGGTAATTCCTGTTTACTTGTGAAAGGTATTTCTATATTTCTCCCCAAACTTAGAGACATGCGGTGCAAGTGTTTCGTCGGCTCCAGTTACCGAGCTAAAATTGCGGTAGCAAGGAAAAACAAGGCTTTTTCACATTCATTCAACGTATTAACTTATTACCATAAGAAAACACATTGCCCTATTAACGTATTACCCTATGACGTATTACCCTATTACCGTATTACCCAACGAAAAGACAACCTTGAAGTGGCGCACACATTTCAGAAAAGCAAGTGTTTCTGATTATCAAGTAATTAAATTTTTTGCTGCCTTCAAATGGTAATATAAACATTAAATGGCAAGATGCATAGCGAATGCGTGTAAGTGGGGGTGGTGGTGGTGTTGCGTCAGGCGGGTTTAGCCTGCCATACAATGCCGGAACTTGTTCCGCTCGACCGATGCGTCTCGTCCACGCGTGGTCTCCACATTACGGACATCCGTGATGAATTCTTGAATTACCCAAGATTTCAAGTGATCGCTCACATTGGCAAGACTGTACTGCATCTGCTTTAGGGAGTAACCACGCCTCCATGAAGTGTCGTGCATTTCTATTCATTGGTTTTAAAGCGAAGCTTTGTACCTCTACCAGCCAAGGGTTCTGTCGTGTCCGTCGTTGTAAGCAAAAAACGATCCCGACGAACCGCTCGCGAGCGCTCGCGAGGTAGCACTCGCGCTCGGCGCGTGCCTCCCGGCGCGCTACCTCTCTCACTCTTCCATCCGCTGTCTTGTGAGAGAGAGAGAGAGAGCGAAAGGCGCGCGTTGCCTATGGAAAAGCTCTTTCTTCGATGAACGCTCGACCAGCTCGCAAAGGAGGAGAACGCGCCCTTACCCGCCAGAGACGAGCTTGAGGCAGGCAGCGTCTTCTAGCGAGCTTCAAAACAAGCTTCAAAGTGATGAGCCAACATGATGGATGATAAGGGCTGCGGGCAAACAACGGAAACAGGCTCGGCGCGGTCCGTAAGATTAGATTGCAGCTGTTGCAAAGCTTATGCAGCTGCTTGAAAGAGGGTTGACGTCATTCGAAACCCTTCCAGCCTAGTAACTGCTTCGGTTCATTTCTAGACTACCCCACTATGGGTAGACCACGGAAAGTAAAGACGGCAGAAGAAGAGCGTGAATATAAGGCTCGGCGGAAAGAACAAAATCGTCTCGCTCAACAGCGTCGTAGGCAAAACCCAGCAGCTCTCGCCGTCACCGTGAGGGTGGCGTAAAAAGCTTTGCTTTCCAATCACCTTCACAGGGTGGATTGGCGGGCAATTTTTTTTAATATCGCCCACATATTAGCCGCCACAAATCACAGTAAAACTTTTACTTTAGTTAGAAATAACGTGTTAACGTATGTGAAAGGCGTTCACATTTTCCAATAAGCTTTCCAAACTTCGCATTTCTCCATGTGAAAGTCGTGGATGTACGTTATGTTGTCGCCAGATATGTAAACAGAAACTGTGTTGTCGGAAGTGTACTTCGGCCAAGAATTCTCGCCTGGCAACTCCGGCACCCTGGGAAAGAAGAGCAGTGCTTAACATTAGTATCTTGTTTTGGTATAATGATGGATACAAAATATTTTTCGCAGTCTTCTTACCGTGCTATCACTGCTTCAAGAAACCTGCTGTGCTGCAATAACTACGCGCCAGTCTTCAAAATGATAAGGTGCCTGCTGCCAGCCACTTCACTGGACAGTAATCTGCCTAATGACGAAGCAAGTTGCTTACGAGGTGTCGTCACGAGGCAACTCGGAATACGTGAAGAATTCTGTACGGCGTAACCTTTGGGATTGGACAAATGTGGCATTGAAACACACACACAACACACACACACACACACACACACACACACACATATATATATATATATATATATATATATATATATATGTGTGTCTGTTTGTGTGTGTGTGTGTGTGTGTACTCCTTTTCGATTTACTGCGAATAATAGGTCATTGACACATGACAACAAGCCACACAAATGCCATTCGTCGGTCCTGAGGGGACTTCACCTGAGGTCTCTTAAAGGAGGGTTGCGTAACGAGAAATTAAGGAGCGACTCCTTGCATCTATAGTTACATGCACGTATTCGACTTTATTAACATTGTATGCTACCCTCCTCTGATTCGTTAGAGATTGTGCGACGTCATCTATATGTACTATTCGAGTGTACTCTTACCTTTATACCCGGAATATTGTTTTCAGCACGAACATTTCTGAAACATTTCTTCGGTTGGCATTATTAAGATAGCTGTACAAGAATAGATCACAGCTTCTCATTATTTTTAGGCCGTTTTGCCAATTGCATTGGGACACCAACAAGTATTTTGAACTAAGACAACTTATTCTATACATAGCCACACCTTTGTAGATAAACATGGCAGGGCAGGATACACGAACCATGACCTCAAATCTGTAGTAAATATATTGAAGGAGATATAATCCATTTAGCCTATGAGTTTAAGAGTACGTATGTATTGAATTAAGAAATATGTACGCGAAACACCGGCCGCCGCAGTGAACCGTT
>CM023488.1:56183394-56218801 GCA_013339685.2 Hyalomma asiaticum
TTTGCCCAGAATGCAGCTATGTCACTCACAGTCAAACGGCAGTTTAGGGTAGTCGTGCTTCATCGTGGCGTTTTGTTGCATTGGTATTGTTGCAAAGTTGCGAACAATCTGTGGCACATAGGTAGGCAGCCACCACGCAGGTGTCGCCGCTCTTCACATATTTGTGAGCAAAGCGGGAATCAAGCGACCTGCACAATGAGGATACGCTGTTTCGCCACTTTGTTCCATCATGATGCTCCCGCTATCCCAAATTTTAGTTTAATGCACAGGGCTCCAGATTTCATAACGTCAACAATGGTTGCGATTATGACACAGCAAGGGAAAGAGACTTCGTTTGGTATATTCTAGGAAACAGTCATTTCAAGGGACCAGGAATTTGAGCATTAAATAATTTGGAATTGCCTTTTTTTTGCAGGTATTTGCCAAGGGTCACTAAAATCACATAAGGACGGGATGACCAGTAAGTGTTTTGTAATGCATTGAAATATCTCGGTCTAAAAGTGAACTAGAGAAAAGACCAGCCCCTAAATGTGCATCCGGAATGAGGGCGGTAGTATACTTTAACCCTCATAGAACATGCAAGAACATAAATAGTTACGGAACTATCACAGCTCATGGGAAGTGCGATCCCGCTTCACACCAAATAGTCTTAGAAAAACATACATTTTTTTATTTCCTGTACGGGGAAACAGTTCGCAAGTTTGAAATTAATGTATGGGCGCCGCATCATAAAGGTAACAAAAGATAGCAACTGCGAAGAGATATATACTCAACCCCACAGGCTGGGACAAATCGTGGTTTTGGGACGTAAAATCCCTTAGATCAATCACAAGCTGGGTGCCGACTTGCGGGATGCGCCGCCAATGTGATCCAGTCGCTACGGGGCTTGGCTGTAGATTCGGGGATCGCGGGATGGAATCAAGGCCTGGGTGGCTGCATTTCGCTGCGGCTAAATGTTGGAGCCCGTGTAATGGGGATGTCCGTGCGCGTTAAAGAACCCCAAGTTGTCCAAATTTTCGGAGCCCTCCGCTACACCTTTTCTCATAATCATATCGTGACCTCGGGCTTTAAAACCCGGTAATCAATGAATACGCAAGCTAGCGAAATTTCCACCATAAAAGAACGCGATTTCATTCGCCTTGTGTTAATGCTTGTTGATATGGAGGCGTCGCTTACCTGAGGATGATTGGGTATAACTTTTAGAACGCCCGTGGAACGACAGCGTGAGTGTCTCAACATTTCAGGGAGCATCTCGCGTGAAGGAAAGAAAACAAACAACGAAATCGTAATAGTGAACACAAGGAACTGCATATAATAAAGAGGAACGCTGGCAGAGTTGTCTTAAAGTACCTCAGCCCGCGAAAAAACAGAGTGGATGCACCCGGACGAGCAAGTTGCTACAGTGCCAGTGTACGCCACTCCGGCTTTATGAGTTCTCCACGATGAGAAGTGTCTTTAAAGATAATACAGAAACACTACCTCGCACCTACTCAACTAACACAGCCCACACGTTCCGTGCTTGATGCTTCGCAATCATTCCGTGTTGTGCACTTCATTTTCAGCTACATCAGGTTTAAAGCTGAAGTAGACGCGCCGATTTGGAGCGGCCTGCTGTCCGCTTCAGTTTTCCTACCCACTGCATATTCCTGTCGAAGGCGAAGTGCTAGCTTTGGTTACGCTCCTCCAGTAAGGAATGTGTATAGCCGCACGGCAATCGACATACAAAGGACAAGAAAAGTTGTGGTTCTTTCATCTGTCATGGCGTTCGGTACAACATAAATGCGGAAGCTGTCTTTGCACAGCTATGAAAAGCACAAGTGGCAATCTGGCGGTTCTAGGGACTGGAGATAAGTTGGGTGCCCTAGAAATGTTAACTGTTTCCATGTATACATCAGTGGCACCTCGACACTGCGCAGGGATCCTCCACAGTAGAAAACAAGAACTTCTAGTACGACTCACACTTCTCCTGACACACTGCAATGCATGCGCCAGAGTCCTTCCCAAGCCTGACGTAAACTAGTAGCGTCCGCAGACGGTGAGACGTCGCTAGCGACTAGCGAAACTAGACGCTTTCTTGTCTTGCGTATGCTTGTACTGGTCTCGTGAACGTCTAAATTCATTGATTTGATTGATTTGTGGGGTTTAACGTCCCAAAACCAGTTCTGATTATGAGAGACGCCGCAGTGGAGGTCTCCGGAAATTTCGACCACCTGGGGTTCTTTAACGTGCACTGACATCGCACAGCACACGGGCCTCAACATTTCGCCTCCATCGAAATGCAGCCGCCGCGGCCGGGATTCGATCCCGCGACCCTCGGATCAGCAGCCGAGTACCGTAGCCACTAGACCACCGTGGCGGGGCACGTCTAAATTCAGCCATCGCGTTTATTTTTTCTCTACAGCAACGTGTTCCTCTCGCTCTGCGATATGGGTGTCTATCTTAAGTGTTGTTTCCTTCTCTACGAACAGCTGTTGCTTGACCTGCTCGTTCCCAATATCGCAAACGAAACGACGCGCAACATTACGCTAAGTTGTAGAATCGTGCGATTAGCAGTCGCGTCCGCGCTAGTTCTAAAATTGCAATCCTGTCCTAGTTTCTTGAGAGCCGTCACGCAATCAGTGACAGTTTCGTTCTGCAGTTGATCCCGTTGTTGGAAGCGGGCCCTGCAGAAGGCTTCAGCATGTTGTGCGTCGAAGTGAGTGTTGAGCGTCTGGATGATGTCCTCGCATCCCTCTTGACAGGGCTTCTTCGTTTGAACGAAGGCGCAGACGACGTCTTATGTCTGTTCCCCGCACCACGTTAGCAGAATGCGCGTCTTTTTTGGAAGCCTCCCCAAATCCCGCTAGCTTCGCAGAATTGAAGCTTCCCATACCAGGATCTGCAGGAGCCGAGACTGGCACTGAATTTGGGTAGACGGCAAAAGCTGAGCGTTGCCGCATCGTTCCGTTTCCTGACGCCGGGGGAGATGCCGATGAGTCCGGAGCTTTCCTCGGCCCCAGTTCTTACGTCTTTTCAACGGCGAGTGGCTGTCGTTAGTTTATTGACAGTCAAGGAAAAGGAACATCACAGAAGACAGTCGTTCAGCTGTAGGCTGTAGCTGTAGGCTGTACGTTCAGCTGTAGGCATGAGATGCGCTTGTCCCAAAAACGCTAGTCTGTCCACGCGCCTATTTAATCATTGTAGTCTTCTGGCGAAATAATATTGAATTCTTTTGTGGTAGCAGCATGACAATTAAATTTTCGCATCTTGGTCGATCAATTTACGTTACGGTGGTAAGTGCTAAGATGAAACGTCACTTAGTCACCATGAGGAACTCGGTGGTTCTCAGTTGTAGAGAATCTACTTCGAAAGCCTCGCTTTAATATCGCAATGCTTTTTTTGCCAAGTGCTTGCACTAAGATTTCCGCAGCACATTTACGTTTAATACTTACAGTAGTGGTGACAGAGGGTTTGCTTTTTTTTAAACGAATGTAATGTCGATAATGGTTGTGTTAGTGTCATAATGGTTTCGCGGAGGCTACGAGGAAAAGGGGTTGAGTTTAAAAGCATTGTGTTCTGCGAGTTTCTATGTTTTTCTTATATTCGCTTTGTTTTGTATTAACAGACAAGGAGCCTCTGTACCATGTACAGTCTAAATTCACAATAGACTTGGCTGTCTTAATTGATACTATTCTCAAAGAAAGACTGGAGAGAGAACACCTTGAAGTTGGGAGCTATCTTAGAACCCTAGTTAAACAGGCAAGTATTGCACACTATAGAGTTATGCAATAACTATCTCCAAAAATTGATTGCAGTTACCGAAGTGTTTTTCGCGACCACGAGCGCTTGAGAGAAGCTTCTCCGCAATTACGAGAACTGAATGATAGAAAAAACGAAAGTTAGGAAAACAAACAGAAGGCCTCTGTGTCCAGCAAGTTCCTTGAAAATATAAACAAATTCCGCAGAGAAAGAAGTCACTTCGTAATGTCCTTTCAAATAAAGCGTTCGAGAGATAAACGGACATCTAACATGCCCAAACTGCGAATGTATTTCTGCCTGCCTTTCTTCCCATTGCTGGAAAAGTAAACTTCAATCGCTAGTCACTTGCCAAATCAGGAAGGATGCTAGTTGGCATCAGGGAGGACCATGACCTGAACATAGTTCCTTACATCATAAAAGCATGACTACAAAATTATCCCGCCGAGTAGTTCGTTTCAAAGATCCCTGCATGGCAATTAGGTAGCACGCTGGTTCTTTGACAAAAACCACTCTTGTAAAAATGCGGCAACTCTTTGCATGCTAACTCGACGCTGGCTACAGAAGAATAATGCACTAATGGTCGATTTAAATTAGCGCATTTATGGCACCTTAGGATGCCTGCATCTGTTGCTGTATAGAGTCATATAGCACACAATGTCCCATATTATTGAGTACGCTAACTGCGCAGCACGGCGAAGCTTGCTTCACTTAAGAGAAGCTGACCATTGAGTCTAGTCTTACCGCATAACGATCCGTAATTGGGATACTCTTCAATTATGCCACTGGTAGTTAGCATTTGGTGTTTTCCCTCATCACTCTACCTAGCTAGTTGCAAGGGCATGCTCTTTCATACGACAGAATTGACCATGACAGCCCAATCCCTCTTTGATATAACGATGTCACGTTGAGAAATAGCTTTGTGGTTTGCGACAGACATTTCATGCCTCACGCCGAATTTGATGCTTGCTAATAGGCATACATATTAATATTTTACTATCGTGCCGTCGTATCTGCAGGTAAACGATATCCTTCAACAGCTTGTGCCTCCTGGTAATATAAACGTAACAGCAGTTACAATTCTCCCCTCGGTAAGTAGAAGGAGCGTCGAAATATCAGAGTATAACCAACCCATCCTCGCAGCCACGAGAACGTGCTTTCCGTTTAGAGGAAAACCCATTCAATGGCGGATTGGTTCGGGCGGTGCTTGCGCAACGTTTAAATACGAAGGGTGCAGCTCGGCGAAAGATAGCACATGGAGCCGATGTGGTGATGCTGTTAACAGGGTAAGCAAATATTTTATGATTCCCTTCTTTGCAACGTATCTTACTCCTTTGATAAGGATATGCAACAGGTTATGAGTCCACTGTCTTGCGGATGTCATATGTGAGGTGCAGAAGAATGACGTAAATGCATTATCTGGTATTTTGTTATTGCGTTAACACAGCATATCTCTGTCTTGACAACCGCAACAAACAGTGAAAACAACCATTGTCATTTTTGTCGGTGGTTAGAAAAGACTTGTTCATTTGAAATTATCTCTTCTTTGTATTGGCCGATGAGCATTCTGACCACGACCACGTTCGCAATTATTGGTGTCACATCCTTTTCTTTTCAATCCTCTAAGTAGAGCAGTGCCGCTAATGAGTGAATTTATTACCTTAAACTGCAATCGTCTGTGAACTGAACATTTCATCGCTTCCAATAAAGGGACCATAGCATCCCGGTGCACTAGAGTCACAATTGCTGATGTCCTGGCGTCATGCTGTTGTCTCTCCTGTACACACTACAGCGAGACCATAGACTATTCATAACGTTCCGTCAATTCCGGCTGCTCATGATCACTGTGAGCCCAAAAATCTAATCACGGCACACTTAGGATTAGCAGGAGTGTTTTTTTTGTGCACATTGCTATTAGCGTTTTAGTTAAGCGCATAACTACTGGTCTGACACGAGAACTTCAACAAAGGAACATTGACTATAAGACACTGCGCATGCAGAACATTGTTCTGACTTACGAATTCCTAAATTTCAGTCAAATATGAGGAAATGGCACTACATGTAAAATGACCCTCACACACACAACACAATATATATATATATATATATATATATATATATATATATATATATATATATATATATATATACATACATACGTATATACATGTACCACCCGCCAAATTAATTTATGTATTCATATTTCCCTCGAACCCTACCAGAATGGAACTAACTTAGTCCATCTATCATCAACGATTTATTTTCAAATATCTACTTAGATACAGTAGAATTGAATGCATGTATGTATGATAAGTTTCTGTGAAAGCCATTGTTTTGTTGTTTTTTGTAGTTCGTTCTTTTCATGTTGATTGCTTACTGGGGTTTATCATCCCGAAACCATCGCTCTTTCTATCTTGTAGACTATCATAATTGCACCATTAGGCATACTACGATTGTAATGATTGTACTTAATATTTTTTCATGAGTTGTAGTTATGCTGTGCATATTCTGTGGATACTCATGTACTGTATACTTACGATTCGGAACTGTATTTTATGTATGCTCTCCGTGGTATAGTTATATATATATATATATATATATATATAGTATATATATATATATATATATATATATATTGTCACGTGTGTGTTGTTGTTGGCGAAACATGTTGGCGAGGCAAAATCGACGGTACGTTCCACTCTCGTCAGTTTAAACAACACAATCTTACATGTAGAACACTTCTATTGTACTTGTGGTTTGTTTATACGAATGCATCACTGACGCGTATGTCGTCACACTGTCCAACAACTGCACCTTATTCTGTTTGAGTCGTCTTATCTGTACGATCTTATATTTCTGACTGCGTCCGCGCAGCAACGAAAGTAACACTCACAGTATAATAGTGCTTACACATTCGTGTAGTGAAAAGAAATGCAAGTAAGATCGATGGCTCTCGCGTGCGTTCCGGACTGTTTTGAACTGTGCGACCCGTATACACTATTATTTGTTCGACGGTATTACTGAAACTCTGATATAATTTGGCGCGTTCTACACCGATCAGAAAAAAAAAAAACTGACAGGATTCATGACAGGTGAAACGTTGCCACATAGACAAATCATTATAAGCGGGATGTGAGAGGCTCCCTACAAGAACGCGTCCTCTTTATCTTGCAAACTTCACAATAGGGAAAGTGTACCAGAAATAACTAAAAGTGTTCGGAGCTTCAAAAAATATATATCGTTCATGCCTATGTCCTACGAACATCCATAACACGAAGGTTAAACCTGCCTTCGAGAGGCTGTGGAATGCATAGAGGCAGTCGGGCGAATCGAGGGCCGGGAGATGGATTTGAAACTCTGGGCATGTGAAGCCGTTGCACGCAGATAGTAGCGCCACCTTGAGACCTCACTGGAATCCTCGGCAGTTGTACACAAGAGTTAATTCTCGAGCGACTCAAATTTCTCCGGAGAAGCTAAACTACGCGCGCCGGAGCCCTGCGCAAACCTTCCTTAAATGAGGGGCGTACGCAAACAGCGGGACCTTGCAAGGGGAATGGAAGGTGCCTTCAGTGGATCGTTTTGTAAGCGCTCAGTCCTTTGCATGCGAAAGGCGCACCATTTGCTTGACGGAGACCGTCTTTGCGTTTCTGAAGCAGAGCGCGTCGCAACAAAATGACACTAGACAAATTTCCTAGCCGCCGTAGAGTAGCCGCTCCTGAATTGTTCCATCGATATGATTAGCTTTGTGGTGCCAAGCGTAACTGCTAGGTGCCTGCCATACGAAGTTTTGAACAGAGTCACTGGCGCTGTTTTCTGCCATTGAGATCACGTACGCAAACACACGTACGAAAACAGCATCCCGTGTGCTGTGATCCACGCCAAACTACTTCATCAACATATCTTCCATGACCTTATTCAATAACGAAAGGGAAGGGGGTCAAGGGCTCGTTCTTTATTTGTTAGAAACAACTTAATGAGCAAACAAACAATGAAGCCCAGGAAAGCACAGGGGAAGTTATTTGTGGTATTGTAATTGCGGAGAAAGTGGAAAGGAATTAAAGTGGACGAAAAGACAAACCTGCCTTCGGTGGGAACCGAACCCACGACCTTCGGATGACGCGTCCGATGCTCTGCCGACTGAGCTACGAAGGCGGTCGTCCCTCCGTCCAGCTTATTGTGTATTTTTGTACGTATTATCCTGGGAGTGTTAGGCAGCGCCTCTCGTGGCCAAGGCGATGTGTGTGGAACACACTTTCTTGCCAGGAGGCGTCACGTAGAACGTGAACTTAGATGACATGGCTGCTGCCCAATAAGCCCTCGCATGCTACCTAAGGCACCAAGTCTGCCGCAACGAGGCCCTTATTGAAGATGACCTTATTCAAGATTCTCTAAGCTCATTTCTCTAGAAGTCGCAACCGTTGCTTTCCACTAACGTTCGTAAATATATCGCAGGATGGCACGAGTTAAGTCGCCCCTAAAAATCTTACCATATTTCGGCAATGGGGACCTCTGTACCACCGTGACGCAGCACAATGCACTCGACGAAGGCATTCGCAACGTCAGTAGCACTACTTTTTTCAGGACGTTCCAGTCAGATTTTTAGGCGGAATATCAGAAATCCCGCCATTGGTTTTGCCTATGAGGTATGGCAAGGCAGAACATCGACAAATAGTTGTCTTCGTACTGCTTGTCTCGCGTCAGCGGGAAAATTGAGAACAAGCATATCGCATCGCAGTGCTCCTGACTTAGCTTGTACCCCAAGTTTTTGACGAACATGTGGAGTCTCAGAATGTGCAGTTAGACGCGATCCTCCATATTTTCCATCCAGTACAAGACGTTCTGGTCACTTGTCACATCAGATGGCCCTCTGTGCAGGCGATCACAACTCCGCTGCGTGGCGAAAATAGTGCAATATAAGGCAACGTATAGCGCAAGATCATTTGCTAATCCGCACCACGAGGCGCAGGTTATTAGGTGTAGGCATTGTCCATACGTTTCTGTTTTTGCAGAGTAAGCTAATGAGGAGTGTTATTGGTCTCATTTGTATGGTATGGTATGAAAAACTTTATTAGGTCCTGAGGGATCAGTCTGGGGGGAACGATGCGGACCGCTTCCACGTCACGACAGAGTGGCCGAGCTCCTCTGCCACCACACGGGCCCTCTGGACAGCCCTGAGTTGGTGCGCCAGCGCTTCCCTGTGCAGCACCCGCTGCCACCACTGTTCACCTGGAGAACCATAACCGGCAAACGCCTAGCAGCGCCAGAGCATGCGGTCTAAATCGAGGAAACCCCCACACTTGCTGCAATAGACAAACTCCGTAGTCGGGAATAATTTTATTCATGATGACCGGGTTAAGGTACGTCCGTGTCTGCAGAAGTCTTAATGTAACCGCTTGTGGCCTGCTTAACCTAAAAGGTGGCAGGGGGAATGTTCTGCGCCCTAAGTAATAGTGCTTGGTGATCTCGTTGTAGATTAACATTTGTGTTCGCCCAACAATCTGATTTCGCTGCTCGCTCTGCGCAAGCTTGGCGTTTCACGGGACGAGGCGATTCTACACAAGCTCACCACCAATATCACCACCACTATAGGCGCCTGAGGCTTTAAGTGTCTTTAGGCTTAAGGCGACAATCACATTTCATCTAAGAGTCGTAAATGGAGCAACCCCATAACGTTTGGAGATTTTCATTTCAGTGACGGGGGCAATAGTGAAGAGTGCTCATTACCCTATGATTCGCGCCACCTAACAAGATAGCGTTTCGTACACACATGATTTTATTACCGCTGACCGTCACGTGACCAGCAAGCGTTCAATGACATTGATGGCACGACATTTCATTCCTGTTCACCAGACATCTGCACCCCTGTAAATATTGGTGTATACCAAGTGAATAAAACACGAATTTTTATTTTCTGAAGGCTCAAAAGGCATCTCCAGAACTTGCAACCAAGCCTCAATTTCCCGTTGCAAAATGCTGATTGTGAAATGTGATTTTGCTAATGTCAGTGACGCTGTTACATCGTGCATGAAAGTTTCATCGCGAATTCGAATGTTTAGATGAATTTCTCCCACACATGCAAGTGAAATAGCAATATTTCTATGCACGGTGCAGAATATTAAAGAACCTCTTTGTAGAAGCTATTAGTAGCATACAAGATATCCGTAACCAGTGACGGTGTGTTCTTTAAAGGGCCCCTAAACCACCAAGAGGTCGAAATTTAGTTTTGGTGTTGCTTTTGTGCCGGTGTCCGCAAGAAACACGTAGCCGCAAGAATTTTTCGAAACGGTGCAGAAATAGCCGAGTTACACCCGTTTGATTATTAAAACGCGGCGCTTGCTTGTTTCACTCTCTCCTGCGCCCGCCGGCCGCTTGCCAGTGCCACCTCCTCGCCGAGTGCTCCTCCGAATGTCACGTGACATACATCGCCGATGACGCGCATCCGGTTGACTTGCCTCCGCCGGGCTCCCGCGTTCGCGCAAATGTCTCGTTGGTGCTGTGCCAACGCTCTCTGTTAGCGCTATTCGTCGCGTTCTGAGAGTTGCTGCAGTTTCTAGTCGGCTGTACCTCACTTGCACTTGCGTAGCGTAGCGCATTTACGAATTCACACGCGAACACCACACGAACGACACACGAAGAGGAAAACAAACAGGCACGGAGCGCGTGCATTTTCTAGCAGACTAACCGGAAGTCGACGTCCTCCTTCGACCAATAAGCGGAGCTCGGACTCTTTTGACGTCAGCAAAAACCACAATGTCGTCACGGCTAACTTTGGCATGCCGGAACTGGCCAGAGAGGCGCGCGGGATTGTTTTTCGAGTTTGTGGCGCGCTCGCGGCGCGTAGCGCTGCCGCGTTTGACGTCGTTCATCGTGACGGCATTTTCAACTTGATGCGCGTGCTAACTTGAAATGTTCAAAAAAATGTCGGGGGTGGTTTAGGGGCCCTTTAATCATACACATTACTGTAGATCGACCTCACCGATGGTCCGCCGCGGTGGTGTAGTGGTTACGGTACTCGGCTGCCACCCAAAATACGCGGGTTCGATCTCGGCCGCGGCGGTCGCATTTTCGATGGAGGTGAAAATGCCAGAGGCCCGTGTACTGTGCGTTGTCAGTGCACGTTAAAGAACCCCAGGTGGTCTAAATTTCCGGAGCCCTCCACTACGGCCTTTCTCTCCTCTCTATCTCTTTCACTCCCTTTCACCCACCCCCACGGACGCTTAGCCGTGCTCCCTACATGGGCTGCAGAGATTAGCGTCCTTTCCTTGCCGAACCACAATCAATCAATCACCGATGCCCTTAGTGGGTCAAATTGTTCATACATGTCACCTCAGTTTTGTGCTAAATCGGCATTGGTATCTGTATGTGGTTTTCGAGCGCACTGCCACCTCTCCGTTCTTTTCTTAGCCTCGTGAGGTAAACAGGGCATGTGCTTGTCAAGATAAGCCAAATAGTTTCTCTCAATCAGCCGTGACATGTGATATGTTCAGTTTTCCTCGTAATGTCTTGCATAGAGAGCATTAAGAAATCGCACTTTCAATTTTTGACCTTCTCAGGTGCCCAACGTCGAGAACACGGTGCGCAATTACCAGGCATTGCTTATGTTAATGAGTAATAAGCGACGCGTAGTGGTCGTACGTATCGGCAATCAATTATATGTTGTACACTGTGATGTGCGCGCAAAAGTGTGTGCCTGCGCTCGGTGCACTGGAAGATGTGGCAATAACAACGACGAGGAGGCTGGAGCACGCGCAAGGTTGCGCGAGCGGAAGAGCGTTGCGAAAAAGTGGGAATAGAAGACAGAGGGCAGACGGACTGCAGCGTTCGACGCAGTCGGATGCCCGGCCCGAGTGTCGAGAATCCCTACGAGCGGTGCACGAGTTGGAGCTCTGGGTTTTACGTGGCCGCCTGTGTGTCCTCCCCGTCTCGTCTCCTGTTGCAAGGCTGTTGCGGCTCCAACAACGTTCCTCATGCATCGACGTTCTCCTGCACGCTCGTCGTCAAGCAACGGCTCTCTCCGGCTATTCTCCGGCTCCCTCTAGTCGCCCGTCCCGCCAGAGGGTCAGCCTGTGTCGGCCGAGACTATTCGACTTCTAGTAGGGACGCTGATAAGTGTCTTTCGTTGCTTTGTTCATGTTCTGCTTTGTTGAGTGGTGTGCATGTGCTTTAGTGGATCTGTCTAGAACGCCCAAGCAGCCTCATCAGTTCGATGGGAACGCTCGAGTTCCCAACGTGAATATTGCTATTTTCGGACCTCTCATGACATATACTAAAGCTTGGCCCTTCACATTTTCAGAAGAAGAGTGATGTGGAATGGCGAAGAACACAGAGGTATGTGTTCCTTTTCCCCTAAACATGCGTATTTTCTCTGCTTTTTGTGCATTATACTTTTTAAAAATAACAATACACTTTTCGTGGATCCGGCAGACGAATGTTGATCAACCTTACTGACTGCACGTCCGCTGTTATATAGCGCATCTGCGAGCTTTCTGTTCCGTCTGATAGAGAAGGAATTCAGGTGGAAGAGCATCGGCATGCAGCATCTATCCAAAAAGATAGGAAGTTGTTTCAGCGTTACATGTGTAGTCTGCAACTTAGCTCGTCTTGCTATCTGTGTGATATCGTGCATAATTCAGGTAAGACGCCTGCATGGCAATACGTAGTTCTGTTATCTGCACCGCCGCCCTGACCATATTGTATATGCCAAGTAGTTGGTCGACTTATCCAGCAACAACTGTATTTAGTCGGTATTTACGCTCTCATATCACACGTTTTTGGAGTAGGCAGTTTCTTGGCCTCTTAAAAACTCTAAGGGCAATTCTATAGCTTGAAGGTCCTGCTGTGTCCGATGTATTTCCATTGAAACCGCACATCTCTAGCAGAATGCTGCAATTTCACCAGAAGAAAATGTTCCCAAAACGATTCAATGAATAACGTGCCAACTTTCTTATTTTCAAATAAACATGCAGTACCAACAGCAGTGATTTGTGTTACAGCTCTTTAACGGTTAGGCGAGATACCTTGATTTCATACAGGAATCAGTTATGCGAACATTCGCACCTTTGCTACATACATGTTGAGGCACACACTTGCAACACTTGATGAGCCTAAACGAGTAAGCACACGTGTTGGCAACTAGCACACCCAGGAATTTCCGATATTGCTCTCTCGGAATTTTTCGTGCTACTCTGACATACACCCACTAATATGAAGGATTGTTTTCCAGAAAAGAACTATATCTCAATACATCGGCCGAGTTTTAATTGTCAAAATTAGGAAAGACTACGTTCTCTCTTCAAACAATGTGGGCGGTGTTCAGAGTAATATGCACCACTGTTTCTTAAAATCCATGTGCGCGTGACAATGATGCAAGGAACGCTTTATTTACTATAGTGTTCACTTCGTGGGGCTCCTTTTGAGGTTGCGATAGTGTAATGAACTTCTAGCGGAGTGGCAGCGGCGTGACGGCGGCTGGCATTGCCGTGCCGTCGTCGCTGCGTCTATTGTGGACCAAACGAGCGGAGCAGTTGCGGGCTCTACCAAGCACCCGCGCGTTCCTATCTGTCCTGCGCCTCGAGCCCACGGGCCACTCGTCGTCCTTTAGGGGCGAAGCTCCTTAAAGCGGCACCCGTTCGTCCCTCGTCGTAGTCGTAGTAGTGCGTAACCAGTCTTACGCTTTGACCTCCAAGGTGGTGCCGGTGGGAGATTTCTCCTGTGCGTTGTTGAGGAATAAAAAATTCGCAGCGTGGACGTTAACTAAAAGCCGAATTCTTCTGTCTCTCATTCCCCATTAGCAGCCATTTCGTGCGTCCCCGATGTATGTAGTAGTAGTAGTAGTAGTTAGTAGTAGGTAGCCACCGGCGCGTGCCTGCTGGAGCGCACGCACTCGCCGAGGGCGAGCGCGTGGCACCTGGCGCTCGCCCTCGCCGCGAGCGCCGGGAGCCACGCGCTCCCCGGCAAACTCGACACTGCCCCGGCAAACGCGAGAGACAACTTTGGCGCAGGCAGCGTCTCCTAGCGAGTTTCTTGATTGAGAAATACCGACTGCTCGCGTTGGAGAAGCGTTCACCGGCAAAACCCATATATATATATATATATATATATATATATATATATATATATATATATATATATACATACACTGGATCTTGACTTGCAATGAAGTGCCGGTGGGAGATTTCACTTGTGCAATGTGCATAGTTGAACCGTGAGGATTCGTAGCATGCGCGTTAACTAAATTAATCCGGAACTCGGCACGATCTACGATGCACATCCCGAGCTTCGCCCACTCATCATCATTCACTCCGTGGATATGCTGTAATTTTTTTCCCCAGGCTGGCTTTTGCGCTTCTACAGAGGCTCCCCCCTAGCGCGCAGCACAATCGGAAACTTATGTGGTCGATTACAGGACAGTCTATATATATGAGCAGCAGTTCTTGCATTGTGCGTTCGGAAGTCCAAGTCGTAAACTTAGCAGAAGTGTCCAGTAGGTGTTGCAGCTCGGGCTGGCCGCGCTGAGAGCCGCGTAGCGGACGAGCGTCACGATGAAAGGACGCTTTGGGCGCCAGCAAGGAAGCATGGTGATAGGTTCGTTAGACGCATAGTGAAGCACGTGGACGAGTACGGTACACGGACCGACGGCATTTATGTGACCAGTAGTTCGCAATAGCACGCTGAACTCGACTAGGGCAGATGCGTCGTAGAATGCACAGGCGTCGTTCTCTGATTGGGTAAAGCGAGAAGCACGCAGCACTCGTCGTCTTATTTCCCAGGCTGGCTTTTGCGCTGCTACAAACTATTTTACCGAACAAGAAAGGCGCCCCCCAGTGGATCACCAACATTGCGTCGGTGGGAGTCGACTTGGTCATGGTTCGTTTTGCGACTTGCTAGGCCAATGCCGACGCATCTTTCAGTGGTGCTGTCCGCCTGGTCCTCAGCCATTTGGTACTCTGTTGTTGCGACTGGTGGGGAGGGGGGTGCTGGGAGGTGCCATTGTCCTTGTTGGCCTCCTCGATCGTTCCCCCGATTGTTCGACGTGCCTATCCTGACGACACATACCTAAGCGGGACAGTTTCCGAGGAAGGAACTGCGTTAATATTGAAAGGGACGAACCCTCTTCCGTCGCCGCCAAATGTTCTGGATGTCTTTCTCGAACTTCTTTTCACATAATGCGATGAATGCGTGCGGTTTCGCTTCATTGTTTGTTGCTAAAAGATGCGCCGTTCAGTGTGAAAAGTGACAGATTCATTCTGCTATCTGTTTCTCCGCGCGGTCAGTGCTGCACGTTAAGCCGTGTGCTGTCTGTACCACAAGACTTGCAAGTCGAGCAGAGCTGGGCACAGCCGAGTTTGTGAATTTTCCTACACGTATGTATAGTCAGGAGGAGGGTTTACGCTGTAAGGCTCTGACTTTTGACTAAACAGAAAGATTACTTTAAGGCATGTGCCGTATTGTAAACGTCAGTGGATCCCACTATCTTTCAAATACATTTTCTGCAGTGGGAGCACTGGCAACGTGCGCAGAACAAAGACTCATCACTAGGCCGTGCACAGTGGAGCGAGGGGAGAGCTGGGTTTCTCGCTGGCTTGCGTGGATGTATGCTGGTACTGCACTGGGACATGATGCGATGCTACTGGTGCCAGTGCGAGGCTCGCTGAAATGCCTAATACACCGGGAGGCAGCGAAATAGCACGTTAAGCCAGTACAGGAAGCAGTGTAGAAAGGCCTGTATGCTGCTCACTATGTGCACTAATAATTGGCTTCGCTGTTTTTTGATGACACCGAGAATATGTATTTCCGAGCTGCACTGCACTGCCTAAACAGTGCAGTAGCAGTAGTTGTTTACGCTGTGGCACTTAGCCTATCGCACCATCACACCACTGTTACAAGGCCCGAATCACTCCATTAAAACAGGAACAGCAAAATTTTACGCCAGCACGCCGTTAGCGTCAAATAAATGAGCTCTTCTACAACGTTCCAATGGCAATGACAGAAAAGCTACCGATCGGTATTACGACACTCCAAACACCTTTCTGGCGATATATGGAACTTAACCTAGTTGCACCTAATGGTAATGTTGTTGTTTTGTGGGGCTTAACGTCCCAAAACCAGCTCTGATTATGAGAGACGCCGTAGTGGAGGTCTCCGGAAATTTCGACCACCTGGGGTTCTTCAACGTGCACTGACATCGCACAGCACACGGTACTCAAGATTTCGCCTCCAGCGAAATGCAGCGGCCGCGGCCGGGATTCGATCCCGCGACCTCCGGATCTGCAGCCGAGTGCCATGACCACTAGACCACCGTGGCGGGGTACTGGTAATATTGAGAAAGCTTATTCAGCACATATACGATAACTCTAGCCTAATGAATCTGCCTCGTCGCGATCTGTCCCTGTCAATACGTTTCCAGCGTTGTGTAGTCAAGACTACCAGCCGAGTCCATGTAGATGCCAACGGCGTTTCAGGGCTTAGGGATAGGCCATTCCTGCCAATCAATAATACTGCTCGGTACAACCAGGGCATCACTTTTTATAAGCAGATTTGTTTTTCCTTTACGGAGTTCGAATAAGAAGCGAGGAGCCCCGATCAAACGCTATTTTAGAAAGTACATACCTGCAGCTACGAAAAGTTACCAACGCACTCATCGGCGCCCTTTTGTGACTGAAATCTAGCGACGCCGATTTAACGATTGCTACGCCTCACTGAACCAAGAAGACACGTTCTTTACCACAGTTCATCTACTTTTTGCGAAGCGATCAACGGTGTCACCTTAGTTGAGGCTGTTCGGCAGGCACTGGCTCTGCAACTGCACGACACCGTTCATTGAGCAACAGAACTGCGCAATAATTTCAATTTTGAATGTTGCGTTTCTTTACCGGTATTTTACGCAAACATAAGAAAAGACATGATCGTAAACTGGTCCAAAAAGCAGGAAAGGCTCTTCATATCTGCCTAACAGCTGATATTTTCTGCCCCTCGGCGCATTCGATGTTTCTGCGGTGTCAAAACGTGAATTGTGATAGGGACCATATGCTACTGCTATTAGTGGCATGTCACTCGTTACCAGCGGCTTGTTTATAGTGTCTGATGATAGTGCAAGTTAATTTCTGTTGAATAAGCACGTCCGCTTTATGTGCACTACTTTGAGTCGGCACACGTGGGTAGCACTTCCTGTACAGTTTCCTGACTAGTTGGCATGTTGCGTGACATAGTGGTAGCGAGCGAAGACGAATATTAGCAGTGACAGTTTCGAATCTCATGTGTGAGAGGTGCTTTTCCATTATTGCCTACCTCGCACTTTTTTATGCTTTTGGTGTTTATGGGAAGAAAGAACTGCATTCGATCTTCACTACACTGCCTCCCCGTCACAGAGCACGCAGCTTTCCGAGGCTGCAGGGAATACGCAAGAATGCCGCCGGCTAGCTAACCCCCTTATAATATCGCGAATAACTACGGGCGGCAAAATTACTCGCTTCCCCCTAGCGCTCCTGTGTGGCTCTGTGTACTTTCTAGTTGCACGCAAGGTGTCTCGTCTCAATTCCCCTCGAAGCATCATGAGTATGCGAAGTCCCGAGGAGAACCGCTATTGTCACCCGTTTCATCAAACGTCTCAAAGCTTTGCCGAAATGCATCTCCGCGAACGTGAGTCTGCGCGTATACCGCTCAGAAACACTTAGGTCGCCTGCGTGGCTCAGTCGTTAAGGAGACGGTAACATGTTTAAAGTTCGCCCTATGAAGCAACGCAGCCTCCTCCTGAACGCTGCGCCAGCGGAGCCCGAGCTGAACGTGATCGCGGCTGTGACTGGCTGGGTGGATGACGTCGCGTCTTCCAGTGGTGCCGGCCCCTTCGTCCTCAGCCCTATTGGACAACTTTAATACTGACACGTGCTGTTGTTTTCGTGAACGCCGTTATCACCTTCCTGTGAATCGCGCACTCGCTTTGATTGTTTGCGGCGAGCGCAGTTATCACTTTCTGTTATGCCAACGCAAGCCGCGTTTAGCTTGCATGTCACTTCGGGAAGCGTGTCGACAATTCCTGAAACTTTGCATGTTGACGCGCACACTTGAGTAACTTCTAGAATTCCAGAGATAATGCGAGAACGCGTTAAGCCATGTGTATAAAAGCCGACGCACTGCACCACTTGTCAGTCTTTCCGTCGACCGACGACTGTTCACGCCGCTGCTGCTGTGAATTGTGATTGGCTTTGTTTTGCTGGGCACAAGTTCGCCCAATAAACAGTTCGCCTGACGTCACTTGAGTCCTGCGTGCTTCGCCTTGAGTGCTGTGTGCGTCACTACCACGTGACATCTGGGGAAGGTGCTTCTCGGTCCATGTACCGTACGCCCCCGTCCAGCCGTGAGCCAAGCCCAAGCCGCCAAGAGGACGACTCCAACCCAGTCCTTCGAGCTAGCCGCAGACAGCAAGGACTCCCGCCAGAATACCTGCCGCTCCCCGACAAGGACAAGAAGACAATGGCTGCAACCAAAGCAGCATCCACGATGACGGAAGCAAGATCTCCGGCAACCGTGGTCGTTCACCAGCCCAAAGAACCGCCTACCTTCCGCGGCTCGTCCTACGAGGACCCGGAAAGCTGGCTGGATATCTACGACCGCGTCGCAGCTCTTAACAAATGGGACCCCGACGACAAGCTGCGCCATGTGTATTTTTACTTGGAAGACGCCGCAAGGACTTGGTTCGAGAATGATGAGTCAACGCTTCGAACCTGGGACGACTTCCGTGCTGCTTTCCTGCCCACCTTTGCAAGCGTCGTGCGGAAGGAAAGAGCCGCATCACTGCTTGAGACTCGGGTGCAGCTCCCCAACCAAAACGTAACGATCTTTACGGAGGAGATGACGCGACTTTTCCGCCACGCCGACACCGACATGTCTGAGGACAAGAAGGTTCGCCTGCTTATGCGAGGAGGAAGCAGGAGCTCTTCGCTGGAATAATGAGAAACCCGCCAAAGACGGTTCAAGAGTTCCTCGCCGAGGCTACCACCATCGAGAAGACCCTCCAGATGCGTATCCGGCAATACAGTCGCCGCATGTTCCCGGACATCGCAGAAATCCCAGGACTCGGCCCTGACGACCTACGCGAGACCATAAGGGCTGTCGTTAGCGAAGAACTGCGCCGGATGTTCCCGTCGTCGCAGCCCCAAGTCGCCTCCCTCGAAGACGTAGTTCGCGAGGAAGTACAGCGCTCACTGAGTGTTCCTGAACGACCACAGCCCCTACCGCAGGCGATGAGGTACGCCGCTGCTGCACGATGACCTGCCGCCGCTCCTCGCCCACGCCAGGACCCAACGCCTCCGCAGTTTCGTCGCCAGCCACCACCGCCACCTCCGACGCCATCCCGCTCGACAGTAATCCAGCGTGTGCCGAGGAAAACTGATATTTGGCGCACCCCGAACCACCGCCCATTATGCTACCACTGTGGCGAAGCCGGGCACACCTACCGCTACTGTCATTACCGTGAGATGGAACTGCGTGGCTTCGACGTGAACGCGCCGCGTCCGCGCCCAGGTGAGCGACCTCGCGACATCGCCGACTGCATCGCCGGATCGCAGTGGCAACGACGACGACCATCCCGTGCACCTTTGCCTGGCCGCTACGTCTCCCCCGATCGCCGCCAGTACACCGGCCCTAACGGGAGCCGATCTCCAAGCCCCTATCCGGGAAACTAAAGGCAGCAACCGGTGGAGGTGCGGTTGCTCCACGACGCAATGCCGAAGATGCTCCGCCGCCGCCGATGACTACGACCACGACGCACGAGCCCTCCCGACGTAGTCGCAGCACACCGCCTTACCAGAGTCTTCACGAAAAAGCCTCGCCGCCGACGCGACATAGCAGCTCCGGACCAAGCCGGCGCAGCCGTGATCCGACCTAACCGGAACGCAAGACGACGAACCAGCGACCTCGACGTGATCATCGACGGCCACAGCGTCACCACCCTAGTCGATACCGGCGCCGACTACTATGTCATCAGCGGTCCCTTCGCCGCCAAGCTCAAGAAGGTAAAGACTGCCTGGGAAGGACCAAATGTCCGAACTGCAGGGGGCCACCTTATAACACCGACTGGAACCTGCAGAGCAAGAGTCACGATTCACAGCCAGACGTATTCGGTGAGTTTTGTGGTCCTGCAGCAATGCTCGCGAGACATCATTTTAGGCATGGGTTTCCTGGACCAGCACGGCGCTTGTTGTTGTTATGTGGGGTTTAACATCCCAAAACCAGCTCTGATTATGAGAGATGCCGTAGTGGAGGGCTCCGGAAATTTTGACCACCTGGGGTTCTTTAACGTGCACCGACATCGCACAGCACACGGGCCTCAACATTTCGCCTCCATCGAAATGTAGCCGCCGCAGCCGGGATTCGATCCCGCGACCCTCGGATCAGCAGCCGAGTACCATAGCCACTAGACCACCGCGGCGGGGCACCAGCACGGCACAGTCATCGAGCTAACATCCAGGTCAATCACGCTGTCCACGGATAATGCAACGCCGTCAGACTGCAACGTCGCTTATGATGCCTTCAATGTGACAGAAGAGCAGGTAACCATCCCGCCACTGTCGAGCGTCATCATTGCCGTCGGCACCAAAGCGCCTACCAACTTACAAGGCATCATCGAAGGCGACCAGCACTTGCTCCTAGACCGTCAGATGTGCGTCGCAAGAGGCATAGCCAAGCTTCATAACGGCGAAGCCAAGCTAATGGTGACGAACTTCACCAACGAATACAGGCACCTGAATAGAGTCACGATGGTAGAGCACCTAAGTGAATTTGTGGAAGCAAGCAATGCCTTCGCCCTCACCGATTCTCACGGAGCCGCAGCGACGACCGCAGTGTCCACTCCCGCCTTCAACGTCAATCAAGGCCTTTCCAGGCAGCAACAAAAGGAGCCCAAGGCCTTACCCCAGCAATGCAAGGACTGCTTCTCGTCGTCATCGAGGCTTCGTCAGACCCCTCTCGCGAAACATCGCATCATAACCGACGAATATGCCCGTCCTCTCCGTCAGAGCCCCTACCAAGTTTCGGCACGGGAACGCGAGGCCATCAAGCAACAAGTCGACGAAATGCTGCATGATGACATCATGCAGTCGTCTACAAGCCCGTGGGCATCACCAGTGGTGTTAGTAAGGAAGAAATATGGAACCCTACGTTTTTCCGTCGATTATCGTCGCCTGAACAAGATCACGAAGAAAGATGTGTATCCTCTCCCACGGATAGACGATGCTTTCGATCGACTCTACAACGCAAAGCATTTTTCGTCGATGGACCTCAAAACCGGCTACTGGCAAATCGAAGTAGACAAGAGAGACCGAGAGATGACTGCCTTCATAACACCAGACGGCCTGTTCGAGTTTAAGGTCATGCCCTTTGGTCTTTGCTTGGCGCCTGCGACGTTCCAACGGGTTATGGACACAGTACTCGCAGGCTTGAAGTGGCAGACTTACCGCGTCTGCTTGGACGACGTAGTCGTGTTGGCTTCCCGCTTCGACGAACACCTCCGGCGCCTTGAAGCTGTTCTTCGCGTAATCGAAGCCTCCGGACTTACCCTGAAGCCAAAAAAGTGCCGCTTCGCCTACGAGGAGCTATTGTTCCTTGGCCACGTTATCAGCAAGTCGGGAGTACGCCCTGATCCACAGAAAACAGCTGCGACCGCCGACTTTCCTCCGCCCACCGACAAGAAAGCAGTACGCCGATTTCTTGGCCTTTGCGCTTATTACAGGAGCTTCGTCAAGAACTTTTCGCGGATCGCCGAGCCGCTGATGTACCTCACGAAGGCCGACGTCGACTTCAAATGGGAAACGCCTTGAGTCGAGGTAATTCAGGAATTAAAGCAACGCCTGCAAACGCCGCCAATACTCGCGCACTTCGACGGAGAAGCCGACACCGAAATTCACACGGACGCAAGCAGCACAGGGCTCGGCACAGTGCTTGTGCAGAGGACCGACGGACTTGAAAGGGTTATTAGTTACGCTAGCCGGTCACTTTGCGAATTATTCCACCACGGAAAACGATTGCCTTGCCATCATCTGGGCTACATCAAAGTTCCGCCCCTACCTGTACAGCAGGCCTTTCAAAGTCGTGAGTGACCACCACGCCCTGTGTTGGCTAGATAACTTGAAAGATCCTTCAGGACACCTCGCACGATGGAGTCTTCGACTGCAAGAATTTGACATCACCGTCGTCTACAAGAGCGGACGAAAGCACTCTGACGCCGACTGCTTGTCTCGCGCCCCCGTCGATCCGCCACCGCAGGATGACCAGGACGACGACTCTTTCTTAGGACCCATAAGTACCGACGACTTCGCGGAACGTCAACGAGCTAACCCAAAGCTGAAGAGACTCATGGACTACCTGGAAGGCAAGACCGCCGCCGTGCCCAAGGTATTCCGCCGAGGACTGGCTTCGTTTTTCTTGCGGAACAACGTTCTCCTGAAGAAGAACTTCTAGCCACTCCGCGCCGACCATCTCCTCGTGGTGCCTTCAACGTTACGTCCAGAGGTTCTGGAAGCTTTACACGACGACCCGACAGCCGGACACCTCGGTTTTTCTCGCACACTATCAAGAATACAAGAGAAGTACTATTGGCCTCGCCTCACTGCCGACGTCGCCCATTTCGTAAAGACATGCAGAGACTGTCAGCGACGAAAGATGCCGACAACCAGGCTAGCCGGACTTCTCCACCCCATCGAACCACCTCGACGGACGTCCCAGCAAATTGGCATGGACTTACTGGGGCCGTTCCCGACGTCGACTTCCGGCAATAAATGGATCGTCGTAGCGACTGACTACCTCCCCCGCTATGGCGAAACAAAGGCCTTGCCCAAGGGCACTGCCGCCGAGGTCGCCAAGTTCTTCATCGAGAGCACCGTCCTTCGTCACGGAGCCCCGAAGGTCCTCATCATCGACAGAGGTACGGCTTTTACGGCTGTCTTAACTCAGGCCATCTTGAAGTACATTCACACGAACCACCGCCGAACGACCGCCTACCACCCGCAAACCAATGGCCTCACCGAGCGTCTAAATAAAACCATCGCCGACATGCTGGCCATGTACGTCGACGTCGAACACAAGACGTGGGACGCCATACTTCCGTATGTGACCTTCGCGTACAACACGGCCGTGCAAGAAACGACTCAGCTTGCTCCATACAGGCTCTTCTACGGAAGGAGCCCAACAACGAAGCTTGACGCCATGCTACCGGTCGGAACCGACAAAGAAGACCTCGACGTTGCCAGCTACTTGGAGCTCGCCGAAGAAGCTCGACAGCTAGCCCGCCTGCGTATCAAGAGCCAACAGACAGTCGATAGGCGCCACTACAACCTTCGACGACGCCACACCGACTACCAACCCGGCGACCTTGTCTGAGTGTGGACGCCGATACGACGACGGGGATTGTGTGAGAAGCTCTTACGGCGCTACTTTGGACCCTATAAGGTACTTCGACGTTGTGGTGAACTGGACTATGAGGTCGTGCCCGATGGATTAACGTCATCCCAGCGGCGCCGTGCACGACCCGAAGTTGTACATGTGGTGCGACTGAAACCTTATTACGCGCACTGATTAACAGCGGCGTATTGATAATTTATTGCATGCACTAACTTGCATGTTCTGCTTTTAGCATCGGGACGATGCTTTTCAGAGGGGGTAGTGACACGTGCTGTTGTTTTCGTGAACGCCGTTATCACCTTCCTGTGAATGGCGCAGTTATCACTTTCTGTTATGCCAACGCAAGCCGCGTTTATCTTGCATGTCACTTCGGGAAGCGTGTCGACAATTCCTGAAACTTTGCATGCTGACGCGCACACTTGAGTAACTTCTGGAATTCCGGAGATAATGCGAGAACGCGCTAAGCCATGTGTATAAAAGCCGACGCACTGCGTCGCTTGTCAGTCTTTCCGTCGACCGACGACTGTTCACGCCGCTGCTGCTGTGAATTGTGATTGGCTTTGTTTTGCTGGGCACAAGTTCGCCCAATAAACAGTTCGCCTGACGTCACTTGAGTCCTGCGTGCTTCGCCTTGAGTGCTGTGTGCGTCACTACCACGTGACAATACGCTATTTTATTACTTAACCAACCTAAACTGTTGCTATAAACACAGTGTTCCGTGGACTCGCTTTGATTCATGCGGATTAATGTCTCGATAGCATATTGTCACGAGCCTTGAGAGGTCGTTCGGGGCTTTATTGATAGATGAGGGGGTAGACCCTGGCAAAGCGCGTCCGCCTAGGCTACAGAGCGGAGAAGGAACGCACCATCTTCTTCCTCGTGTTGAGGACGCAGCTTCTGTGACCCACTACATGCAGGTGGCAATATTTACATTCCAATAGGCGCAGTGGTTATTATCTTTTACTCGTTTACGTGGAAATGCGAATCCTGCCCACGCGAAATCAGTTCTGTCCTTCTGGCCACATCACCAACAGGCTAATCGGAGACCTGGCTTGCTATAAGAAATGGGGTAGCCTATTGTCTCTGCTCGACGATGCCCAGCAACCTGATAAGAACATCACAGCCTTGAACTGTTTGTGAGCCATCGCCTTTGGTTTCGTCAAGTAAGTAGAACAGCGAAGTGGAAGAACAGGAGACAATCTGACGAAGAGGACCAAGCAGGAAAATACAGAAGACCTACCAGGAAAAGAGGGCGAGTGGCAAGAAAACGAAGGAGTAAAAGGTGAAAGGAGAGAACAAAAGGAGACAATATTGTTCTAGTAGATACAAGCTGCTTTTCGGGATCGTGAGGATCAGATGTCGGGGAATTTTCCTGGCTGTGTTCCTCCCTGGCACATTTAGAGGATGCTGACTGCAACGGTACTCACCTACGGGGCAGACACTTGGAGGCTAATTAAGATAGTTCAGCTTAAGTTGAGGACGACGCAGCGAGCAATGGAACAGACAATGGTACGTGTGTAAAGAGGTTGTGACCTGTGTAGCGGTGTTATACGCGTATGTTGCGAATGGAAGGACCAGGTCCCAGTTTGTTTGGTCAGATGCTACATGCGTCGCAAGCATGTCGCCCAGAGTACGATTAAACCGCTCAGTCACACCATACGTCTGAGGGTGGTAGGCAGTTCTCGTTCGGTGGACAACACGGCATTCATGGAGAAGTGCTTGAATTACCTATGATAGAAAGACGCGGCCTCAGTCACTGAGGAGTTCTCGGGGAGGGCCGTGCCGAACCACGAAACGATTGAGAATGAAAGAGGCGACGTCTTGTTGTAGCCGTGGGAAGAGCAGCGGTTTCGGCATAGCGCGTAAGGTGGTCGACCGCAACCATAGCCCATCGGTTGCCCGCTGTGGTCAATGGCAACGGGCCATAAAGGTCAATACCGACGCGGTCGAATGGGCGGTCCGGGCACGGAAGCGGTTGTAGTGAACCTGTTGCCGGAGGCGGTGGTTGTTTTCGTCGCTGACACTCGGGGCAGCCGCGAACGAACTGGCGGACAAAACGAAACATACCGCGCCAGTAGTACCTTTTTCGTAGGCGTTCATAGGTCTTGAAGACACCAGCGTGGGTTCATTGCGGGTCGGAGTGAAAGGACGCGGAAATTGTAGAGCGGAGCGTTCGAGGAATAACTAGTAGCCACTTCCTGCCATCTGGGGAGTAGTTGCGCCGGTACAATGGGCCATCCCGAATGCTGAAGTGCGAAGCTTAGCGTCGCAGCGTTCGAGTGAGCGGACGAGTGGGTCCCTCGGATAAAGCGTCCAGAAGGGAAGTTATCCATGGGTCGTTACGTTGCGCAGAGGGGACGGTGTCGATGTCAAGAGTTGACAACGTGTGGTCTATGGTGAATATTGGCGTTGTTTCCGTTGACAGTGGTGACCGCGACAGTGCATCAGCAAGCGCAAGCTTTCGGCCGGAACGGTATACAACGCGAATGTCAAACTCGAGAAGTCGAAGAGCCCAGCGGGCCAGGCGACCTGAGTGATCCTTCAGCGAAGACAACCAACATAATGCATGGTGGTCTGTAGCCACATCAAACGGGCGGCCGTATAAGTATGGGCGGAACTTGAGAAGCGCCCAAACTATTACCAAACATTCCTTCTCCGTGACGCTATAGTGTGACTCCGCCTTTGTGAGCGTTCTGCTGGCGTATGCGACGACATACTCGGGGTACCCAGGCTTTCTTTGCGTGAGAACCGCACCGAGGCCGACACCGCTGGCGTCGGTGTGAACTTCAGTCGGGGCATCACCTCCAATATTGCGCCATCGTAATGGCGCAATATTGGAGGTGATGTCAGGAGACGGCGAAGGGTGGAGAATGCTTGGTCGCACTCGGAAGTCCATGAGGAGAGATAGGCGGTGCTACTTAATAGTTTGGTCAAAGGCGCAATAATCCAGGCGAAGTGGCGCACAAACCGACGAAAGTACGAGCATAACCCTACGAAGCTCCGTAACTCCTTTACAGTCGTGGGTTTGGGGAAGTCTGCGACAGCACGTAGTTTAGCCGGGTCTGGAAGTATGCCGTCCTTGGATACCACATGACCAAGAATTGTGAGTTGTCGTGCAGCGAAGCGGCACTTCTTGAGATTAAGTTGGAGCTGAGCATTCTTAAGGCACGTCAGGACTTGTTTCAGACGATCCAGATGTGTGGCGAAATCTTCCGCAAAGACCACAATATCGTCTAGGTAGCAGAGACATATATGCCACTTCAAACCTCGCAGAACAGAGTCGATCATGCGCTCGAACGTGGCAGGCGCATTGCAGAGGCCGAACGGCATGACATTAAACTCATAAAAACCGTCAGGCGTGACGAAGGCTGTCTTTGGACGGTCGGAATCTGCTAAGGGCATTTGCCAATACCCCGAACGCAAATCTAGCGATGAAAAAGCTCGACACCTTGTAGGCACTCAAGGGCATCGTCGATTCTGGGCAAAGGGTACACATCCTTCCGAGTGACCTTGTTTAGGCGCCGGTAATCCACGCAGAAGCGAACCGATCCGTCCTTTTTCTTAACTAGAACCAAAGTTGATGCCCACGGACTCTGCGAAGGGCGAATAACGTTGCGTTTGAGCATATCATCAACCTGCTCGGTAATAACTTGACGTTCTGCACTGGAGACACGGTATGGGCGTTGTTGCACTGGCGAATGGGAGCCGGTGTCGATGTAGTGAACAACGGCAGAACTTCGGCCAAGGGCAGGTTGGGCAACATCGAAAGAGTCGCGGAAGTGGTATAGCACATTGAGAAGTGCAGAGCGTTCAAATGGCGACAGTCTGTCTGTGATTGACGAATCGAATAGGTCGGCAGGGGGTGTATCAGAAGGGTTCAGAGCACTGACAGCATCGAGGTCGCTTCACGATGAATCTTCCTGCACGGCATAAATTTGGCCGATGTGAATGGGTTGCACGAATCCGAGGGATTCACCTTTAAGCAGTCCGATGGTATACGAAAGAGGATTCATGAGGCAGAGGGTGCTAGTTCCATTCGAAATAGAGAGGGTCGAATATGGCAGGAGGAGTGGTTTCCGACTTAAGAGGAGGCTTGATGGCTCAAATAATGCAGCTCCATCGTGGAAGTTGGTGCAGTACACGGGAGCAAAGCATCTGTTGTCGGCGGAATTCCTATGTCTTCTGTGACGACTACTTTGTGCGCGGCTGGATAATTGCTGTTGTTGGACTCGTCATACAACGCGAAATGCTCAAGTTCAGATCTGGCACAATCGATAACAGCCTCATTACGCGATAGTCCCAACCAAGTATGATGTCGTGCGAACAGGATGAAAGGACAATGAACTCAACAATGTAGTGATCCTCGGCGATGACGAGCCGAACAGTGCAGGCGGCTATAGACTCAACACGGTCTCCATTCGCTGTACGTAAGAACATCATATCGAAAGATGTGGTCACTTTCCGAAGCTTGCGGCATAGTTTGGCGTCTATAACAGAAACGGCAGCACTGGTATCAACGAGGGCATATGCACGGATACCTTCTACAAAGACTTCGACCACATTCGACGGCAAAGTTCGAGGACTTGAGCATTTCGACAGCGCAGTTCTTGCCTCACGAACTGCAGTAGCTAGTTTCCCTCATTTGCAGGGGCTGGTCGACGACGCATCGGCGACAAGGAGCGGCGACGGGGCGACGGCGAGCGACGAGACCCAGATTGCGGATAGTCATGGGCAGGGTGTCGGATGTTTTCCGTTCCGGTTTTCGTTTCGTTCCACAGAAAAAGGTTCCGTTCCGTTTTCGTTCCGGAACGAAAAATAAACGTTCCGTAACGGTTCATAACGTTCTTTTTCTTTTTTTTTCAATAATAAGAAGGAGCAAAATACCAAATATTAAAAGTACCTTTTAAAAACAGCAAAAAATACTGAACTAATACATAAAAATGCAATAATAATTGTTGGGGTTTTACGTCCCAAAGCCACAGTGTGACTGTGAGGGAAGTCGCAAGAAGTTTCGACGCAAGGACGCAACAAAAACTTGGCATTTATTTTTCCTCGAGTTTCAATCCCAAATTTTCGTCAATGGGGGGCACACGATTTCAGAAGTAGCAGGTCATCAAGTGTACTCGCCGATAAGCGAGACCGCTGCTCGGACAAAACGAACTTGAGTGCCGAAAATGCCCTCTCAACGCTGACTTGTGTGGCTGGCACACCAAGGGCCACCTGTGCTAACGTGTACAGCTCCGGTTGCCGCTCTTTGCGCTCGTCCCAAAATTTCAACACATAAGCGACGACAAAGCGCTCTCTCTCCACGACGGCCTGTGTGAGAGGCACGCGAAACTCCGCTTGAATACAAACAGCTATGGTTGCCACTTTCTTGGTTTCCTGCATTATTTCAACGCATCTTTCCTTTGAAATGCCTGCCCGAATTGCGAGCTGACGTTGAACCCTGAGTTATGCATTATTGCTCACGTTGCGTGACCTCAGTTGTTCCGGATTGTAAAGTTTTCCCGTGAACCGAAAAACGATAAAAAATATTTCGTTTTCGCTCCGGAACGAAATAATAAATAACGTTCCGGTTACGTTTTCGTTCCGGTCCAAAATATCGTTTTTTTCGTTTTTCGTTTTCGTTTTTCGTTCTGTTCCGACACTCTGGTCATGGGGCGACATCGTCGACTGAGGATCTGGACTCTCATAACGAGGGCGGGGACGATCGATGTTGTTGTACTGCGAACGGACGTCTGTGTACCCTGGTGCGAGACGATGGCAGTACCGGGCGACATGGCCAACGCCGCGGCATGCAAAACAGATCGGCCGGTAGTTGCGCGTTCGGCAGGGATTTGCAGCGATAGGAGCCGTCCATGCGATGGGTGGCTGAGTCGGGGCTGTGACATGCGACACCTGCGACACACCATGGAATGGCAAGGGCTGTTGCTGTTGTAGCTGCTGTTGCTGTACTGCCTCAGCGTAGGTAAGAGGCGCGGCAACAGGGTGCTGCTGAATGGGCACCGGCATAGCCTCGGCAATTCGCTCTTGAACGACGTGTCGGAGCACAGGAGCCAACGGGATTGGCTGCTGCAGTGGCGGCTGCTGTGGGATCTCTTGACGTTGAGCAAACGGTAGAAGAGGAAGCTGATGAGCTACCTCCTCCCGCACGAAGTATTTCATTTGTGCAAGAAGATATGCCTTATCAGGCACGACGTCCAGTGCAGCGAGAGGTTGGTTAGGCGAAGGCGAACGTCGGGTGAGAGCTCGTTGCCTCCGCAATTTGTCATAGCTCTGGCACAGGGTTGCCACTTCTGACACAGTGCCAGGAGACTTCGCAAGGAGCATTTGAAAGACGTCATGATCGACTCCTTTCATAATGTGCTGTATTCTGACACTTTCACTCATTGAAGCATCGACGCGCCTGCAGAGATCGATTATGTCTTCGATATAGGCGGTAAAAGTTTCATGCGGCTCCTGTGCCCGTGTGCGCAGGCGTTGTTCGGCGCGCAACTTCCGTACGGCAGGGCGACCGAAAACGGTGGTCATTGCCTCCTTGAAAGCGGACCAACTCTGAAATTCCCATTCGTGGTTCGTATACCACAGCTTCGCTACGCCGCCCAGGTAAAGGTTCACAGTACCCAACTTAGTAGCATCATCCCACCTGTTGGATGCACTAACTTTTTCGTTGGACGACAGCCAGTCCTCGACGTCCTGGTCCTCCGTGCCGGAAAATACCGGGGGATTTCGCTGGCGAGCCGGGCCGGGGCAAACGGGGGTCGCTAGAGGTGGCGTCTGTTGGGCTGCGTCAGCTTGCATGGTCGGCTGCAGCGTGCGGGACCGGAGTTCCAGGGTGCCGGTGAGGTGGTTACCCAGCACCTCCACCAAATGTAAAGAGGTTTATTGGATGAGATGAACAAGCAGGTGGTAGCTCCAAAAGCGCCCAGGGAGATCAAGATGGTGCAGCTCGAACGCCAGTCTCGTGCTTTCTACTCTTGATGATGATAGCGGCACTCGGGATGTCGGCGTTCTCTTTCTTTCATTACACGTGTAACATTAAGGGACAAGAAGACATTGGAGTGGGCTAGGGAACAAACGCGTGCTAGGGATATATTAATAGAAATTAAGAAGAATAAATGGACGCGGGCGGGCCATGTAATGCGAAGACAACCGTTGGTCATTAAGTGTTACAGAGTGGATTTCTAGACAAGGCAAGCGTAGCAGAGAGTGGCAGAAAGGTGGGCATCTGAGATCAGGAAGCATGCGGGGATACATGGGGCCCAGTTAGCACAGAAAAGGGTTAACTGGAGATCTATGAGAGAGGCCTTTGCCCTGCAGTGTGCGTAGACGGGCTGATGATGATGACTGTCATGGGGATGTCCGTGACATGTTCTTTTTGGAGGTGTGATGATTTGTTCGACTGTCGTATGGTCAGACTGCATGCACGATGTTGAATATTGTGCGCGGAGCTGTGAGTATCACCAAGAACTATGGGAGTGTTGTAGGTATATAGCTTGTGTACCTGGGATTTATTCTTGGATGCCATGTTCGAACGGCATCACGCTCCGAGCGAATAAAAGCTACAAAAAGGACTATTCCACATAAATTTCCATGCCGAAACCAAGGACCTCATGACTGCCTCCCGACTGCTGCATCACGACTGTTGGAAGGAAATGTATCGCCAATGAAAATTTAGATGTGTTCGCAAGCGCTAGACATCTATTCAGTTTCCTGCTTGCCTTCCTTTGCGCTTGCATTTTCCATGATAATTTCAAGGGCGTTGCTTGCTAAAACGGCGATACTATTATGGTGCGAGTCGCAATAGAGTTTTCAGAATAATATTCACAATTGTAAGTACCCATTCTGTCCCAGTGTTGTCAATACAGTGCAGTGTGCCCTCCGTCCATCCCCCACACCTCCGTCAAAGGGCGAACACCCTGGCAGAAGGTGCCACACCCGTCCTGAAGCCTATCAGCGTGACTTCTTTTGTGCTATCAGAAATGTGCAAAGACTACCTATAATTATTATAAATAGATTAAGAATCCATCACGAGGGATAAAAATCGTCGCCACCCGAATAAATGCAAGGAAATAGACAAGTCGTTCTCGGAAATTACGCCTTTCACTTCAATAAAAGATCCCCCTTGCCCTTGGTTGGAACCCTCACTCAGCATGTTCCCTAAGAAAGCGGTCGACCAAGCGAGCCTCCGAAAATTGTTGGGAAAGGCAGTGCGAGGATCAAATATTAGTCAAGCTCAACAGCAGCGCTAAATTAGGCAAACTGCTTCTTAAGAAACCTATAGCACACAAGAACATTTACACCAATAAATGTGGCCTTCTGCCACTTAAGAATTTAAGAGAATTGATGGGAAAATCATCGAAAAAGTTCAGGTCTATCGATATAACTAGAGCCTCAGAAAGGCGTAGTTCTATGGTGCGAACCACACATCAGAATCAAATTTACATCATGCCTGAGATATTATTGCTCTAGTGCATAGACTTCTTCATGAAGTAACGAGTTTATTTAAAGGGCTGGTCTAGCAACCAACAAAACACCTGCAAAGGCGAAATTCCCTAAGGATAAGTATTATAATTTCTCAGATACATAATCGAGAAGTATAAGGCTGTGAGCTAGTAAAACATTTGCAACGAATATACCGCAGAAGCGTTAGTATTTGATAACTCATTTGACAGAACACGACATATAAGCTCAACCAAAATGTGCGGAAAATATTCCGTTGAAGCGCGCCTGTATTACAAAAGAAAGAAAACAACACAATTTTTTCGTACTTCGAATGAGTAGTGACATAATTTCGTCACATTTGACGAGTCTTGTATTTCATCAACACAGGACTCGCAGTGAAAAGGTCAGCCTGCACTCAGCAAAAAGTAATAATTGTATCATACGTAGGACGCCCGACACCAATGGTTACCGCACACGAGCTGGGGCATGCGTAAGTAAGATGTTCACTTGTCATCGTTAATCGTGAAGAATTCAGAAAAAAATTATTTATATTTAAGTTATAAACTCACTGTTCCGAAATATTTCTTGCGGACATAGCAGTGCAATCGTTTTATTCACATCTACATTTCGAGAAAAAGCTTCTGTAAATTTCCTGGACAGATGAAATAAGTAGAATTATATAAATAATAGTTTCCGAGCAAGTATAGGCTATGGTTGCCACATAGCAACGCGCTTCCGATATTGCGAAGTTGTGATTTTGAGTGCATCTGTCTTGTGACCTTTCGCACTGCTTCAGATAGACTGCAGGAATTGTGGGGCGGCAGGTAATAAGCTCATCTGCCTTCGGCAATTGGCATTCCTTCGGACGGTCGCCATAATCTGCGGAGCTGCAGATTGCGAGGCCATTTCCGTGAGGCCCCTATTAATACTCTTACATTGTTTTGGTAAGAAAATTTGGCGTATCCTCTTACCTCTGGGTGATATTTCTCGAACTTACGGGCATCACCATCTTTTCATTCGACCCTCAAAACATGCAAAGGCATTCTCAACCATTTATCGGAGGTGGAAAACCTACCTAGTTCTCGGATAAAACAGATCAATTGAGCAATCCTATTGAGGTATGCTTTTTAGACAACGTACGATATCATTCGAATGACTGGAGAACTTATAAAACCAGGTTTTTACGAAAAGGTATACCACTCTTAATGCCATGTACTCATCAGTTCGCTCCATCCCTCCTTTCCAAAAAGAACGGCTTTCCGCGCAGGGCGGTTACCAGGGGGGTGGGGTGGGTAGATAACTTGGCAAGTGCTTTCTTGCGAAGCTAGATGTTGCTGGATCGAATCCCTGCTACAGCGGCCGCATTTCTATGAGGCAGAAGTGAAAATGAAAAAAAATTAAATTTCCAGGTCTATGAAACCTAAGTAAACTGCGTAGCTGGCCAGTAAGAGCCACCTCCTCGCGAACTCACATCTTGCTTTATCAATATTTCCTTTATCTTTCTTGTTTCTTCTTCCGGCCACATTCCTTGCTTAAGTCCTTTCCGTATTGCACTTTTTCCTCCTATCTGTGCTTCTCGAGCTTCACACCAATCGTCATCACCATCACTTCCCACCCCTTGCTATACCTTATTACGAGTGAATATCCTATTTGGGACACACGCGCAGCTGCTTCGCACATACCCGCACTTTGTGGCGCATCAACTGTACTAAACAAGGCTATGCCATGATTTACGCCATCCCGTCCTCGCTTTTTCATCTCCCCCCTCGCATCAATCCTCTTCGCCCTTGCTTGCCTTTCCCACCACTTTGCTATACTATGCACGGTCATACAATGTTAGGAGCTACTTGGTAGTATACCCGTTTCCTTTGGCGCATGCCCACTGATGTTTTCCTTTTTAACGTGATAACAATGATATGGACAGTATGGATAGGTATTTGGCGCCGCCGTCATATCCCATACAAAGTCCAGACCGATACCAACCACCCGCGCATCGTACCTCCTACACGCGGGTAAAAGCACCCAAACGGGGCCGCCGAACTCGTACGAAGCAAATATAAAACGAGCCCGGCCCACCTCCGTCGCTCCGAAAGCGCGTGCGATAACATCCGCCGCTTCGGGAGGCCTGCGTCGAACTGGTGGGGAAACGCCCCGCCTGTCTTTAACGAGTTGCAAAGGCGCGAATGGATGGGGCGGTTGGGGGGTGCGGGGGGGGTGGGGGGTGGTGAGGTGTGTCTAGCTGAAGCAGCCACTGTTGGACTTTGATCCGTCCTTGGCAACCGCTTGGTCATGTACTCCATTCCGGGCGTCTCGCATTTATACAATGCCCTAGCCACATTGCGCTCACGCGAGTCCGTCTACGAGTGCAGCAACGGGCGCGCTCGCCTCATGCCACTGTCCTCGGCGAAGTTTCTCGATGGTGCAAAGTTCACGCGACTTAGCGCGGTCGCACGGTGTGACTCGCATGCCAGGTACACCAAAACAACATGACTTATAGGTCGCAGCTCTGCTGCTCGGCCCTCAAATTGTGCTTTAAGGACCTGCATGCTTGCCTAATAAGCCCACGTTCACTACAATTCAGATTGTCCATAAAGCTGCTAGTCTTACATCGTAGATCATATCATGCATTGCTATTGGGTTCATCACTTCGCCCTTGTGGTGACACTGATTTTTTAATGAAACATACAGAACCCTCTAGCTTAAACAATCTGTTAAATAAACTCACTTGGATTTAAGTACACTGTAAAAGCCCCTAGTTGCAAAAATTGCTCGGAGCTTTCCACTATGGGGCATTCTTTACGATCAGCGGCAGCCGCGGTAGAGAAACCACGCAAATTATGAAAGCTGCCGGTTGTTGAAGAATAAAATTTAGTTTCAAGCGAGCCCTTGCCCTGACCCGTGCACATCTTATTGCGCCTTGCTCTATTTATGCTTCTAGTTACCTTTATGGAACCTTACCAACTTATCCAAATCTCTGTTGTGCTAAAGATCACACCTTCAACTTATAAGAGGACTATTCGTCTATTCGTTCTAGTTATTCATGACACCAATACCTCGGCATGCATCCTTCCTTGCATGCCATTCTCTAAAATATTATATGACATGGTGCCCCGTGACAATGTATACAACAATGAAGCACAGTGCCTAATTATGTAATGATGTTATTGCGAAATCGCAATGACCTCATCAGGAATTACCTCTCCTTGCAGTCTTGTTAGGCATTTAAATTAACCAACCAAGTAACCGGACAGCAATAACAAAAGCTCTCCTGCTGTATTCAACAAGAGGGTGTCTTAGCATACTGAAATCATCTGCTTCGGTGTGTTGCCTTGTGCCCACACCCATATGTCTGTTTTTTCTGTTTCTCTTTTCCTCCTTTATCCCACATAAAATAACTTGTAGAACACGCTTCTAACGCTGTTGATTCCCACACAGATCGAAAAGCTCTCGAGAAGTACTAACTTGTCATATTCTCTAATGTCGCCCATCATAGCGTGATGTTAATTGTCCTTGTAGGATGCATTCTTTTCACTTTCTCTTCTTTGGTTTGTTAACAATTACTTTTAGCTTACTGTTTCGAAACTTGAGTATACGCCCTTATCTAATACCTACGGGCCTTTGAGGAGTAATAAATAAATTTACACGAACAATGATATATGAATAATTTGTCATTTTACCTTGCTCTAGATATCTTTCATGAACCATTGTTATAAATAAGATGTCGCGGTCCCTCAGCGCGGCTGTACTGCAAAAGTTTGATTAATTCCTGGCGATGTTACGCTCTAAAACATCGACATACAAACGGCAAATACAAAGCCCGATATGGCGGCACTTG
>CM023488.1:56218901-56455801 GCA_013339685.2 Hyalomma asiaticum
TCATTTACGTTCTTCATGCTGTTTCGTGTTTGCCATAGCAATTTTGGTATACATCCCATTAACGAAACGACTGCGATGTAAATCATGTTGCCATGGCATGCATTGCATGATTTTCATTGTGACCTGTCAGTTATGTTCGCCATGCAGCATGTCGTGGCATACCAATTTTCGTATGCATACCATTAACGAAACGGCAAGGAGAGCACCAAGACCGTCGCAGTAAATCATGTGACTCATCACATGCATTTCATGATTTTAATGTTATGACCTGTCTTTGTTTGCCATGCAGTCATAGTGGCACATCAATTTTTGTATACATCCATTAACGACACGACCAGGAGAGCACCAAGACTGTGACATGTAAATCATGCCCCTCATGACGCGCATGTCATGATATTCATGTATGCCTGCCATTTATGTTCGTCAGGCAGTCATGTCGTGGCATACCAATTTTCGCATACATCCCATTAACGAAACGGCTAGGAGAGCACTAGTACCATGGCATGTAAATCATGCCACTCATGACATGCATATCATGATTTTTGTTACGACCTGCCATTTGTTCGTCATGTACTCATGTGAGCCATACCAATCTTCGCGTACATCCCATTAGCGAAACGGCCAGGAGAGCCATAAGACCGTGGCATGTAAATCATGCCGCTCATGACATGCATATCATGATTTTCATGTATTACCTGTCATTTATGTTCGTCATGTAGTCATGATGTGGCATACCAATTTTCGTAAACATCCGATTATCGAAATGGCCAGGAGAGCACAAAATCGTAGGCGGATAGATAGATAGATAGATAGATATAGATAGATAGATAGATAGATAGATAGATAGATTAGATAGATAGATACGCTCAAACTCGCCGAAATTCGCTAAGAATTCTTCGCATTTAAAACTTTATTAGGTCCTGAGGGATCAGTCTGGGGGGAATGATGCGGGCCGCTTCCACGTCGCGACAGAGCGGCCGAGCTCCTCTGCCACCACACGGGCCTTCTGGACAGCCGTGAGTGGTCCGCCAGCGCTTAAATGTGCAGCACCCCTGCCACCACTGTTCACCTGGAGAGCCATAACCGACAAACGCCGAGCAGCGCCAGAGCGTGCAGTCTAAATCGAGGAAACCCCCACACTTGCTGCAATAGACTCAAACTCCGCAGTCGGGATGAATTTTATTCATGGTGACCGGGTTAGGGTACGTCCGTGTCTTCAGAAGTCTTAATGACCGCTTGTGGCCTGTTTAACTTAAAAGGTGGCAGGGGGAAGTTCTGCGCCTAAGTAATAGTGGTAGGTGATCTCGTTGTAGATTACATGTGTGTCCGCCCAACAATCTGATTTCGCTGCTTGCTCTGCGCAAGCTTAGCGTTTCACGGGATGAGGCGATTCTACACAAGCTCACCACCAATATCACCACCACTATAGACGCTTTTCCCCAGCGGCGAACGGGCGCTGCCATGTTTGAACACGTGATCTAATGGCCTTCCTTTCTACTTCCCCTTCACCGTCGCCGACGGCCGCCCGCATCTCGCCGTAGGCCAGGGCAACGGACGCCACACGCCACATCGCGGACGCGCCGCCGAGGAGAAGGCCATGGTGCTTTTCTTTCGGTGGCGCCATCTAGTTTTGCTTAGACAAACTAGCTGCGGAAAATCGTCTATAGGCGCCTGAGGCTTTAAGTGTTTTTAGGCTTAAGGCGACAATCACATTTCATTTAAGAGTCGTAAATGGAGCAACCCCATAACGTTTGGAGATTTTCATTTCAGTGACGGGGGCAATAGTGAAGAGTGCTCAGTACGTATGATTCGCGCCACCTAACAAGATAGCGTTTCGTACACACATGATTTTATTAGCGCTGACCGTCACGTGACCAGCAAGCGTTCATTGACATTGATGGCACGACATTTCATTCCTGTTCACCAGACATCTGCACCCCTGGATATTGGTGTATACCAAGAGAATAAAACACGAAATTTTTATTCAGGGCTCAAAAGGCATCTCCAGAACTTGCAACCAAGCCTCAATTTTCAGTTGCAAAATGCTGAGTGCGAAATGTGATTTTGCTAATGTCAGTAACGCTGTTCCATCGGTGCATGAAAGTTTCATCGCGAATTCGAACGTTAGATGAATTTCTCCCACACATGCAAGTGAAATAGCACTATTTCTATGCACGGTGCAGAATATTAAAGAACCTCTTTGTAGAAGCTATTAGTAGCATACAAGATGTCCGTAACCAGTGACGGTGTGTTCTTTAATCATACACATTACTGTAGCTCGACCTCGCCGATGCCCTTAGTGGTTCAAATGTTCATACATATCACCTCAGTTTTGTGCTAAATCGGCATTGGAATCTGCATGTGGTTTTCGAGCGCACTGCCACCGTTCCGTTCTTTTCGTAGCCTCGTGAGGTCAACAGGGCATGTGCTTGTCAAGATACGCCAAATAGTTTCTCTCACTCAGTCGTGACATGTGATATGTTTAGTTTTCCTCGTAATGTCTTGCATAGAGAGCATTAAGAAATCACACTTTGGATTTTTGACCTTCTCAGGTGCTCAACGTCGAGAACACGGGGCGCAATTACCAGGCATTGCATATGTTAATGAGTAATAAGCGACGCGTAGTGGTCGTACGTTTCGGCAATCAATTATATATTGTACACTGTGATGTGCGCGCAAAAGTGTGTGCCTGCGCTGGGTGCGCTGGAAGAGGTGCAAAAACAACGACGAAGAGGCTGGAGCACGCGCAAGGTTGCGCGAGCGGAAGAGCATTGCGAAAAAGTGGGAATAGAAGACAGTGGGCAGACGGACTGCAGCGTTCGACGCAGTCGGATGCCCGGCCCGAGTGTCGAGAATCCCTACGAGCGGTGCACGAGTTGGAGCTCTGGGTTTTACGTGGCCGCCTGTGTGTCCTCCCGTCTCGTCTCCTGTTGCAAGGCTGTTGCGGCTCCAACAACATTCCTCATGCATCGACGTTCTCCCGCACGCTCGTCGTCAAGCAACGGCTCTCTCCGGCTATTCTCCGGCTCCCTCTAGTCGCCCGTCCCGCCAGAGGGTCAGCCTGTGTCGGCCGAGACTATTCGACTTCTAGTAGGGACGCTGATAAGTGTCTTTCGTTGCTTTGTTCATGTTCTGCTTTGTTGAGTGGTGTGCATGTGCTTTAGTGGATCTGTCTAGAACGCCCAAGTAGCCTCATCAGTTCGATGGGAACGCTCGAGTTCCCAACGTGAATATTGCTATTTTCGGACCTCTCATGACATATACTAAAGCTTGGCCCTTCACATTTTCAGAAGAAGAGTGATGTGGAAGGGCGAAGAACACAGAGGTATGTGTTCCTTTTCCCCTAAAGATGCGTATTTTCTCTGCTTTTTGTGCATTATACTTTTTAAAATAACAATACACTTTTCGTGGATCCGGCAGACGAATGTTGATCAACCTTACTGACTGCACGTCCGCTGTTATATAGCGCATCTGCGAGCTTTCTGTTCCGTCTGATAGAGAAGGAATTCAGGTGGACCAGCATCGGCATGCAGCACCTATCCAAAAACATAGGAAGCTGTTTCAGCGTTACATGTGTAGTCTGCAACTTAGCTCGTCTTGCTATCTGTGTGATATCGTGCATAATTCAGGTAAGACGCCTGCATGGCCATATGTAGTTCTGTTAACTGTACCGCCGCCCTGACCATAATGTATATGCCATGTAGTTGGTCGACTTTCCCAGCAACAGCTGTATTTAGTCGGTATTTACGCTCTCATATCACACGTTTTTGGAGGAGGCAGTTTCTTGGCCTCTTATTAAAACTCTAAGGGCAATTCTATAGCTTGAAGGTCCTGCTGTGTCCGATGTATTTCCATTGAAACCGCACATCTCTAGCAGAATTCTGCAATTTCACCGGAAGAAAATGTTCCCAACACGATTCAATGAATAACGTGTAAACTTTCTTATTTTCAAATAAACATGCGGTACCAACAGCAGTGACTTGTGTTACAGCTCTTTAACGTTAGACGAGATACCTTGATTTCATACAGGAATCAGTTATGCGAAAATTCGCACCTTTGCTACACACATGTTGAGGCACACACTTGCAACACTTGATGAGCCTAAACGAGTAAGCACACGTGTTGGCAACTAGCACACCCAGGAATTTCCGATATTGCTCTCTCGGCATTTTTCGTGCTACTCTGACATACACCCACTAATATGAAGGATTGTTTTCCAGAAAAGAACTATATCTCAATACATCGGCCGAGTTTTAATTGACAAAATTAGGAAAGACTACGTTCTCTCTTCGAACAATGTGGGCGGTGTTCAGAGTAATATGCACCACTGTTTCTTAAAATCCATGTGCGCGTCACAATGATGCAAGGAACGCTTTATTTACTATAGTGTTCACCTCGTGGGGCTCCTTTTCAGGTTGCGATAGTGTAATGAACTTCTAGCGGAGTGGCAGCGGGCGTGACGGCGGCTGGCATTGCCGTGCCATCGTCGCTGCCTCTATTGTGGACGAAAGGAGCGGAGCAGTTGCGGGCTCCACCAAGCACCCGCGAGTTCCTATCTGTCCTGCGCCTCGAGCCCACGGGCCACTCGTCATCTTTTCCCCAGGCTGGCTTTTGCGCTTCTACAGAGGCTCCCCCCCTAGCGCGCCATACTTCCGTATGCGCCATACGCCATACTTCCGTATGTGACCTTCGCGTACAACACGGCCGTGCAAGAAACGACTCAGCTTGCTCCATACAGGCTCTTCTACGGACGGAGTCCAACAACGACACCTGACGCCATGCTACCGGTCGGAACCGACAAAGAAGATCTCGACGTTGCCGGCTACTTGGAGAGCGCCGAAGAAGCTCGACAGGTAGCCCGCCTGCGTATCAAAAGCCAGCAGACAGTCGATAGGCGCCACTACAACCTTCGACGAAGCCACACCGACTACCAACCCGGCGACCTTGTCTGGGTGTGGACGCCGATACGACGACGGGGATTGTGTGAGAAGCTCTTACGGCGCTACTTTGGACCCTACAAGGTACTTCGACGTTGTGGTGAACTGGACTATGAGGTCGTGCCCGATGGATTAACGTCATCCCAGCGGCGCCGTGCACGACCCGAAGTTGTACATGTGGTGCGACTGAAACCTTATTACGCGCACTGATTAACAGCGGCGTATCGATAATTTATTGCATTTACTCTAACTTGCATGTTCTGCTTTTAGCATCGGGACGATGCTTTTCAGAGGGGGTAGTGACACGTGCTGTTGTTTTCGTGAACGCCGTTATCACCTTCCTGTGAATGGCGCCCTCGCTTTGATTGTTTGCGGCGAGCGCAGTTATCACTTTCTGTTATGCCAACGCAAGCCGCGTTTATCTTGCATGTCACTTCGGGAAGCGTGTCGACAATTCCTGCAACTTTGTATGCTGACGCGCACATTTGAGTGACTTCTGGAATTCCAGAGATAATGCGAGAACGCGCTAAGCCATGTGTATAAAAGCCGACGCACTGCGTCGCTTGTCAGTCTTTCCGTCGACCGATGACTGTTCATGCAGCTGCTGCTGTGAATTGTGATGGGCTTTGTTTTGATGGGCACAAGTTCGCCCAATAAACAGTTCGCCTGACGTCACTTGAGTCCTGCGTGCTTCGCCTAGAGTGGTGTGTGCGCCACTACCACGTGACAATACGCTATTTTATTACTTAACCAACCTAAACTGTTGCTATAAACGCAAAGTGTTCCGTGGACTCGCTTTGATTCATGCAGATTACTGTCACGATAGCATATTGTCAGGAGCCTTGAGAGGTCGTTCGGGGCTTTATTGATAGATGAGGGAGTAGACCCTGGCAAAGCGCGTCCGCCTAGCTTGGCTACCAAGCGGAGAAGAAACGCACGATCTTCTTCCTCGATTTGGGGACGCAGCTTCTGTGACCCACTGCATGCAGGTCGCAATATTTACATTCCAATAGGCGCAGTGGTTATTATATTTTACTCTTTTACGTGGAAATGCGAATCCTGTCCACGCGAAATCAGTTCTGTCCTTCTGGACACATCACCAACAGGGTAATCGGAGACCTGGCTTCCTGTAAGAAATGGGGTAGCCTATTGTCTCTGCTCGACGATGCCCAGCAACCTGCTAAGAACATCACAGCCTTGAACTGTTTGTCAGCCATAGCCTTTGGTTTCGTCAGTAAGTAGAACAGCGAAGTGGAAGAACAGGAGAAAACCTGACGAAGAGGACCAAGCAGGAAAATATGCAGACGACCTACCAGAAAAAGAGGGCGAGTGGCAAGAAAACGAAGAACTAAAAGGTGAAAGGAGAGAACAAAAAATCACAGCATATTCACGGGGTGAATGATGATGAGTGGGGCGAAGCTCCGGAAGGAATCATCGGTAAACCGTGAAACTCTTCCGTGCAATTCGCCCCGCAATTAAAAGTGAAACACTTGAGTAAATGTCATCAAACTATTATAACATCTCGCATCTTTCATCATCGACTACAAGTACCGCCATCTAGTTTTATAACATCTCGCGCATGCTACGAATCCACACGGTTCAACTATGCACAATGCACAAGTGAAATCTCCCACCGGCACTTCATTGCAAGTCAAGATACAGTGCCTATATATATATATATATATATATATATATATATATATATATATTATGTCTTGAAAAAGGTCGGGCTCCGATCGAAACGTTGACTTAATAACCATCGTTCTCTAAGAGGCGCATCGTCAATTCTGTTATATATATATATATATATATATATATATATATATATATATATATATATATATATATATATATATATATATATATAGGCACTGGAGTTGGAGGAGTGTTCACCGGCAACCCATATATATATATGGGTTGCCGGTGAATGCTTCTCCAACGCGAGCAGTCGGTATTTCTCAATAAAGAAACTCGCTAGGAGACGCTGCCTGCGCCAACGTTGTCTCTCGCGGGCGAGCGGCCGGGAGCCACGCGCTCGCCCTCGGCGCGCGCGTGCCTCCCGGCAGGCACGCGCCGGTGGCTACCTACTACTACTACTACTACTACATACATCGGGGACGCACGACCCACGCTTTAAGGAGCTTCGCCCCTAAAATGAGACAATATTGTTCTAGTAGATACAAGCTGCTTTTCGGGATCGCGAGGATCAGATGTCGGGGAATTTTGCTGGCTGTGTTCCTCCCTGGCACATTTAGAAGATGCTGACTGCAACGTTACTCACCTATGGGGCAGACACTTGGAGGCTAATTAAGATGGTTTAGCTTAAGCTGAGGACGATGCAGAGAGCAATGGAACAGACAATGGTACGTGTGTAAAGAGGTTGTGACCTGTGTAGCGGTGTTATATGCGTATGTTGCGAATGGAAGGACCAGGTCCCAGTTTGTTTGGTCAGATGCTACATGCGTCGCAAGCATGTCGCCCAGAGTACGATTAAACCGCTCAGTCACATCGTTCGTCTGAGGGTGGTAGGTAGTACTCGTTCGGTGGACAACACGCATTCATGGAGAAGTGCTTGAATTACCTCAGAAAGAAAGAGACGGCCACGGTCACCGAGGAGTTCTCGAGGAGGGCCGTGCCGAAGCACGAAACGATTAAGAATGAAAGAGGCGACGTCTTGTGCTGTAGCCGTGGGAAGAGCAGCGGTTTCGCCATAGCGCGTAAGGTGGTCGAGCGCAACGATAGCCCATCGGTTGCCCGCTGTGGTCAATGGGAACGGGCCATAAAGGTCAATACCGACGCGGTCGAATGGGCGTTCCGGGCACGGAAGCGGTTGTAGTGAACCTGTTGCGGGATGCGGAGGTTGTTTTCGTCGCTGACACTTGGGGCAGCCGCGAACGAACTGGCGGACAAAACGAAACATACCGCGCCAGTAGTACCTTTTTCGTAGGCGTTCATAGGTCTTGAAGACACCAGCGTGGGTGCATTGCGGGTCGGAGTGAAAGGACGCGCAAATTGTAGAGCGGAGCGTTCGAGGAATAACTAGTAGCCACTTCCTGCCATCTGGGGAGTAGTTGCGCCGGTACAATAGGCCATCCCGAATGCTGAAGTGCGAAGCTTAGCGTTGCAGCATTCGAGTGAGCGGACGAGTGGGTAAAGCGTCCAGAAGGGAAGTTATCCATGGGTCGTTACATTGCGCAGAGGAGACGGTGTCGACGTCAAGAGTTGACAGCGTGTGGTCTATGGTGGATATTGGCGTTGTTTCCGTGGACAGTGGGGACCGTGACAGTGCATCAGCAAGCGCATGCTTTCGGCCGGAACGGTATACAACGCGAATGTCAAAGTCTTGAAGTCGAAGAGCCCAGCGGGCCAGGCGACCTGAGGGATCCTTCAGCGAAGACAACCAACATAATGCATGGTGGTCTGTAACCGCATCAAACGGGCGGCCGTATAAGTATGAGCGGAACTTGAGAAGCGCCCAAACTATTGCTAAACATTCCTTCTTGGTGACGCTATAGTTTGACTCCGCCTTTGTGAGCGTTCTGCTGGCGTATGCGACGACATACTCTGGGTACCCAGGCTTTCTTTCCGCGAGAACCGCATCGAGGCCGACACCGCTGGCGCCGGTGTGAACTTCAGTCGGGGCCGTAGGATCGTAATGGCGCAATATTGGAGGGGATGTCAGGAGATGGCGAAGGGTGGAGAATGCTTGGTCGCACTCGGACGTCCACGAGGAGAGATCGGCGGTGCTACTTAATAGTTTGGTCAAAGGCGCGATAATCGAGGCGAAGTGGTACACAAACCGACGAAAGTACGAGCATAGCCCTACGAAGCTCCGTAACTGCTTTACAGTCGTGCGTTTGGGGAAGTCTGCGACAGCACGTAGTTTAGCCGGGTCTGGAAGTATGCCATCCTTGGATACCACATGACCAAGAATTGTGAGTTGTCGTGCAGCGAAGCGGCACTTCTTGAGATTAAGTTGGAGCTGAGCATTATTAAGGCACGTCAGGACTGTGTTTCTGACGATCCAGATGTGTCTCGAAATCTGCCGCAAAGACCACAATATCGTCTAGGTAGCAGAGACATATATGCCACTTCAAACCTCGCAGAACAGAGTCCATCATGCGCTCGAAGGTGGCAGGCGGATTGCAGAGGCCGAACGGCATGACATTAAACTCATATAAACCGTCAGGCGTGACGAAGGCTGTCTTTGGACGGTCCGAATCTGCTAAGGGCACCTGCCAATACCCCGAACACAAATCTAGCGATGAAAAAACTCGGCACCTTGTAGGTAATCAAGGGCACCGTCGATTCTGGGCAAAGGGTACACATCCTTCCGAGTTACCTTGTTTAGGCGCTGGTAATCCACGCAGAAGCGAATCGATCCGTCCTTTTTCTTAACTAGAACCAAAGGTGACGCCCACCGACTCTGCGAAGGGCGAATAACGTCGCGTTTGAGCACATCATCAACCTGCTCGGTAAAAACTTGACGTTCTGCAATGGAGACACGGTATGGGCGTTGTTGCACTGGCGAATGGGAGCCGGTGTCGATGTAGTGAACAATGGCAGAAGTTCGGCCAAGGGCAGGTTGGGCAACATCGAAAGAGTCGCGGAAGTGGTATAGCACATTGAGAAGTGCAGAGCGTTCAAATGGCAACAGTCCGTCTGTGATCGACGAATCGAATAGGTCGGCAGGGGGTGTATCAGAAGGGTCCAGAGCACTGACGCCGTCGAGGTTGCTTCGCGATGAATCTTCCTGCACGGCATAAATTTGGCCGGTGTGAACGGGTTGCACGAATCCGAGGGATTCACCTTTAAGCAGTTCGATGGTATACGAAAGAGGATTGATGAGGCAGAGGGTGCTAGTTCCATTCGAAACAGAGAGGGTCGAATATGGCAGGGGGAGTGGTTTCCAATTCAAGAGGAGGCTTGATGGCTCAAATAATGCAGCTCCATCGTGGAAGTTGGTGCAGTACACGGGAGCAAAGCATCTGTTGTCGGCGGAATTTCTGTGTCTTCTGTGACGACTACTTTGTGCGCGGCTGGATAATTGCTGTTGTTGGACTCGTCATACAACGGAAAAAGCTCAAGTTCAGATCTGGCACAAGCGATAACGGCCTCATTACGCGATAGAAAGTCCCAACCAAGTATAATGTCGTGCGAACAGGGTGGAAGGACAATGAACTCAATAATGTAGTGATCCTCGGCGATGACGAGTCGAACAGTGTAGGCGGCTGTAGGCTGAACACAGTCTCCATTCGCTGTACGTAAGAACATCATATCGAGAGGTGTGGTCACTTTCCGAAGCTTGCGGCATATTTTGGCGTCTATAGCAGAAACGGCAGCACCGGTATCAACGAGGGCATGTGCACGGATGCCTTCTACAAAGACTTTGACAACATTCAACGGCAAAGTTCGAGGACTTGAGCATTTCGACAGCGCAGTTCTTGCCTCACGAACTGCAGCGGCTAGTTTCCCTCATTTGCAGGGGCTGGTCGACGACGCATGGGCGACGAGGAGCGGCGACGGGGCGACGGCGAGTGACGAGACCCAGATTGCGGATAGTCACGGGGCGACATGGTCGACTGAGGATCCGGACTCTCATAACGAGGGCGGGGACGGTCGATGTTGTACTGCGAACGGGCGTCTGTGTACCCTGGCGCGAGACGATGGCGGTACCGGGCGACATGGCCAACGCCGCGGCATGCAAAACAGATCGGCCGGTTGTTGCGTGTTCGGCAGGGATTTCCAGCGATAGGAGCCGTCCATGCAATGGGTGGCTGAGTCGGGGCTGTGACGTGCGGCACCAGCGACACACCATGGAGCGGCAAGGGCTGTTGCTGTTGTAGCTGCTGTCGCTGTACTGCCTCAGCGTAGCTAAGAGGCGCGGCAACAGGGTGCTGCTGAATGGGCGCCGGCATAGCCTCGGCAATTTGCTCTTGACCGACGTGTCGGAGCACAGGAGCCAATGGGATTGGCTGCTGCAGTGGCGGCTGCTGTGGGAGCTCTTGACGTTGAGCAAACGGCAGAAGAGAAAGCTGACGAGCTACCTTCTCCCGCACGAAGTATTTCATTTGTGCAAGAAGATATGCCTTATCAGGCACGACGTCCAGTGCAGCGAGAGGTTGGTTAGGCGAAGGCGAACGTCGGGTGAGAGCTCGTTGCCTCCGCAATTCGTCATAGCTCTGGCACAGGGTTGCCACTTCTGACACAGTGCCAGGAGACTTCGCAAGGAGCATTTGAAAGACGTCGTGATCGACTCCTTTCATAATGTGCTGTATTCTGAAACTTTCACTCATTGAAGCGTCGACGCGCCTGCAGAGATCTATTATGTCTTCGATATAGGCGGTAAAAGTTTCATTCGGTTCCTGTGCCCGTGCGCGCAGGCGTTGTTCAGCGCGTAACTTCCGTACGGCAGGGCGACCGAAAACGGTGGTTATTGCCTCCTTGAAAGCAGACCAACTCTGAAATTCCGATTCGTGGTTCGTATACCACAGTTTCGCTACGCCGCCCAGGTAAAGGTCCACAGTACCCAACTTAGTAGCATTATCCCACCTGTTGGGTCCATTAACTTTTTCGTAGGACGACAGCCACCTCGAAGTCCTGGTCCTCCGTGCCGGAAAATACCGGGGGATCTCGCTGGCGAGCCGGGCCGGGGCAAACGGGGGTCGCTAGAGGTGGCGTCTGTTGGGCTGCGTCAGCTTGCATGGTCGGCTGCAGCGTGCGGGACCGGAGTTCCAGAGTGCCGGTGAGGTAGTTACCCAGCACCTCCACCAAATGTAAAGAGGTTTATTGGATGAGATGAACAAAGCTCGAAAAGCGCCCAGGGAGATCAAGATGGTGCAGCTCGAACGCCAGTCTCGTGCTTTCTACTCTTGATGATGATAGCGGCACTCGGGATGTCGGCGTTCTCTTTCTTTCATTACACGTGTAACATTAAGGGACAAGAAGACATGGGAGTGGGTTAGGGAACAAACGCGTGCTAGGGATATCATAGAAATTAAGAAGAATAAATGGACGTGGGCGGGCCATGTAATGCGAAGACAACCGTTGGTCATTAAGGGTTCCAGAGTGGATTTCTAGACAAGGCAAGCGCAGCAGAGGGTGGCAGAAAGGTGGGCATATGAGATCAAGAAGTATGCGGGGATACATTGGTCCCAGTTAGCACAGAAAAAGGTTAACTGGAGATCTATGGGAGAGGCCTTTGCCCTGCAGTGTGCGTAGACGGGCTGATGATGATGACTGTCATGGGGATGTCGGTGACATGTTCTCTTTGGAGGTGTGATGAGTTGTTCGACTGTCGTATGGTCAGACTGCATGCACGATGTTGAATATTGTGCGCGGAGCAGTGAGTATGACCAAGAACTATGGGAGTGTTGTAGGTATATAGCTTGTGTACCTGGGATTTATTCTGGGATGCCATGTTCGAACGGCATCGCGCTCCGAGCCAATAGAAGCTACAAAAAGGGCTATACCATATAAATTTCGGTGCCGAAACCAGGGACCTCATGACTGCCTCCCGACTGCTGCATCACGACTGTTGGAAGAAAGTGTATTGCCAATGAAAATTTAGATGTGTTCGCAAGCGCTAGACATCTGTTCAGTTTCCTGCTTGCCTTCCTTTGCGCTTGCATTTTTCATGATAATTGCAAGGGCATTGCTTGCTAAAACGGCGATACTATTATGGTGCGAGTCGCAATAGAGTTTTCAGAATAATCTTCACAATTGTAAGTACCCATTGAGTAACCATTTTGTCGCAGAGTTGTCAATACAGTGTAGTGTGCCCTCCGTCCCTCCCCCACATCTCCGTCAAAGGGCGAACACCCTGGCAGAAGGTGCCACACCCGTCCTGAAGCCTATCAGCGTGACTTCTTTTGTGCTATCAGAAATGTGCAAAGACTAGCTATAATTATTGTAAATAGATAAAGAATCCATCACGAGGAACAAAAATCGTCGCCACCCGAATAAATGCAAGGAAATAGACAAGTCGTTCTCAGAAATTACGCCTTTCACTTCAATAAAAGATCGCCCTTGCCCTTGGTTGGAACCCTGTCTCAGCATGTTCCCTAAGAAAGCGCTCGACCAAGTGAGCCTCCGAAAATTGTTGGGAAAGGCAGTGCGAGGATCAGATATTAGTCAAGCTCAACAGCAGCGCTAAATTAGGCAAACTGCTTCTTAAGAAAGCTATAGCACACAAGAACATTTACACCAATAAATGTGGTCTTCTCCCACTTAAGAATTGAGAGAGAATTGATGGGAAAATAATCGAAAAAGTTCCGGTCTATCGATATAACTAGAGCCTCAGAAAGGCGTAGTTCTATGGTGCGAACCACACATCAGAATCAAATTTACACCATCCCTGTGATATTATTGCTCTAGTGCATAGACTTCTTCATGAAGTAACGAGTTAATTTAAAGGACTGGTCTAGCAACCAACAAAACACCTGCAAAGGCGAAATTCCCCAAGGATAAGTATTATAATTTCTCAGATACATAATCGAGAAGTACAAGGCTGTGAGCTAGTAAAACATTTGCAATTAATTGACCGCAGAAGCGTTAGTATTTGATAACTGATTTGACAGAACACGACATATAAGCTCAACCAAACTGTGCGGAAAATATTCCGTTGAAGCGCGCCTGTATTACAAAAGAAAGAAAACAACACAATTTTTTCGTACTTCGAATGAGTAGTGACATAATTTCGTTACATTTGATGAGTCTTGTATTTCATCAACACAGGACTCGCAGTGAAAAGTTCAGCCTGCACTAAGGAAAAAGTAATAATTGTAAAATACGTAGGACCCCCGACACCAATGGTTACCGCACACGAGCTGGGGCATGCGTAAGTAAGATGTTCACTTGTCATCGTTAATCGTGAAGAATTCAGAAAAAAATTATTTATATTTAAGTTATAAAGTCACTGTTCCGAAATATTTCTTGCGGACATACCAGTGCAATAGTTTTATTCACATCTACATTTCGAGAAAAAGCTTCTGTAAATTTCCCGGACAGATGAAATAAGTAGAATTATATAAATAATAGTTTCCGAGCAAGTATAGGCTATGGTTGCTACCTAGACACGCGCTTCCGATAATGCGAAGTTGTGATTTTGAGTGCATCTGTTTTGTGACCTTTCGTACTGCTTCAGATAGACTGCAGGAATTGTGGGGCGGCAGGTAATAAGCTCATCTGCCTTCGGCAATTGGCATTCCTTCGGACGGTCGCCATAATCTGCGGAGCTGCAGATTGCGAGGCCATTTCCGTGAGGCCCCTATTAAATACTCTTACATTGTTTTGGTAAGAAAAATTTGGCGTATCCTCTTACCCCTGGGTGATATTTCTCGAACCTATGGGCATCACCATCTTTTCATTCGACCCTCAAAACATGCAAAGGCATTCTCAACCATTTATCGGAGGTGGAAAACCTACCTAGTTCTCGGATAAAACAGATCAATTGAGCAATCCTATTGAGGTATGCTTTTTAGACAACGTACGATATCATTCGAATGACTGGAGAACTTATAAAACCAGGTTTTTACGAAAAGGTATACCACTCTTAACGCCATGTACTCCCCAGTTCGCTCCAACCCTCCTTTCCAAAAAGAACGGCTTTCCACGCAGGGCGGTTACCAGGGGGGTGGGGTGGGTAGATAACTTGGCAAGTGCTTTCTTGCGAAGCTAGATGTTGCTGGATCGAATCCCTGCTACAGCGGCCGCATTTCTCTGAGGCAGAAGTGAAAATGAAAAAAATTAAAGTTCCAGGTCTATGAAACCTAAGTAAACTGCGTAGCTGGCCAGTAAGAGCCACCTCCTCGCGAACTCACATCTTGCTTTATCAATATTTCCTTTATCTTTCTTGTTTCTTCTTCCGGCCACATTCCTTGCTTCAGTCCTTTCCGTATTGCACTTTTTCCTCCTATCTGTGCTTCTCGAGCTTCACACCAATCGTCATCACCATCACTTCCCACCCCTTGCTATACCTTATTACGAGTGAATATCCTATTTGGGACACACGCGCAGCTGCTTCGCACATACCCGCACTTTGTGGCGCATCAACTGTACTAAACAAGGCTATGCCATGATTTACGCCATCCCGTCCTCGCTTTTTCAACTTCCCCCTCGCATCAATCCTCTTCGCCCTTGCTTGCCTTTCCCACCACTTTGCTATACTATGCACGGTCATACAATGTTAGGAGCTACTTGGTAGTATACCCGTTTCCTTTGGCGCATGCCCACTGATGTTTTCCTTTTTAACGTGATAACAGTGATATGGACAGTATGGATAGGTATTTGGCGCCGCCGTCATATCCCATACAAAGTCCAGACCGATACCAACCACCCGCGCATCGTACCTCCTACACGCGGGTAAAAGCACCCAAACGGGGCCGCCGAACTCGTACGAAGCAGATATAAAACGAGCCCGGCCCACCTCCGTCGCTCCGAAAGCGCGTGCGATAACATCCGCCGCTTCGGGAGGCCTGCGTCGAACTGGTGGGGAAACGCCCCGCCTGTCTTTAACGAGTTGCAAAGGCGCGAATGGATGGGGCGGTTGGGGGGGGTGGGGGTGCTGAGGTGTGTCTAGCTGAAGCAGCCACTGTTGGACTTTGATCCGTCCTTGGCAACCGCTTGGTCATGTACTCCATTCCGGGCGTCTCGCATTTATACAATGCCCTAGCCACATTGCGCTCACGCGAGTCCGTCTACGAGTGCAGCAACGGGCACGCTCGCCTCATGCCACTGTCCTCGGCGAAGTTTCTCGATGGTGCAAAGTTCACGCGACTTAGCGCGGTCGCACGGTGTGACTCGCATGCCAGGTACACCAAAACAACATGACTTATAGGTCGCAGCTCTGCTGCTCGGCCCTCAAATTATGCATTAAGGACCTGCATGCTTGCCTAATAAGCCCACGTTCATTACAATTCAGATTGTCCATAAAGCTGCTAGTCTTACATCGTAGATCATATCATGCATTGCTATTGGGTTCATCACTTCGCCCTTGTGGTGAAACTGATTTTTTAATGAAACATACAGAACCCTCTAGCTTAAACAATCTGTTAAATAAACTCACTTGGATTTAGGTACACTGTAAAAGCCCCTAGTTGCAAAAATTGCTCGGAGCTTTCCACTATGGGGCGTTCTTTACGATCAGCGGCAGCCGCGGTAGAGAAACCACGCAAATTATGAAAGCTGCCGGTTGTTGAAGAATAAAATTTAGTTTCAAGCGAGCCCTTGCCCTGACCCGTGCACATCTTATTGCGCCTTGCTCTATTTATGCTTCTAGTTACCTTTATGGAACCTTACCAACTTATCCAAATCTCTGTTGTGCTAAAGATCACACCTTCAACTTATAAGAGGACTATTCGTCTATTCGTTCTAGTTATTCATGACACCAATACCTCGGCATGCATCCTTCCTTGCATGCCATTCTCTAAAATATTATATGACATGGTGCCCCGTGACAATGTATACAACAATGAAGCAACAGTGCCTAATTATGTAATGATGTTATTGCGAAATCGCAATGACCTCATCAGGAATTACCTCTCCTTGCAGTCTTGTTAGGCATTTAAATTAACCAACCAAGTAACCGGACAGCAATAACAAAAGCTCTCCTGCTGTATTCAACAAGAGGGTGTCTTAGCATACTGAAATCATCTGCTTCGGTGTGTTGCCTTGTGCCCACAGCCATATGTCTGTTTTTTCTGTTTCTCTTTTCTCCTTTATCCCACATAAAATAAACTTGTAGAACACGCTTCTAACGCTGTTGATTCCCACACAGATCGAAAAAGCTCTCGAGAAGTACTAACTTGTCATATTCTCTAATGTCGCCCATCATAGCGTGATGTTAATTGTCCTTGTAGGATGCATTCTTTTCACTTTCTCTTCTTTGGTTTGTTAACAATTACTTTTAGCTTACTGTTTCGAAACTTGAGTATACGCCCTTATCTAATACCTACGGGCCTTTGAGGAGTAATAAATAAATTTACACGAACAATGATATATGAATAATTTGTCATTTTACCTTGCTCTAGATATCTTTCATGAACCATTGTTATAAATAAGATGTCGCGGTCCCTCAGCGCGGCTGTACTGCAAAAGTTTGATTAATTCCTGGCGATGTTACGCTCTAAAACATCGACATAATTATGAGAAGTGCCGTTGTAGGGGGTTTCGGAAAATTTCCACCCCTTGCGGTTTTTTGGCGCACACTGAGATGTCACAGTACACGGGCATCTGCATTTCGGCGCCATTAAAACGCAGCCGCCGCGACCGTGAATTGATCTCGCAACCTTCGGGTCAGTAGCGGAGTGTCATAATCATTAGACCACCGTGGCGGGCGTATTTCTCAAGGTGATTAATTATACGTAAAGCGACTGTATTATTAGAAATTGCGCTTCAAATTTCAGGCTGGGATCCCCTCATGATGGAGAAGACGAATCTAAGATTTGTCCACAGGCGAACCAATACCTTATGGCACCTCAGGATTGGGGGCATAGGAAACCAATGTACTCTGAGTGTTCCAAGCGGGCCATTAATACCTTTCTGAAGTAAGTTCTCTGCTCTTGATTACATTGCGAATATGTAGGTTCTTTAGCAATTGTTACTCACTGTTCAGCCATAACACCCACGTCATCTGCGTTGTTCACACAACGATGCTAGGGAACTGCCCAGATCTTCGTGAAATTTCCCGTTCTACATCAGTAGTTTACACACTGACAGTAGAGACAAGCAGGTTAAAACCTAAATATGTGCTTATAAGATCCTCAGACGGAGCTACACTTAATTTTATTATCTTTCCTGCTGTCTTGTTGGATAATGTGCATTTCCCCCATTAATAACCTTCGTTCAGAGAAGACATCGTTTGGTTCCCGTGTAACAAGAGACTCATATAAACAGTTGCCTTTATTGTCAATGTACAGTGTGGTCTTTTATGAAGATGAACATGAGAGTGCTTGGTCTTTGGATTGCGGCGGCTGGGCATACCCGTCAAGAGTTGTAGCAGATGGACACTCTTCCAATTTTGGTGCTCTTTAATGGGGGCCAGAATGACCGGGTATGGTCGATAGGAACTCCGCATATCTCTCCTCAAAGAAAGTTGTCACGGCCAGTAATTGATGACATCAAGAATAGAGGTTCACTTTGCTCTCGGAGGCTGGTGCCCCATGAATTTGCCACATCTGCAGAAGCAACGTACATCCGTCTTTCCTGTCATAAAAGATCACGCTGTATGTGCCTATCCAATGTCCAGGTTGTCCATACAGTTTTGGTCATGTCGAGACCGTTAGTAACGTGTAGACGAGAGCCCGTGGCAAGGGCGCACCTATGAAAGCCCTGGCGCAAGGATATATTAGCGGAACATGGGCAATGAAATCGTCAGCCATAGCTAGGCGCCTCAGGTGCTTTTCGCTTCATCCCTTGCGTGGAGCCTGTTGGCGTCCAAATTGTGCATTCGTCGCTCTGAATATGCTGAAGAGCCAGTGCGATTTAGGTTGTGCAGCACCGTATATGCATCGGTCAATCTTTGCTTTAAGTACATAATCCCGTTCATGTTCACAAGGTGAATTTCACGCACGAAATATCCCTGCTCGTTCGAGCCACAATATCGAAATGATTATTTAATCAGTTGCATCAGTCTTTTTTTTGTCTGTGCAGGACTCAAACGGCCAATTGCTTATTTGGAGATGGATATAAAAATCCCACCAAGGAGGAAGAGGAACTTTATGGAATGAGACTGGCAATGTGCCAATTGTATCCAAGAAGGGGCCTCCAGGTCCGGCAGATTTTAGTAAGATACCCTTTCGATTTATAATAAGCAGTGTATCCCAGTAAATATGTGAGAAAGACAATTTTATTAAGCTACGGTCAAGTTGTGTGTATTATACTAAAATGTATAACAGTTGCTCGATTTTCGAACCAAAAGCCCGGAATTATTATGCGCAACGCCGCACTGGAGAGTCCCAGAAATTACGACGACTTTTTGTTTCATAACGTGTGCGGAAAACTCAGAGTACACGGACCTCTAGCATAGAAACCTTCCGTCAGAAATTAGTCTTCCACGGCCGTGTTCAATCCCACGTCCTTCGGGAAAGCACCCAAGCATTGTAACCCGTCTACCTGCCTGAACGAGATATGAAAGCATGTGATCACGCACTACCACGCTAGTCACAAGGAGAAATAGGAGTGGATGCACAGAATGCTATAAATTGTAAAGAAGCGAATGCTAATTTAAGCAATATTCCTTCTAAGCTGCTACAAAAGATGAGGGGCAGCTTCAGAGGGCATGGGTATTATAAGTATCAAGAACCAGCAACAATACGGAGTTTGTTAGCACTTGACACGAAACACGTCAGTAATGTAAAGACCGCAGAAAAAACACGCAAAACAATCTCCGACGTTAGGCTACGGCTGTTGTCACAAGTGGCCGCTCTAGCATAGTCACTCATATGTGAATGATAGCGATTTATTGCGGCTGAAAAATGTTCCTGCTGATGGAATACTAGGAAGCACCGACGTGAAATACTAAACTGTTAGCGGTGTAGCAATCATTATGTGTGCGCATGTAGAATTTTAGAAACACTGCCAAACACAGAGTATAATGAGCCAACAGCGGCGTAGGGCTGGATTGTACCTCCACATGTCTGAGCGTAATGTTAGCTTGCACAGTCGATAGCCAAGGAAAGGAAATGATGATAAACAACACACAAATAATGACAATGAAGGGACCTTCAGGGTGAGAAGCAGGAAGTGATCTTGTAAATGTGCAATGTCAAGGGCTAGAAATTCAATTTCGATGCTTCATAACGCTATGCGAATGCCCCGAGAGAATCGTTACTTTGCTGGGGCAAGATCGCCTAACAAATTGTTTGTTGCTCTGCTCTCTATAAGCTTCTAAAGTCATCGTCAAGACACCGTGGCAATATATACCGTAGTGAACATAGCACTGCTCGAAGAGGCAGGTTGGGCGGCTCACGTAGAAAGGCTCTGTAACTGCTGAAAATCATCGCTAACTCAGCCGCTGTCAAGCCTACGGAAATTACTATCTTTACTGTGTTTTTATTAGGTGAATCTGCAACAAATTATCGCTATGTAAAAAATCGCGTTTATATCAAAAACAAGCACTGATGTCCTGCATTTTTGTGTGCATGTACATTTGTATGCAGGGCGTTTTTACTGTGAAAAGGCGTAAGCAATACTATTCCGGCTTGGTCCTACCTGATTGGTCAGTTCTGCTTGTAAAGCAGAATGAACGAATTGTTTAACAGTCTCATATCTTTATTGATCCGTCCTGCATTGAAAAGCATAACTGACCAATCATGGAGGCCTAAGACGCAATAGTATATCTTACTCCGTTTCACGGCATTCACCCTCAGAGCAAAAATTTGCATTCAATGCTTGGGTCTCTATTAACGTTCATGCACCTACCAGCACCAAAAGCACCGCCGTTGTGAGTATGTGCTTTACATCTTTAATATTTATTTGACGAAAATTTTCCCCCCAAATTTTCCTTTTAGGAGGAAATACCCTGCAAATTCACTTGTATTTTCTTCGATAAAGACACGCAAACAATGCCTTCCATATTAAGGGGTGATAAAGATGGCACGCCATGCAACAAAAGCGATCGCTCACAGGTAAATATTAGTGTTGCTCTCATCAGCAGTTAAAGGTTCTTTGTCTGTCCGTCTTTTATCAGCAGTAACCGCCATGTATGTCGACAAACGATGAGAAACAAAGCAATGAGAAACTCCTGCTCCTTCAAACCATTGCTGTTAGCGCCAGTAAAGAACCCGAAACTCGACATTCTATAGGACGTATAATTCCACTAATATATGTGGACGTAATTCTCCTGGAATATGGCAAATAAGTGCTGGTTTTTCAATCCACCAGATATGCTGCAGTAACGCGCCTGTTCATTTATTTATTTATTTATTTAAACATACTGCCAATCCCAATAGGGATTATTGCAGGAAGCGCAAAAAGCATAGAATAAACAAATGACAAAAAATACAGAAATACAGAAACACAGTTGGCAGAAACAATATCACAGGTTTGGAAAACTATCTTTTAAATAGTGTAAGTAATATTGCGTTGTTGTTTGCGAAAATGGCAACACCGCAAAAATGCACTAAAGAACATCACATACACAATGGATCACACACATCATATACACAAAACCATGAAGCGGGAGCATAACAAAAAAACGCATAAAGCTTAAATGGGAGCACAATTAATGACGTCGACGTGATAGTCTTGAACCCTTGTTGAGGAGCGTCTAAGGAATAACGACTATGAAGCTTCTCAGTGAGTTTCGCACGATTGTAAAAACTTGTCTAGTGATGGACTGAGAATGATATGTGAAGGTAAGCCGTTCCATTCTCTATTTACAGCAGGAAAAAACGAAAATCTGAAGCAGTCAGTGTTGAAACGGTAGTTCCGCAGTGTTAAGAGGTGCTTAAAACGAGTCTCTATTGTATCGGCTTTAATCAATTAGCGGGAGGAATCTATACGCAGCATCTGATGAAATAATTGATACAATAGCTTCATACGAGCTAGTTTGGTGCGATTTTCTAAAGTAAGCAATCCGGCTCTGGTTAGTAGTTGCGACGGTGAGTCAGCCATTTTGTACTTGTTGTAAATAAACCTAATTGCTTCTCGCTGTACACTATCTAGCTTTTTTTTTAGTTTTCTTGCATACGGAAACCAGGAGACAATTGCATATCAAATAATAGGTCTAGTTAATGTGGTGTAGGCGAGTGGTTTAAGATCTGGCGTGGTATGGTGGAGCCGCCTTCGAAGAAAGAAAAATTTCTTTAAAGCTTTAGAAGTTACAAAGTTAAACATGTGCGTTCCATCTAAGATTTTCTGATATGACGAGGCCAAGGTACTTAACTGTTGCCAATTGAGTGCTGCCAACGGTAAACGGATAAACAGATAAGTTTTGTTTTCTTATAATGAGCATAACAGCTACTTTGCTTACATTGAGGCTCATTTGCCAATTGTTATACCAGTCCATTATTGATTTCAGCGCATATTTTAGCAGTTCGTGATCTTCAGGTGAATTTATTTCTTGATATACTATGCAATCGTCGAAAAAGAGTCTTATGTGAGTGTTATATGAATGATGATGATGATAATGATGATTGAGGTTTGGTTAAGGGATAGACTTTCATTACACTAACCCATGTCGCGAGCACGGGTAAGCTTCTTTGGGGATAAGGGAAGGGAACGAAAAAGGACATATAAAAGAGAGAAGAGCCATAGTGAAGTGCTCCGGAAACATTGCCTGGGGTTCCGTAACGTGCTCCAACAAAGCACATTACACAGGTCATTGGCATTTTCGCATCCATCGAAAGAGCGACCGCCGCGGCCGGCATCGAACCCACGTTTTTCTTTTTTTTTTATGAAGTCGACAGTCTGCGAATACTTGGATAGATCGGAAGCAGCAGCCCTACCGTGACTCCAACGTACGCTTTCACAATTCACGCACCTTGTGAAGCAGAAAGCAAACCAAAGACACGAGCTTAAGGAGGTAGATACGCTAAGAATAACGCAAGCACTGCTCACCAGCCGCGCATTTACGGTACGCCGTACCAGACTTAAAAGCACCCGAAAGAGAAACTTGACGTCATGATAGGGAAGGCAACCAAGGTCGCCATGTGACTTCCCTATATGGCTTCTACAACGCGTGTCCTTAAGATGGGCATTCACAACACGTGGCAAGAGCTGGCCGAAGCGCACAAGCGCAGCCAACTTAAATGGCTCAAGCTCACGCCCACAGGAAGATCGCTATTCCGATACCTTAATTATAGCGCAACGCACCTCGCCGACAAGGACCGTACTAGCGCTTCCCGCCGCATGCTAGGGACTCCCTCTGCACCGCAAGCCTACACACATCCAATATACCACAAGGGTACAAGACAGGATAGAGCAGACCCCATCAAAAGAAATCTTAAGCAAGGCCCCGACGACCATTACACTGACGTGGCGTAGTACCCGCATCGGAGCACGTATGCTCTCCGCTTCGTCGCCTACCGAGGGAGGTATTTAGCATCAACCAGCGTGAAGGCGCGCGACCCAGAAAGTGCAAAAGAAGCGGAGAAAGCGTGATTAAGTGATGCGCAACTGAATTTTTACCCACCAAAACAATGCTGCATATCCAGTGCATTGTGGGAATCGGTGTCATGCGAATATCCAGAGAGGTGATTGCCTACGACTTATCGTTTCGCCTTATCCCAATTGTTACGGGTAGGATCAAGGTCCTAGTGCAAATTGCAGGAGTAACCACTCATGGCTACAAAGAAACGTCGACACCACCGTGGCCATTGATTCGCGCCTGTTCGCACAACGCAGTGTTCCACTCACGGTAGTCTAATGCACAGACCTCTGTCGAAGGTGCGAGGATGTCGTATATTAAGGCCGTGTGTTAAAGTATTCATAGGATATCCAGCGAAGCTGCACAAGAGCATACCTAATATTATTAGAACATGCGCATTGTAATGATAGAGCGTATCACATATTAGAAGCGCAATTCATGCTACACAAGCACCATTACAATGAAGATGGAATTTGTTTACTCTATACACCGCGTGGGAGAATCCACAGTAGACTAAACTAAGCATGCTTGCTTGGCACCTTCGGGTTCCGTGTTCGATACGCCCTACCGCTTCGTAACATGTATGTGAGTATGCGCGACAGACGCGAAATGTCAAGGCCCGTGTACTGAGCGATGTCAGTGCACGTTAAAGAATCCAAGTTGGTCTAGATGTCCAGAGACCGCTTACGGCTTCTCTTATAATCATATCCTGGTTTTAACTTCATAAATTGTTCGTAATGTGCGCACGTGTGCTGATTATGTTGACATTTCAACTGTAAGCTAGAAAAAAACGGTGTGCGTTCCTTCTTTTAAGAGCGGAGCCCATCAAGCCGACCGTTTGGTGTCAACCCCATATAGATCCGGAGGCCGATCCTGGAGGCAGCGAACCTTGCAAGATGCAGAAAAATCGCGACAACCCACGAATCAGCGGGTTAGATTACCACAGCCGCGGCAGTTTATACGTCAAATCAGCTGGTCCTTCACTGAGGTAGCCTCTAATAAATTCATACACCTGTGGCGGGTAGCCCTATACCATGGGCCGAGCATTACTCGTACGAGGTACAGATCTCTACGGGTATGAGCAACACGTCATTACAGCACCGTAAATCGTAACGTACTTCTTGAATATATTATGTTAGTGGTGTAAAGCAGAGTCATTGCTGTCTGTCATACATTTACGCCCTGCCTCCCAAGTACTGGGGTATGCCAAGTGAGCAAGACAAGCAGAAGAGCACGGAGACGTAGGCGGCAACATTAGATTAGATTAGATTAGATAGATAGATAGATAGATAGATAGATAGATAGATAGATAGATAGATAGATAGATAGATAGATAGATAGATAGATAGATAGATAGATATGGTGAAAGTGAGCTAAGTTTACCACGCATGCTTGCGATTTTAAATAATCAGTTCTTGAAATTATATTTGCCACGGATTTCCACACCAAAAGCACATGTGCATGAGGCACCCGTAGTAAAACACCTTCAAAATTCGGACGCATAGGGCTCTCTTGCCAGCTGCAGTCGGCGGTCCCCAACCATTTCGCCACCATCAAAATACGACTGGTGCGGTCGTCATCCGTGACTGCGTCCTTACTTTCGAAGATATATCGAAGGAGGCAAGCGAACTTCCGCTGCCTTTGTGCGAGTTTTCGTGCTACTCATTGCCTCCTTCGTGGATAAATGACCGACACTTCGAGATAAGGAAAATGAAAGAATTATTATAATTGTTGGTTGTGATAACACTTAGTACTTGTTATATCGGCCACACTAACGCAAGTCTTCTCGAATTAAGTATATTACTGCAACGTGAATCAGCTTAGCAGTTATCACAATTTAGGCAACATTGTTGTTTGTGGCGTTCCAATAACCAAAACTTGAGGGCATTTCGTATGCCTAAACTAAATTCTGATACCCACGCTAAGGCGATGCTGCCGTACAGGCAGATATGATGAATGATTAATAGCTTACTTCGCATTACAAATAGGAGCAGGCGATTATAAACAAGGGAGAATATAACCTTATTAATCTCAAAGCAGCGCAATGATGTGATGATTGTTTGGACCACGAGTAAGCAGAGAAACAAAGTTACATAAATTAATTTTGCGAACGAACATGTTAAGAAATAATACAGAAATGGTCTTTGTGAAGTGCAGTGCATTCGCACCAGCAAGCCCGACAATGCATTTCGCGGAACACTTAGCATTATTTGCAATTTTATTTGGACATCACTCTATAGTTAACCATCGCTGCAAACATCAATCCTCTTCTTTTCCAGAAATGCAAAGACATGCAATGCGTGCAAGAATTATAAACCTTCTTTTTAATTGAGCGAGCCATTGGAACCTAATGACGCATTTTGTTTACATGAACAATAAAATGGCGTTTTATTCTCGACATATTCTTTTTGAGTCTCCAAATAATATTAGCCTAACAATCCCCTTTCTTTGTTTTTGGCCACTTCAATTTCAGGACTCGGCGAAAAGATTCTCCTAAGTTTTATGCTGACAAGATTACTTGAGAGCACTGAGGGATACTTGCGCTAATCAGTAAGCCCTTGGAAATGAACGTATTTTAAAGTTAGTTCCGAACAATCTTTACTGACTTTATTGTTGACGATCCCAATAGATAACAACCTTACCCGTTGAAACAACGCATCGTATGTTCGACACACGAGGTGTATTTCAAATTGCTCGTGCTTTAAATTGACATGTTTACAGAGCGATTATTGGATATCTGGCCCAATTTTTAGATGGGCTTTTCTTTACTCGAAACATCACTTTCCTTTGTAATTGACACAACGTATATCTTTCATGGTTTTCATACGACCAAATTTAATGCCGCCAACTGCTAATATTGCTTCCTAAGTAGAACTTAATAGCCACTTATTTAAAGCTACATTCCTGGAACACTATCAAGTGCAAAAATATTTTTTCAGAATTCCCGATGAGAAATTCCTGCGCAGCACTCTTGTTGGATAGGAAGCATTTTTGAATGTGAGTCAAGAATTCCTACGGCAGGCTCCCAGCACCAGCAGGGCTTTACAGTGTGTGATGAGTGAAGTGCACGTATGTTGAAGTGCGCGCCATGGAAAGGAGTAGATGATGATGATGATGATGATTGTGGTTCGCTGAGGAAAGGACGCTAATTTCTGCAGCCCATGTAGGGAGCACAGCTAAGCGTCCGTGGGGGGGGGGGGGGGGGAAGGGAGTGAAAGAGAGAGAGAGGATGGAAAGGCCGTAGTGGAGGGCTCCGGAAATTTAGAACACCTGGGGTTCTTTAACGTGCACTGACAACGCACAGCACGCGGGCCTCTGGCATTTTCGCCTCCATCGAAAATGCGACCGCCGCGGTCGGGATCGAACCCGCGTATTTTGGGTGGCAGCCGAGCACCGTAACCACTACACCACCGCGGCGGGCAAAAGGAGTAGAAGAAAAAGGAGTAGAAGAAAAAGTGAGCAACTGAATGTGTGGCCGCGAACCCTCGCACAATCGACGAAGACGATGTGCAGACGGGCGCGTGAGTTTACGTCAGCCGACATCCATGAATGAAGAGCTTCACCCCGGGTAAAAAGAAGCCGGGAGAAGAAACGAAGGAGACGTGGCTTGGTCATGGAGGAACCAGGGCGCGGGAGTGAGATCCGTCGGGTTGCGGACTCCAGATCTCGGCAGGCTTCCACCGGGGGCAAACCAGTCATCCTCTCACTTCAGGCCTGGCATGGGTGCAACGTCGCCAGGACGTTCCCGCCAGGCAGTTCCGGCTGCCACTTCAGCGAGCGCAAGCCACCAGCCGAGTTAGCAGCACAGACGCCGAATGCGCTCCGGGTCTCACGGCCTCAACAGGGAGCAGCGTTCCTGGCCGCGGCGTCGGACATCGCGCCCTCAGCGCTGCCTCTACTTCGACAGTCCCCTTATGCAATCCCCTGTCACAACAACTGATCATCCACTTGCACGCCGGTGAACTTTTCCCATGTTTGTACTCTGCCTGTGTGACCTTTAGTGTGCTTCTAACATATCGCATTCCTTTTGCACGTTTTGTTCTTTCTATTCGATCATTTCATTTCGAAAAACAATTGGCAGATCCCACGTGCAATGGGAATCAACGAAATGCGAAGCACGCATCAGGAACGCAAAATGGATTTGCATTGTCGTCGCGCTATACCGAGTTTGGTACACATGAAGTTAACGAAACGGCAGTGTAGCGCCAGGACCGTGGCATGTAAATCATGCCGCTCTTGACACGCATGTCATGATTTTCGTGTTATGACCTGTCATTTATGATAGTCATGCAGTCGTGTTGTGCCAAACCAATTTTCGTATACATCCCATTAACGAAACGGCCAGGAGAGCACCAAGATCGTCGCATGTAAATCATGTCGCTCATGACATGTATATCATAATTTGATGGTATGACCTGTCATTTATGTTTGTCGTGCAGTCATGTTGTGACATGCCAATTTTCGTATACGCCCCATTAACGAAATGCGTGGCACGTAAATCATGCCGCTCATGACATGCATAACATGATTTTCATGTTATGACCTGGCATTTATGTTCGTGAGGCAGTCATGTTGTGGCATACCAATTTTCGCTTCCATCCCATTAGCGAAACGGCCAGGAGACACCAAGACCGTGGCATGCAAATCAAGGCGCTCATGACATGCATGTCATGATTTTCATGTTATGACCTGTCATTTACGTTCGTCATGCAGTCATGTTGTGGCATACCAATTTTCGTAAACATCCCATCAGCGAAACGGCCAGGAGAGCACAAAATCGTAGGCGGCTAGATAGATAGATAGATAGATAGATAGATAGATAGATAGATAGATAGATAGATAGATAGATAGATAGATAGATAGATAGATAGATAGATAGATAGATACGCTCAAAGTCTCCGAAGTTCGCTAAGAAATGCTTCGCATTTAATACATTGTTTAGAAAAGCATAAACGGCTTCGTTGTCATTGCACCGATGACGGTTTCGTCATCGGTATATTTTGCACCGAAAAACGAGCGTCTCTGTTTTAAGAGAGTTCTTTGCCTTACACCTTGCTTGTTACACAGTGTAAGCTGTTGTGAGATCACAAGGACCGTTTTTGGCACCGTAGTAGTGCGCCACAGCCGCCATCGCCGCCAGTGTCCACTATCGCACTGATTTTAGAAGAAAATAACCAGGACGGAGGAGGATTAGAACCCACGTCCTTTTGCAAGGCAGTCAAGGATTCTACCACTGACCCTGTGGTTGAAAGATCATCGCTACAAGACTTATACAGGTATAAAGAATGCCAAGGAATCGCATTAAGAAATGTAATGTTACATTGCAGAATAGTAATATGCCACTGTGTCGAGGAAAGTGGATTGTATAATGAGCGTAAGGAATCATTTGAAAGAACCCAGGGGTGCATGCTTTGTAGCTCTGCACTCGTTGCAGAGCCATCATCAACATCATCATTATAAAACGATCTTATTCAACTTTTCTCTTGTAATTATATGTAATGAAGCGCTGGCTCATGGAGCACTTTTCTCGTATCGTGACATGGATCACGCGACAGGCGCCGTGCGCAGCCCCGACGGCTACTTGACTTGGCTCTTTGATATACCTGACGGCCGATCACTTGGCGAGATCCCCAAGAATTTACAATGGCCTTTACTGAAGTCGCTCCTCCAGCTTTCGCTCTCACTGTCTTGCGATTCCGCGCACGCCTGGGTTTTTTTGAACGTCAGTCCAGAATTCCTGCGGGGAGGTTCCTTGCACCAGCAGGGCTCCTGATCATCAGTCACGAACTTCTTCCAACAAGAGTAGGGATCCTGAACGTCATTAAAGAATTCCATTGAGCGGTCTCCCAATACCAACAGGGCTCCTAACGTCGGTCAAGAAATTCTTCCAACAGGAATAGAGCTCCTGAACGCCAATAAAGAGTTCCTGCGGGCAGCTTCCCAATACCTACAGGGCTCCTGAACTTCAGTGAAGAACTTCTTCCAGCAGAAGTAGAGCTCTTGAACGTCATTAAAGAATTCCTACGGGCAGCCTTCCAATGCCAGTAGGGCTCATGAGTGCCAGTGACGAACTTCTTCCAACACCAGTAGAGCTCCTGAAGGTCATTAAAGATTTCCTACGGGTAAGCCTCCCAATGCGAGTAGGACTCCTGGACGTCAGTCAAGCAATTTTTCCAACACCAGTAGAGCTGCTGAACGTCAAAGAATTCCTGTGGGCACCCTCCGAAAACCAGCGGGGCTCCTGAACATCAGTCAAGAACTTTTTCCAACACCAGTAGAGCTCTGCAACGTCAATAAAGTATTCCTAGGGGAGCCTCCCAACACCCTCAGTCAAGAACTTCTACAGGCCAAGTAAAGCACGATTCTTGAGCATTCAAGATCTTGCAGGTAACCGGCAATGTTCCCAGCCATAGATTCAGGCAAATGGAAGTTATTACTTGCGCGCGATTGTGGCAGCTAATCGATTGACCTATGATCCTTCTGTTTCTCTCATGCTTTCGTCACCTGGGTGGTCAGCCCCGAGGCGTGTGTGGTTGAAGTGGAATCTGTTATCAATCATACGTCGATCTCGAGTACGCTCGAATGTTTAGTAGTCGCCTGTCTTTGTTTATTAACCTTGCCATGGGATTACATTTAGTTGTTGAATTCACCGAGTGTGCGACGCCATCACCCACTTCTTGAAAGAGGTCTCACGCAAAAGACGAAGATTTCCCTGTACATAAGTAGCGCGGGTCACGTGCGCAGCGATGCGTACGGTGCCCGCGGTCCGCTCTAGCTCGTACTCCCCAGATCTAACATCCGGCAGTTGAGCACCGCTAAAGATTGCATGATCCTACGTGCTACAGTTTCCTATATGGTTGTCAAGCATGCCATATTTGGGAAGTCCGCATTAAATTTGGCTACGAGAGGGAGCACTTATCAAGCTCCACTGGCTCCACCAACAACGAGATCGCACTCGAGGCCGCTAGTACAGGGAAATATCGTCTGAAATGACCTGCTCTGTTACAACGACGAATATTCTTCGAAGTAGTTCAGTAGTTATAAAATTTCAACAAACGATTAGTGGAGCGTACTCCACGAAGGCTGGAGGGCGCGAACGCTATTGAGCTCCCTGACCATGCATGCCATCACGGTGTCGCGTCGCGTATTGCGTACCATGTTGAGTCGTATGCACCTTAAGTTAACAGTTTCAAAAGCGCACACACTTCTAGCGTACGTGTACTTGTCTTCGTGCGCGTAGTTATACGTCTATATGAACAGCCTCAGTTGCTATATTTTATCGGCGTGACCCTACGTTGTCGTCGCTTGACAGTGGTATGCGATCTCACCGTGTGCGTGCCAACGGGTACTTTTGTCACCCTGACGTGTACGACTTCAAAAGCTACGTTAGCGTACACATAGTTATGTAGATAATTGCACCATGCCGCTCTTCAACTGCAACCTCCGAAGGTTGGGAAATGGAAGTGCTGTAGCTCCGCGAATTTGGTGTGCCTCTTTGTCCACTCTTGCACCTCCGGCGTGCATCGTTCCCCTCTCCCCAATTTCCCTCCCCCCTTGAATTTAGAAGCAATCATATCAGACTGAAATATAGAACTGGCAATGTTACAACAGAATCCTGTTCTATCTACTGTTCAGAAGCTGTAGAATTCGGCATCACTGAACGTCGTTCCAGTGACTGAGTGAGAGTTTTTCAAGATGTATGCATAACTCTCTCTGCGACCTCACCAGCATAACATCACGGTCTCCTTGCAGTGCTTTGTGCTCGCTGCTTGCTTTCATATTTCATCACAACATCCGAACATCCAGCTATCACATTCCTTAGAATCTCTATCTTCATTCTTATCATGCTAGTACCACCATAGACCATAGTAGCCCCTTCTACATAATGCCACGTATTCAGCTTGCAGCCTCATACACATATCACGAATCCATAAAAAAATACATAAGCCCCTGTGTGATAGGTCAGTATATTCAGTCGTATATAGAGAGTGCTAGCTTACCTACCAGGTCGACTCTGGTCAAGGGAAATTTTGGTTAGCCTTACTTAGCAAACGCTGCATGTAAGTCTTTTTCAGTTTCAAGTTCAGGTGCAATAATACAGTTATTCTAGCATCAGTGTTTGGGCAAGTGAGAACAACCGGATTTCGAAGATGAAGACTCATTGACTGTGAATAAGCTAAACCATGGCAATATTGGTTACGAGTGAGCTGTATCCAAATGACTACTGGAGTGAGAGAGCCCTGTCGATATAACTTAGGAATCCTTTACTCAGCGACGCTGTGTTGACGGGTGAACGCCCCAACCTATAGCAATAAAATCTGTAACCGAATGTTTTATATCTTGAAAGTGTCACAGTAAGAAGCATTATTTGCAAATCATTAAATCATCACAGACTGAACTGGGCCATTCAACAGCTACGGCGCATTAATCGGGGAGAATATCCGAGAGTATCTTCCGCAAGAGTAGCACCCACCTTTGCATGACAAAGTGTTCGAATGACTCCAAGAATAAATTACCCTCGATGGGTTTATGCGCATGTGTTGTTTGTCGTCCTCTCTCTGATGTCTGTTTCCTTTGCACTCATTACTATGAATGTGAAGATTATGAACAGCTTACTCTCTAAACATTGTCGTGTACCTTGAAATAAATACGCAGCAATAATTACAATGTAATCAACTAGTTCTGTGCCCAAAATATTCTTATAACTTATGCCGCTTCCTGTTCATGTGCAACACACTGAAGCAGTGCCAAGCAAAAGGAAAAACAAAGGCAAGATAAATGGCACTAATGGAAATACACAGCATTTATTTTAGGACAATATCGCTCCAAGCAATAATAAATCAAAATAAATTAGAGGAAAACAAAGAAAAAGGAAACAAGGTGTACACAGCCCACTAAAGAGAGCCAGTACATCAGGAACCCTTCCGTAAAATTATGCAGTACAAGAGCTTGCAGAAAAATTTTAAATAATGGAGTCATCAAGATGTATTTTTGCAATTTGCTTTTCTTGTTTTCCATTTCTCCTTCAAATGATGATAACATAGATGACTTGCCCTTTAACAAAACTTGATGTTGGACGAGATGATGCACAGCAACTGTTAACCAGGGCAAGAAAAGTGCACGCACAAGACTCAGGGAGAAAACTTTCCGTGTCATCTTCTCTCCGCAAGTGTTGTTCATGCGCTTTTATTTCCCTGGTTACTAGACGTACCCTTTCTCATAGCATATGACTTTTATGAATAGTGCCTTGTCACTTACTTGTCTACAATCCAACATAATCTTCAATATTTCTTTTATATTTATTATTTCTTCCACTCCTGCAAGGACCATTATTGGGGTTGAGAGTATGAATAAACAAACAAGCAAATAATGAAGTTCAATTCAAGGGATTACGATGCTGCCTTTAGCATTTCTTGTAACGTACTTGCGCCTCATTATATGGTATATGCTTCAGGACCACAGCTAGCAGTGTTAAAATTCAAATAAAAAGTCATGCTGTGAATGTCGCATTTGCTTACCTCTAAAGCTGCAGAGACAGGAGACTGCATGCACAGAGAACCTAAATGAGTGTCATGGTCACTTCACGTCCAAAATCAGAAAGCAGTTACGCCCAGCATAAAGCTGGCATGTCTGCAGCGGTGAACAAAGTTTTCTAAACAAAGTGGTTTCGGGATGGCATGTGGAGTAATACCAACAACCATGGAATGAAACTAGTAAAAGAAGTTGACAATTACTACTTCAATGAAGACTTCGTTTTGAAACAAAGGGACAATGTACAACAGATGGTGCACTATGCACCACTTAACCAGGACCATCGCTCCATTTACTCCATCAATCGCGTCAATCATAAGGATACCATTTTATGATAAAGAGGAGAGCTTCGGAGTTGTAAGGCTCTGCGGAATTTTTCAGCTCAGACAATGCACTTGCTCATAAAATACAAGAGTTCCATTGAGCAACAGGCGTTTCGGTCAGCGACAGCGTTTGGTGTTCAGAAAAGACACATGCTGTGAGCCTTTGCTAGGAGCTGTTCAGTGTTTCACACATGTCTTGATTTCACATATCCCAAGTCGAATAAAGTGTTCCTTAGTATTCAGGTGTCAGCAAATGCCTGTAGCCATCACAGTCAGCAACAGCGGTCGGTGTTAAGACAAGACATGTGCAGTGAGCTTTTGCTAGGAGGTGTTCAGCGTTTCATACTTATCTTCATTTCATATTCGAATAAACTGTTCCTTTGTGTTGAGGTGTCAGCCATTGCTTGTAGCCATGACGGTTCATACAAGAGGCATATACATGCCCACTTGTTGCACGTGCACTGACAATCCACAGTATTCGGGCCTCTGGCATCTGCGCCTCCATTGAAAATGCGACCGCCGGGACCGGGATCGAACCCTCGTTTTTCAGGTGGCCGCCGAGCACCGTAACCACTACACCACCTCGGCGGATCAGATGTAAAGCAAAAAGCCTTTGGACCGAGTGGCATCAACCGTGCGACCCTTCATCCTGAAGAGCGATGCGCTATGCGCGCGGCCACGCCGCAAGCATTGTTGTGACTGCTTACTGGGAGCCTCTTATATAGACTATTTTCCGTTGGTGAGGCGTTCATCCCGGAGGTACATCTCGGAGGTACATCTCGGAAGTGCTTGACCGTGGAAGAGGCTCGAGTGTCACCGCGAGATGGCGCACTGCCCCGCCACGGTGGTCTAGGGGTTATGGCACTGGGCTGGTGATGTGAAGGTCGCGGGCTCAAATCCCGGCCGCGGCGGCTGCATTTTGATGGAGGCGAAATTTTGAGGCCCGTGTGCTGTGCGATGTCAGTGCACCTTATAGAACCCCAGGTGGTCGAAATTTCCGGAGGCTTCCACTACGGCGTCTCTCATAATCAGAGCTGGTTTTGGGACGTTAAACCCCACAAATCAATCGACCAGACGGCGCACAGGGCACACGGCGCCCAGGCTGCTTTGATAAGGGCTACAGTGTACAGGGTAGTGAGAATCGCCCACCGTATTGAACCACACGAGCCCTGTCAAGTGAAGAACGGGGACGAAAGGAAGCGCAACTTCTTGCTGTGATTCGAAATGGCATTTCAGCGGCCATTGGTTGCGACCACCTTGTACCGAGTAGCGCATATCGAGGCACCTAGTTGGGAGCACATACAGGGACACCAACAGTGCCGTGTTTCGCCACCTCGCATGCATCGAACACGCAGTAGGACGCTCGTATGCTCTCGCTTTGGCATGTTCGCCTGTGCTCGCGAGTGTGTAGACATTCATTCATGCCATGTTGACACGTTTTTGATGTATTCTCTGCTCTGTAAAAGCGGCATACGAACTGCGGTACCTTCTTCATCGGCGAGTTTTCACGGCGCATCACTAATGTCTACTTTACCGATTAGATTTCAGTGGTTCACAATCTCAATGGGACAAATAAGGATATGCAGTAACAAGTGTGGTCATGATAATTACGTGGCCATGCGAATCAAGAACAATGCTAGCGAGAGTGCGATGAGAATGCGGCCGCACGTCGGTATCGCCTTCAACTATGACGGGGAAGCTTAACTGCTCCAGAACTCTTTATCAACGAGGTTGAAGTTGCTGTTGAAAGTTCTTTAGCACTGCTGAATATTTCACCTTGAGCGAAGCTTTGTTTCTTTTCAAAATGGCTTGTTTGTACTGAAGATTGGTATTAGATGCTGTGTTGCACCTGTGCTACGTGATACTTTCTAACAACGACCGAGACATGAAAGCCGCCTTGCAAAGCGAGAACGTTCTGAAGGTGCTTCGTTATCATTATTTTTAGTTGTTATGGGAAAACAACGAAGTGGTAACTTACTATGAATGTGCTAGTGACGTCCCGCACACCTTTATCGCACATGGACTAGGTTTTAGAATTTCCAAGTGATTCCTAATAAAGAAAAGCTGCATTATTTTGATGTTCTTTTCACTAATAACGTTGACCAAGTGTGTTGGATGTATCATCCTGTGCGCGGAAACAATGTTCGCCGTTTCATTCGTCCTTTTCAAAAGCTTTAAGAAAGGCGATAGCTACTGCTAGTTTACAGATGGAACTGAATAGGTCAGATCCCAATGCCGTACAAGAAAAGCTTCGAACTATAAATTTCTAGGCTTTATTGGTCAGGTTTGGGCCCGGGTCCTTTGTATTAAAATCCGTTTGTGAAACTTTGCTGAAGAGAGTTCAGCGCGAAGAAAACGATGCTTCCTCACTAAGTGATTCGAAGAAGCGTCCAGTTATCATTCTTTACATAATCAGGGTAGCCCATTCTTGGAAGAATGGGGCTTCGAGGTGCAACGCGTCGGTAGTGCTTTCGGCTCCCCCCAATCTTTCTCGTATTCATAATCTGGTAGGATTCCTCGATGTGATAATGAGCACATCGCGAAAGTGCGATCCATCAGTTGTTCAACTGATGTGGTGTACACATTTCTGTTGAGCAATGACAAGATGTACATCAGCCACACTAGGCTGGTGTATTATTGACCGTTTGGCACAGTGCTCCTTCTTTCTGAAAAAACGGGACAGAATCGTATTTGCCGGCCTCACTGCTAGGAATGCAAGTGTGAACTACTGCTGAAGAACACATCCATATCTTGGTAAAGACAAGGTGGCTCGGAATTGACCGAGTCTATGTGAACACAAACACTTGCAGATCCTTGTATCAGCGTTTCTTCCGTGTCCATTTATCAGAATGCGCATAACTTTCTATTTGATACGTATTGATTGATTAGTATTTCTACAAATCACTGTTATTTCCTACGGTCTTTTGCTCTTGTGGAAATGCTGAAGAACCTTGACAACGAAGCACTTTGAGGCACTTGGAACCAGTGGTTAGAAAACAGCCCTAAACTTCCACGTGCCTTTTGAAATTTACGTCCGGGCAATTGCAGGTGCTTTCACGCATTAAGGCAGTACTCAGGAGCCATGTGTTGTGCGAGCTATTCGTGCTCTGTTATAAGCCATGGCACTGATTTATGTTATTTTGCTGCCTAAAAACTTTCATTTTCATTAATTTGAATATACATTGCTCCACATGTGTGCTGCATTAATTTCATAATTGTGCATGGTGCTTTTTCTAGATATGCACAACTGATTTGAACTTTCAATTTAAAGGGAATCTGACCTTCAGCTTTATGCAAGAAATTACAAAATGACACGTATTTTTGCCACAGCTGCGACTCCTGGGACAGCTAATGAGAAGCTGATCCGACGCTGCTTCGGCTGTGCGTGTGCTTTGGCAAGACTTTCTGAGAACTTCGCACAAGGATCGCTGCTGACGCATTATCCCTATGAGCAAAACATCAATATGGGAACTTTCATGCATTGCAAACGCCAATGAACTCAATAACCATCACGCAACATTTTCGCGTCGACTCCATGTCCCATCGTGGGGTTGAATCGTAACGGCAAAAGCGCAAATTTACGCGAAGCGACCATTCAAAAGGCAGGTGAATACTTAGGAGAAACGTAAGATTGGGCTCTGCGAAAGAAGTCTTTTCTCCAAAATAGTTAAAAGGCTTTCTCGAGATATGTAATATCAGCCCTTAATTGCAAATTTAATTCCCCGGAAAACACTTCGCAGAAGTGCATTTGCATTTTGTTACTGGAAAAACATTGCAAGCGTATTTTTTCTGTTTGAAGTATTTATATTGTCAATATTGTTAGACCCTAATGCGATGTAAACAGAGAAATGCATTTTTGAAAAGGCCAGTTTTGTAAACTCTGTGATTTCATTAATGAGGCAGGCAAGTGGAAAAGCTATCGCTACGATAAAATGAGCGTGGACAGATTGCCATCCATATTCCCTTCAAGTACCAAGCTGCCCTAAGCTGGAAGTGATGTAAGTACATTTAGGGGATTTGAAGACGATCCTCATTTCGCCGATGCCCGCAGATATGTCGCTTGCTTTATGGAGACGTTCACAGAGATAAGGACAGAGTCAAACTTCATGTAATATGGCAGCTGCTATAAGTGATAACTTCTTTGTCTCTGAAATTGGCAAATAGCGCAGGCGTACGCCCCATGATTTGTAAGCCAAAGATTAATTCCCCTTTGGCTCTATAAGGTTTGAAAGATAGTTGCGGTAGGTTCCCCGTAACTGAAGTTTCAAATAGCCGTGGCCCTACAGGATCGAGGAAACACCCCGAAAAGGTACCCTGCTTCATGACGGAATAAATAACTTCAACTATTGGGAGAATGGAGGCAAGCGAAGCTTTTCCCTTGCATTAATGTTTCTTTCTTGCTTCCTGCCTATTTCATTTTGTATCTTTGCTTTCTCCCCATCTTTTCTTGCTCATTCTTCAGCTCTTTATTTCTCTCTCCTTTTGCTCGTTACTTGCGTTTTGGTTAAATGTGCGGATACCTGTCTGCTCAGCTGTGCTGCTGCCTGCCGAAGATCTGGATTAGCTCGGTGAACATGCACACGTTAACGAGCCCGCATCTTTTGCCGTTCATTCAAAGTAGTTTGGAGTTTGCCCGAAGGAACGACGCGCGGCCTTACCATGTCACGCAGTAATTGTGTTACTGCCAAAGAAAGCACGGTATTTTCTGCAGTTCACTTCGTGGTGGCACAGAGGTTCTTGTGCTCGGCAGCCATCCGAAATAGGAGTTACATCCGGGAGACACGGCGGTCGCATTTTGGATGGAGGTGAAAATGTGAGAGGCCCGTGTACTGTGCATTGTCAGTTCACGTTGAAGAACCCAGGTGACCAAAATTTCTCTAGCCCTCCATTGCGGTTATTCTCTCCTTTCTATCTCTTTAGTCCTTTTACCCTACACCGGAGGCTTAGCCGTTCTCCCACATTGGGCTGCAGGAATTATGTCCGCCGCGGGGGTGTAATGTTTATGTGCTCGATTGCCACACGAAAAATGCGGGTTCGATACCGGCTGCGGCGGTCGCCTTTTCGATAGAGGCGAAAATGCCCGAGGCTCGTGTACTATGCATTGTCAGGGCACGTTAAAGAGCCTCAGGTATTCGAATATTTAGGAATAATATCATGCTGCCTCGCCAGAAGTAAGCAGCATAGCTGCAAGACGTACAGTTGAACGCCAATGCGCTGGCACAACTGACACTGCCGTATCTTTGGTACCTTAACTAGCTGACCTAACTTCCTTCACGCGCGTATTCGAATACCAGATAGTGTTCGCCAAGTAAAATATAAGTGATAGTAGAATATCAGGGATGTGACGTATGAGAAACGATTGCGTTACAGCTGCAGACATTTCCACCAAGTGCAGTGTGCACGGATGCATGGCTCCCTCTCTCAGAGTGGCGCCACCAGTGGCAGTTGCTGTTGTCTATATGAAATGGCGGGCAGATTTTGGTGACAAGGAAAGCATTGAAGGATTGTACTTATGACGCGATAGCATTAAACCGACCGTTTCGCATAAAGTCCGGTGTCGGTGTCGGCGTCATTGGTTGGGAGCAGGAAACCATTGTTGTCTGTGAGCGAAAATTTGAAGTAAATTTAAAGATTGACTGTGGTTCAGATAAGGAAAGGACGCTAATTTCTGCAGCCCATGTCGGAAGCACGGCTAAGCATCCGTGGGGCTATGGTAAAGGGACTGAAAGAGATAGAAGGAGAGAAAGGTCGCAAGGTGGAGGACTCTGGAAGTTTTAACCACCTGGGGTGCTTTAACGTGCACTGACAATGCATCGTACACGGTCGTCTCACATGTTACCTCCACTACTGTTGTCCTCCTCTTTACACATCTTTCTGTCCTTTTCCGCTACCCGACGAAAGCTTAGCCGTGCTACCGACGTGGGCCGCCGAAATCAGGGGCCTTTAATTATCCGAACCGCAATCATCATCTGCACCACACGTGGGAAGCACGGCTCAGCGCCTGTAGGGCTCGTATAACGCGAATGAGATAGAAGACGAATGCCGGAGTAGTGGGATCCGGAAATTTTTATCACCTGGGGATCTTTAACGTGATGTGACAACATGCGGTATATGGTAGCTTCGCCACCATTGAAAATGCGACAGCGGCGGCCGGGATACTCAGGGTTTTTTAGGTTAGCAGCCGTGCACCACAGTCACTTTACCAACACGTCGCCAAATTCCGAGTCATAAATTTGTGCCTCAAACAAGGGAGAAATAAAACACCAGTGAACCTTGTCTCCTTATAGTGTTGCATGAACGGTGCCGACGACCAGCTTAACCTCCTGTGCTTCTGAGATTTAAGACACCTCCTGGTTCATGAAGTGGGAACAAGCATTCGGATATTTTGGCGAAGCACCTAACCGAATAAAACTGCACAACCGAAGCTATGTAGTAGCAAAAAGCATGAATCGGCGCGATGTTACGAAATGTTGATGAATTGCAGAACTTTATGTAGACATCATATGTCGCATGCATGTCTCATGAGGGAAACATCAAAGTCGCGTTTCTAGATGCCATCTCCGCGAAAGGTCATAGAGCTAAGCCGAGTAATGCTGCACAACCTTTGATATTAACAGCTTCTGCTGGATATGTGTTGCTAGAATATTGGTCATTTCGCGTACGTCGCACATGCGGTGCAAAGACCACGCACCATGGAATCCTATTTTACCTACGCAGGGTAGGTTTCTCCGCTGCCTCCGCCACTGTCCCTTTCCCTCCTGGGATAAATAAAGTTTTTCTCCTCCTCCTCCTATTGTATAGGATCAAATTTCACATTATAATAAATACGAAGCATTTCTTAGCGAACTTCGGCGACTTTTAGCGTATCTGTATATCTATCTGTGTAGCCGCCTACGATTTTGTGCTCTCCTGGCCGTTTCGTTAATGGGATGTACCGGAAAATTGGTGTGCCACAACATGACTGCATGGGAAGCACAAATGACAGGTCATAGCACAAAAACATTGCCATGCATGTCATGAGCGGCATGATTTACGTGCCACCGTCTTGGTGCTCTCCTGGCTTTTTCGTTAATGGAATCCATACGAAAATTGATAAGGCACATGAGTGCACGACGAACATATATGATACCTTATAACACAAAAATTATGACATGAATATCATGACCGGCATGGTTTACGCGCCACGGTCTTGGTGCTCTTCTTTCTCTCTTTTCTGTCTTTCTGTGTATCGATCTTGCTTTATTTATTTCGTCGAACGAAAATTTAAGGCGTTCGAACGCTATACGCGAGGAGTGCGCCAATAAATTTCAAACACGCTCGCTTGCATGAGATGGACAAGGTGAGGACACGTGACCGCCTGGCTCGGCCAATTATCCAACGAACAACCTGCATGTTACCAATTGTTAACACCGACTGCATGTTAACACCGACGACGACCCAAGTTCCGCTAAGAATGCATGTCGTGTGTTAGCGTGACTACTGAAGCCCCGTAGCTAAATGTTAAAAGGGGGAAGGTGGCTGGAATAGAAGTGAAAGAAACGGCCCTACATTTGCTTTCATGGGATAAGGCTCCCGAATACAGTAGGCATAGTTAATACTATGGTTTCGTTGTGGAGATCACGCATGGTGAAAGAAAAATATTGGCTTGACTACATTGCTTTGACGGCCTGTGTTCACAGAACACGTTATCACAGGACCCCAGTACGTCAAAGTGTCTAAGCACACCTCCGCCCCATATTCACTTACAAATGCCACTTAAAACTGGACCGTTTAGTACTATTTCCTTTATCGGATCTGCGCAATTTATTATCTCTATTGGAGACGTACCTCTGCTCTAAAGCTATCGTTGCACCAGCCAGAAAAGCGGAGATTAATATTTTAACTGAAAATATTCCACGGGGTGCTCCTTGCATGCTTTATTGCGGATGTTTTATTTTCACTGACTGCCGTTACATATGTATTAACACGACATTTTCTTTCAGACATGCGAACGCCGGTTCTACGCTGGATATATAGGCAATTTTCTGAAGGCAGCCGCGTACGACTTGAGACATATTTATGATGTCGACGGCCATGACAGAGGCTTGTCTAACACTCCTACGATGGGCCAGCATCTTAGGTGACTGCAACTAGTTCTTTTAATTCATTAGGAATTTTTGTTAGCTGCTATTCATAGTGTGTTATTTCTTGGCAATTGACTTCGCTTCCTCGTAATGTACATGTTAAAAACGAAATGCGCAAGCACTCAAATTTAATTCCTCAGCGTAGACAATAAATCGTGCCCCCCTTCATAGATGTGTCATGTCCCTGCTGTCAATATATTGATTCCTTGAATTGAACACAAACATTACGTTCATGACTCAAGAACAGTAGGTAAATTATGAGATTATATACATATACGAGATTGAATGAACAGTAACGCTGCTGAGGGAATGCCGAGACTATGAGTTCAAAGATATTCTGATGTATTGACACTAGAACACAACAGGAGGCTTCATCGGCCTGTGATCACTTGCAACAGTCCCGCGGGTCAATTGGCGGGGATTTTTAGCGTTGACATCCACGGCAGCGAATAACGTAACGCTTCACAGATGCAGGACGTCATGGCCAGTAGTACGCGTGTTTAACTCTGGCAAGAGTGCGCGAGCAACCCAAGTGGCAAGATGTAGGCTTCTCATGGAAGGCCTGAATGATTTCATTGCGCATATCTGTTGGTACAACGAGATGGTACGGTTCACCGTAACTGCTGGACTTTTTCTTGCACAGGACACTAGTTCGCAGACTAAACGACACGAGACTGCGATAAAGGCATCGAGGGCAGGGGAGATTTGCCTCCTCCTACATTTCGGATAATTGCCTTGATTTCGGCGCCCCTGTGTTGCCATGCAATCAAGTAAGTAGCGGTTGAGGCCCCGAAGAAACCGCTACATCATCATCCTCAGCCTCAGGATTACAAGCTTCGGATGGTGCGCGAGACAACGAATTAGCATCGTCGTGCTTGCCACCGGATTTGTCCACGATGGCGAGGTCGAGTCCCTGTAAGCGAAAGCTTAGAGCAATCTAGCAACAAATGTAGCGAAAAATCGTATAATGCTATTTCACTAACACCTGTGCACAGAAGATGTCTGAATCACTCAGACACTCGCGCATTAATTCTGTTACAAAAATACCACTGTTACGAGAAAAGTTAATTACGTTACGACGGAGCTGACACAAGCTGAGCACATTATAGAGAAGGAAGGCGCTGACGCGGCGCCTGCGGCCGTGACAATCAGATACGCACGCAAAGGCTCCGCTGCTCGCGGATGCCTACAGAGGGCGCTTTGATGTCAGAGACATGAGCCTGGTGGCGCACAAGTCACCGCCCGTTACAAAGGGGACGCTCATAGCATCCATCCATCCATCCACGGCAGAATTCCCTGCAGTGCGTTTTCGCTCTTCACACTCATGTGATGGATTCGGTACCTTGTTCTGGAGTCAGGCGCACTGCGGAGCCTTACTCATCGGCAAGTACTGATGGGCCATCTACGTCGACTTGCGCCCGACCACGAGGGACGCCATAGAAGACGGTGGCATAGTTTGAGCTACTAAAGGAATATTCTGCTATGACACCCACGCATTTATGCCACGAAGAGTATGGGAAGCAAGAAGGTGATGCGAATGGGGCACTACAACGCTATCGTGTTACACCCACTCTTCAAGGCGAAGGTTAAGCATCCCCCAATATTCTTAGAACACCATCATTCTCTCCTCGACTGCAAATCCAGGCGCCCTTAATATCCAGTGGTCTCCCGCATTATTTGGACAATTTCAAAGGGATGTTATTTCCACTTGTGAGCACTGTGAAACAGTCTGCACCTTTGTCGATCCGCCATAGCGGGTATCAGCCATTGTTTTGTAGCTTCAATATACAGTAAACCCTCGTTATAACGAAGTCGCTTTATTCGAATTATCGCTTTATCGTAGTGTCATGCAGTCCCGACCCAAATGCGTGTATTTTAGACCGGATTACTCGAAGCATGTCGATAGCTTGCTCCGCTTAGAGCGTAGTAACAAGTTGCGGATGCGTATTCACGGCGGGTGCAAACTGCTTTGCACATGCCGGATTTTCCCGGTCGCACGCAGAAGACGCTGATGATGACTGCGAGAACTGCCACGATCTTTACGAAGCTGTGAACAGCATCGTTGGCGGAGATATGGAAGGAAACTTCGAATCGTTCGCGATGGCTGACGCAGATGTACCCATCGTTGCCTCAGCAACGGATGCCGAAATAGCCGACTTGCTTGGAGGCCGCGATGAGGAAGATGAGCCGCTAGATGAACAGCCTCGCGAAATTACCAACAGTGGCACAAACACAGGAGTGCCTCCGTCTGTTGCGAAATAGAGTGGAGTGCGCGGGCTGCGACCACGATCTCATAATTTGCCTGAGCAAACCGGAGCAGGCACTCTTCGCGCCCTGCCGAAGCAACCGACAAAGCCAGCTGACTGACTTTTTTGTGTGAATAAAAGTCTGTTTCACTGAATACCACTTCTGCGAAGTTGTCATGGCTAATTTAGCTGTACTTGCTGAGCTCTTATGGGGCAGTCGCGTATATCGAATTACCGCTTATAACGAATTTTTTTGCTGTCCCGTTGACTTCGTTATAACGAGGGTTTACTGTACTACCGCCAATTTCATTGAAGAGAGACGCCTGCTTTCCCACAAATGTACGTGAGGTTGATTGATTTGATTGATTTGTGGGGTTTAATGTCCCAAAACTAGTTCTCATTATGAGAGACGCCGTAGTGGAGGTCTCCGGAAATTTCCACCACCTAGGGTTCTTTAACGTGCACTGACATCGCACAGCACACGGGCCTCAACATTTCGCCTCCATCGAAATGCAGCCGCCGCGGCCGGGATTCGATCCCGCGACCTTCGGATCTGCAGCCGAGTGCCATAACCACTAGACCACCGTGGCGGGGCAATGTACGTGAGATTAATACATGCTTAATTAAAATTAAGCTTGACTTTACCTTTTCAAAACAATATTTTTCCTTTTCCTGGACAGATGCTCATGTCAAATCCTTTCCTTCTTAATAACGTAATGTTCTTTCAGCCTTTTGTTCAGTCATCCCAAATGGACAGCCTCAAGAAACTAGTGGTGAGTAGAATGCCAAGTGTCTCATAAGGTTTCCTATACCACTGGAAAGCGTATAACTTAAGAACGTGTAGCTTACGCTTCAGGCCATTATTCTGCGCAGAGATTGCGGCACTGTGTGTGTCTACCTGTTCAGGAAATGCACCTTGGGAGTCAAATAGAATGTTGCTACCAAAAAAAACGAACAAGCAAACTGAATAACTAATACACCACTCATGTTTTAACGACCGCAACCCATTCTAGGTGCTGCGGTGAGGTCGTTGGGTCGCATCTTTACCTTACGAACTTTCGACATGGCACACTGCCAAAAGAAGTGATTTCTCCCACATGTAGAGCTTCAGGAAGATAGCTGCCCGTCTTTGCTAGTTGCAAGTGTTCAATTTGCATGGAACGTATGCCCACTGCGTCGAAGATGAGTAAGCTTGTCGCCAAATGCCCGTACTACGTATGCACAGCCAGAACCGGCTTTCCTCACACTTTGGAGCGGATATATAGGACAAGCCAACTAATCCATTCAGAAAATTAAGAGAAAACATGCAGGATGACCACGCAACACAAGAACGTACGAGCTCTCCTTGGACCGAAAGTCCTTGTTTAACATTCAGACACGGGCTTTGTGAGGGACTAATATTACTTGAATTCGATTCACAGTAGTCAAGTTTTCAAGCTTCCTCTGTAGGCCTTGTGGCGGCGGAAGCGTTGTAGTTTTGTCCTTGAGGTCCCCACTCTTTGAGCTCACCGGTCACGTGGTCAAGTGAACTCCCTCTGATGAATCTCGTGTAAGCGCAAGTATTTCAATTTTATCAGCCAATTCACCTAACATACCATATGAACGCCTTGGACTTTCTATCGAAGGAGTAATGAAATAAAAAAATATAAAGAAAAATAAATAAATAAATATATTCAATAATAGAGGGAACTCGCAGGCCTCTGCGGAGAAAGCAGCACACAGCCACTACCAGATCAATTTTGCGCCGTGCTTTATCATACTTCGTCGTCAACGTTCTTCGATTCTTGCATGTATAAGCCTACCTCTTAGAGAAAACTCTTTAGTGTAACCTTTCCTGAGTGGCTTCCCTGAGGGCTGAGAGCAAAGTCTCACGTTTCAGTCATGTAGTATTTAAGATTGCAGCAGTCCGAAAAGTTAGACGTGTTCATTATTCGCTACGGGCCGTATAACACAAAGGTGAAAACAAGAAAAAACCAGCTGCCAACAGCGCTCACTCACAACAATTTTTTCTTTAGAAACAAGACGCTGTTTACCTGTACCAATGTTGGAGACAGTTTGCACTGTGCCGGCTTACCTTCGAGAGGACTTATGATTAGGGAGTCCAAAGAGGTAACCTGAGAGTGTACAGTTCCAACGCTGGTGGCAGACAGTTCGTGAAGGATGGTAGTTACTACCGTCGGGCCCCACAGCTGACTACTTTATTGCGCAACAGCGGTGCGAGGAGCTTAATACGAACGATATGTGATGCATTAGATAAAATAACACATACTCATATTGTAGAATCAAAAAGCGACGTGCCGATAATTACGGTACTAGGCAGGACTTGGTGAGTGCTCATCTAGCGTGGACGTCTCCTTCTGCCTAACATCATCGAATTAAATTTATTCCACGGTCTCCTCTACTCGAGTGAGGAGAAGGTAATCGATGAACGAAGCTCTCCTCGCGGCGTTTAAGTGCATACTACGTACCTCGAATTGGTGTAAGGTGTTCTCTATCTCTCAGTGGTGGCAAATTAAAGCCAGGAGATCAAGCGGAAGCCAGCTTCTTAATTGCATCAACCGCAAACCTGCGGCCAACTAGGACACTCCACTCAGGGGACAGTTGTGGAATAGCTCATGTGTACTACTGTACTTTCGGTGCGGTGAATCAGGGGTGCTGAAACTCTCAAGTGTGATGTCGGCTTCTTTACCGTATTGTTCTTAAATCAACCTGCAGGAAGAGACTCGTTGTCTGATTTCAAAATAAGCGTCTACGTCATCGCTGACAAAGGACTCACCACTCACTTTAAGAATGAGTTCATCAAGGTAGAAAATTACGTCAAATATGTTGCATGGAAGGCAAGTATACTGGGCATTTTGATATCACGTTTCGCGAACAATCTCTAATACCTCATACCTGCGCGTAGTTATTCTGGCCTACACTTTCCATGCATTTACGAAGATTTTGTGAATCGACAGCAACTGTTGCCAATCCATTAAACGCCACATTCTTATGAAAATCTGGCCATCATCCACTAGCGTGATCCACAAATACGGCTATCATACTTGTGCTTCTGCGTTGGGCATAGTGGGGACATGTGTACCTCGCTGGGTCCACTTTTACGGGGTTAGGTGTTGTTCACGCTCAAGCCACGATGCCGTCTTGCGGCACTCCGCCATGGATGGCCCGCGGGGAAATATTGGGATTCAGTCGGAGAAGCACGGAATGACACCCTCTCTCCAGATCTGAAACCAGGAGAGGAGGAGAAATTGTTCTCTTCCGTCCCAAGTTCAGGCGCGGCGATCACCGCGCAGGAAGCCGGAAAGGCCGCAGCAGCATGAACAGGCCCCTGAACAGGTCTAATCCTGCCAGCCACCTTGGCCTATTTCACTAATGGGTTTGGAAATACGAAAACACCTCAAAACAGATGGGCGCTCAAGGTGTGCACCCTGGTTGGGATAAAATAGCGACCGTGTACACCTGTCGACATTTTCTTTTCTCGCTCCATTCCCTTATGTAGCAGGTGGCTGGATGCAGATGCATAGGAAGGCGGGACGGCTTAAGGGCAATTATCTATGCATTTAGAAAGGCACACACCACGCACCATGCCGTAGTGAAGGCTAGCTCAATGACCACAATTAATAGTGTTGGTTCCGGTAGATTATGGTAACGGCGAATGTTGTCGGAGCCCGTAACTCAGGAAACCAGTGCCTTGAGCGACCCGCTGGGCTTGGTACCAGAAAATCCAGGAGTTCTGTACCTCGTCCGCAACCCGTGCCTTCCACAGGCTTCATAGACTCGTGCGCTTTTAATTCCCATTACAACGATATGACATGAGAGACAGCGGTGTGATGGGCTGAGGAAATTTCCATCACCTGAGGTCGTTTAACATGCACTGATATCGCCGAATACAGGGGCCTCAAGATTTAGCTCGCATCGAAATGTAGCCGCCACGACGGGGCTTGATAACATGACCTTCGAATCAGCTGCGCAGTGCCATATTCCATAGACAACTACGGCGGGGCCACATATAACATCTTGTTTTGAAAATATGTGCGTTCACTTGCTCTGGTTTCTGGTACAATTCGCCACGTAGCTTAGAGCCTCACCAAACATTTCGCACAAATCATTGGTCCAGTTTCGACATTATTTGCTTGACACCAGTTATGCGTGAAAGGCTACATTAACACCCACCTCTTGGTAGCACAAAGCTACTAGGAAGTACATATCGAATAATCAGAAATGAAAGCTTCAAACGGGAGAAAATACGATCGTGGTACGGGGTTCTAACCCGAGACGAGCGTCTGATCGGGCCATTTGCTTTTCCTGTTAAGATAACCAGGATGCCAGTAGTTTAGAGTGCAAGGACGATTCTTTTATATCGAAAGATTGCCCTTAGGATAAAGGGTTGGCAGCAAAAATAAATTAATTGGGTTCCTAAATAAAAACTAGGAGCTAACGATGGAACGGCCCATGGAACCAGTGATCTAGGTCAGGTGGTCAGCCAGGCCTGAGACCTCTTGCACGCAGGTGGTGAAGACGACATTATTATAGGCCTGGGAAGGCTTATAGAAAGTGCCTTACTGCGGCATTTCGGATTGCGGTGGAACAAAATGAGTAAGACGCGCAATAGAGACCACGATACTACTGCAGCCAGAGAGTGGTCACACTACGGCAAGCTACCTCCGACCCGAATTAACCTTAACGTAACCTTCTATCGTTGGGTGAACCACCAAGGATGCTTGACCCACGCGTTCCTATAAGTGTTCGTCTGGTACAACTGAAGTCTTTTTTTTTTGTCGGAGTAAATATCCCTGCGCATATTAAAAAAATGCGGAAGGGGTTGTGGCACAACTTGCCGGTGGGTTGCCAAACCACCTTTCAAGACGTCTGGCAAGCCCACTTGGTGTACCCGTTCACGCTTATCTGGATGTTTACAGAGGTCGCCAGGGCTGAATGCTATTTAATCGTGTTGTAGAGCAGTATACTCTACATATATCATGAATAGCTTACGCCGCGTGAGCGCCAAGGACGAACCGGGAATCATTAGCTGCGTTAGGTGCGGGAGCATCGTGGCCAGAGTACCAAGCTCGGCAGCATAAGTTGTTGGTTCGAGATTTTTGACGTAAGTACACGCCTGATCTGTCTCAGTTATTAACATATATGGAAACGTTCTGTATCGTCGTGTCTTTAACGTTGGCGTCAGTGCATGGTAGGACGGTGGCATCGTCTTGGTTATGAGCAAGACGAAGGCGTGAGAATTTAGCATTCACTCGGCGATGAAGCGAACTGTAATGTTGACCAAGAGGTTTGTAGTCATCCAGTTCTATCTCGTTCTATGCAGCGATAGTAGTAGTCACGTAAGCCGGATCCCATGTACATGGCCAGACAAGTCCGTGCAGTGCTTTGAGGGTCGAGGAGGCGTACGCAGCAATTTAATTCGCAACTCGAAGCCCACGGGCAACAATGCGACAGGTTAGCTCTACAGTTTCCAACAAAAATAAAAGAGGAAACTGGTTCTGCGCTCATTTAGCTGCCATTGCAATGGTGGGTAGTAAATGGTTTTGTCTAGTCTTCGTGCTCGTAGTTCACAAACGTTTTGGTACATTTATTATTGCTGTTTTGTAGTTTCACATTACAACAAGCACATGACTATGCATTTTTGTTACGCGATGAAGGCAGTGGCTGAAGTATATGCTTTGCTGCTAAGTGCGACAAAGTGCAGCGTTTACTACATTGTTTGAAATGATCAGGTGTCTGTTTCGGTCTTGAATTTGTAGATCGCCGCACATAGTTGCTGCGGCGCTTTGCCTAACTCAAGAAATGCTTCCTCCGTGTCTTACGATCCTCACGGATGCGGTTGTGCTGTTTTTTTTTCTTTTTTTATCGGACGGCCCAATCTCAGTGTGGGCCCGCTTTCACGCCCAACATATATTTCTTGTGTCACAGTTGTAACAGACATCACAGATGCCACAGATGATGTCAAACACGGAAGATATCACAGATGCCACAGATGTTAGTTATCATGCCTAGAAGACGCCGACTGGACAGCAGTAATGCGCACCAGAAGACTATGCTCGAAAAGTCAGCTAAGATCAAGGCTCGGTCGATTTGCCGACGCAGTTTAACGGCATGGCTGTTTGATTTATAACAATTTTCACACAAAACCAAGCACCAAAAGCTAGGCGTTACTGTGCTTCAGCCATGGTTTCGTGCAGAGGCTTGAACCATGTGGTTTGTAAAATTGCATTGGAACACATACCCTCCAGTCAAAGAAGCAAGCGACAGTCCGTTTGATATACCTTGAAGTCGTACGCACATTTGCGCATTTGAAAACTTAAGAATGTCAATGTTTGAAAACATTAGGGTGTCAAGAGCAAGCACATTGGTTTTAAATTCGAACCCGATTATATCTCGTACTTAGTCGTTTATGGAAACTGCTAAGTCAGGGCACGAGTAGACGAGGCAACATTCCTTTTAACGAATCATATTCTTAATTTCTGAGCGCTCACATTTTCCTACCTGCGCATAACCACTTGTAGGCGCACATATTGATCGCGCTCTCCTGTTTATAACGCGATATTTCGTTGTAAACAGCCCATATTTTTAAAGTCACAAAGCCTTTTAAACCAGAGCAAGGAAGACTAGGAAAATGCATTTAATATCCATCATTCTTATGCTGCCTGAACCTCCTTGTGTCAAACTCCCACAGACACTAGAGCCGCATTTCCTAGTATTTGGCAGAAAACTGTGGTCCTACGGAACCACGCAAGGTGGTGTGAGCGTTACTCCACCTTCGGTATTCCACACTACTAATTAACCCTATCATGCGTCCAATATGCAGGCTGATGCGAGTTATGCATGTTGATGCATCACTTCTAGCAGTTGAAAATGCAAGAATAGCTATCAAACCTTCATTATTCCTCTGAGTGCTACCTCAGTACGGCAAGTTCGTTACCTAGCCGAATGCAATAAGCTCCTTTTAATGTCTGCGTTGTATGTGAACAATGTTCTGAAGACACTTCAGCCTCGCGGCTCTCTCTCCTTGACTGGATGGCGTGTTTATCACACGGTGAGTAGAAGTGGTATCGCCGTCGCCTTTTTTGTAGCTAAACACAACTTGCAGGGTCCGGAAGAATACTTGGAAACTACAGAAAAAGACGACCTTCTGATTGACGAAACAATAAACAACCTTATTTTGTTTGCGAGAAATCGTACCATAATATGGACTGCAGACTTAACACTGCTGCTGACAACGTGAGTAAATATTATATATATATATATATATATATATATATATATTGTCTATTTTTTCTTCTTAATATTGTTCATTATGTCGGCGACCTCCGTTTGTTCTCTGAACCACTAGGCTGTCTTCCTATCTCTTAGTGTAACGCCTATCATTTTTCATTGCATCGCCCGCTGCGCGGTTCTTAACTTCCCCTCCAGCTTCTTTGTGATTCTCCAGGTTTCTGACCCGTAAGTCAGTACTGGCAAGATGCAGTAGTTATATAGTTTCCGCTTGTGTAATAGTGGTAGGTTACCGTTCATGAGTTGGGAATGTCTCCCATATGCGCGCCATCCCATGTTTATTCTACGGTGGATTTCTTTTACATGGGTGGGTTGTCCTGTAAGTAGCTGTCCTAGGTACAGATATTTTTCTAGGACTTCTAATGTATGGGTTTCAATCGTGAATGGACGTTTTTTCGACGTGCCACTTAGCATTATCTTTGTTTTGTGCATGTTCATCCTTAATCCTGCCTTAGCACTTTCTCGGCTTAAGTCTTCAATCATCTTTAGCAGTTCGTCGCCATCAATTGCTAAAGAGCACTATGTCGTCTGCAAATCGCAGGTTACTCAGATATTCGCCGTTAATCCTGAGCCCTGTCTTTTCCCAGTCTAGCCTTTTGAAGATGTCTTCCAAACATGCAGGAAATAGCATTGGAGAAATTGTATCTCCTTGTCTGACACCTTTCTGTATGGGGATTTACCTGCTTTTCTTAAGGAGGAGTAGGGTGGTCGTAGAATCTTTATAGATGTTGGCTATTGTGTTTATGTAGCTATCACATATTCCTTGACGACGTAGTCCCTCCAGAACTGCTGGTATATCTACCGAGTCGCAAGCCTTTTCGTAATCTATGAAAGCCATATAGAGGGGTTTGTTGTATTCAGCGGATTTCTCGATTACTTGATTGATCGCATGCAGGTGTTCCATCGTAGAGTATCCTTTTGTGAACCCTGCTTGATCTCTTGGTTGATTAAATTCAAGTGAGGCCCTTATTCTGTTTGAGATAACCTTTGCGAATATTTTGTAAAGTGTTAACAGTAGTCTGATCAGCCTGTAGTTCCTCAAGTCCTTCACATCTCCCTTCTGATGTAATAATAGAATGTTTGCGTTTTTCCAGCTGACTGGTACATTTAAAGTTTTGGGGCATTGTGTGTATAGTGTCGCGGGCTTTCCAGTTAGGAAATCTCCGCCATCTTTGATCAAGTCGACGGTTATGCCGTCTTCTCCAGCCGCTTTTCCGCGGGACATGCCCTTAATTGTTTCCCTAACTTCGTCCGCACTGACGCATGGTATTTCGTAGCCCTGCTCCACATCCATTACACTCATGGGGGGGAGACTCGTATTAGGTGTATAGGTCGGAATAGAAATCCTCGGCCACTTTGGTTATATCACTGAAGTTAGTAAGGATGTTGCCCTGCTTATCTTTCACTCCATGCATTACGTTCTTTTCCGCACAAAGTTCCCTTATAGTTGTCTTGATCCTGACTCCTTTTCTGACGGCTGCTTCTATTTCTTTCACGTTACGGTTACGTATGTCCCTGACTCCATTTTTGTTGATGAGCTTAGACAGCTCGGCGAATTCTATCTTGTCTCTTGAGTTAGTTATTCTCATCTGTTGGTGTTGTTTGATTAGATTTTTGGTAGATTCCGAGAGCTTATTCACAACTTGCCTTCGTGCTTTGCCTCCTACTTCGATTGCTGCTTCGGTGATCAGCTTAGTGATGTCTTCGTTCATCTTCTCTATGTCCTCATTATCTTCCTCTCCGAGAGCCTCATACTTGTTCTTGAGTGCAATGCTAAATTCTTCTTTTTTCGCCCTGACTCCATCGGGGTTGGCCTGTTTCCTTGTGATTAACTTTGTCCTTGTTCGCTTTAGATTGAGGGATATCTTCGCCCTTACTAGTCTGTGGTCGCTACTTCTGACCTTATTAACCACTTTTGTGTGTTGTACTATACCAACATCAGTGCACATTATGAAATCTATTTCGTTTTTAGTTTCTCCGTTGGGGCTTTTCCACGTCCATTTGCTGTTCTTACTTTGCTTGAAGAAAGTATTCATTACACGGAGGTGATTTCTTTCGTCGAATTCCACTAGCATGTCCCCTCTGCTATTCCCATCTCCTTCTCCGTAATTACCGACTGCACGTTCCCCTCTTAGTTTCTTTCCTATTTTCGCATTGAAGTCCCCCATAACAATCGTATATTGGGTGTTACTTTGTTCATTGCGATTTCTATATCCTCGTAGAGCTGTGCTACAGCCTCGTCACTGTGGCTGGTCGTTGGTGCGTAACTTTGTACTAGTTTTAGTTTGTATCGGCTATTTAATTTTATCACGACACCTGCTAGCCCTTTCGTTGATGCTATAGAATTCTTCGATGTTACCCGCTATGTCCTTGTGTATAAGGAACCCCACGCCGCATTCACGCTTCTCTGGTAGTCCTCTGTAGCAGAGAAAGTGTCCTTCATTAAGCGATAAGTATCCTTCTCCTGCTTTCCTAACCTCGCTAAGGCGAATGATATCCCAATCAATACCCCTTAATTCTTCTAGCAGTTCAGCTAATCTGGCTTCGCTTCGCTTGAAAGAGTTCGCATGTTAAGAGTCGCTACATTTAATTTCCAATGGCGGCCTGTCAGAGTCCAGACGCTTTTTGAGTCTTTCGTTCCCATACCCGTGTGGTCGCATCCGCGGCTAGAAGCTCCGTTGATGATTGTCGTCGTAGGTCCAGGGTTTGGTTGGTCCGGTAACTTGGGGGGTGCTGGCCATGGTGTTACACCAGGGGGGCCAGTTCCTGTTCTGGTGCTCCAGAATGGACATGAGGGGGCCACGTGATGAGAAGGCTAGATAACCGATGGACAGTTAGAACGACGGAATCGATACCAAGAGAGGGTAAGCGCAGCCGTGGGCGGCAGAGAGTAAGATGGGGGGACGAAATCAGGAACTTCGCAGGCGTCAAATGGAACCAGCTCGCGCAGGACAGGCAAGGATGGCGAGGATTGGGAGAGGCCTTCGTCCTGCAGTGGACATAAGGTGGGCTGATGATGATATATAAGCCTAACACGAGGCATGCTCTGCCACCTCCAGATGAAAAACAGTGAGGGGGCCGAAAGAAGTGTTTAGCAGCTGCCTATAACGACAGCCGCAACTGCCAATGACGCCGCCAACTTTCGATTCGTTAATCACAGCTACCTAGATGGGCCACATACTGCTACCGTGACGCAAGCGGTCGACCATGCCCAGAATCCCGAGCTTTTGGCCAAGAATCTCGAGGGAGCAGGTCGAGAATTACCAGAGGAATTTCTGCGTTGATAGTGTGCCTCTCAAGACACAATATCTTCCGTCGGCTGTACTGATGTACTCCCAGGCTGTCGTCGAGAATAACGTCACCAAAACCTTGCCACTACGACGACTTCTCACATATATAGAGCGCACGTTGGGCTTAAGCACTCGCATGAAGTCCCAGTAGAGGAACGTTTGGTCAGCCTTAAAGTCAAGCATTTCGAAATCAGCGATAATTCTAAGTTAAACATTTATCGGTAAAAATAAATTACAGATTTCAGGTCCAGAATCAGTAGACCCACACAGAAAAGGCTACCAAAGCGCTAAGTGAACGTAACGCTGCTTTATTTGAATGGAACTACATTTCCCACAGCATTGCCGCCACTACATGCCCGACTTCATTCGTGCAACGCGTAACGCATCTCCAGTCGCGCAGTTAACATATGTGGTTCTTTGCTATGTATATATATGCATATGCACCTCTTATGTAACACCCCCCCTCCCCCAAGAGGTGTCTTTAAGGAAATAAAATGAAGTGAAACGCTGTGTTTAAAGCCTACGCAAAGCGCTTTGACGGAGAACCTTGACATCGCACTGTGCTTCGTTTATCGTTTCAATTCCAGAATTTGCACACTTCCCGTACCATACGTTAAAGTGTGTCGGGGCTTGTAAGTATTTACAGTTGTGTGAAGGTCATGTGGGTAAGACTGAAAAGCAGTAGTGCATGGCGAACGTGTGTGTTTCTGTGGTGTTCCTTGAGAAATACCACCTTCTTCCCTTTTGGGCCGGGGTGAAATTTTTGTATGCGCTTTTCTGAAACTTGTGCTAGTGTAAATTGTTGCCGCGCAAGTAAAGAACATCGTCCTAGGCATACAGTGGGGCCTTGAAAGTTCCTGTGGTAATTTTTGAAATCTATTGCAGCCGAAAGCTGGTTCGCAAAAGTGTTTCGCAGAAACAAGGCTCACAAATAATACTGGGTATGTCTTTCTTTAATGTGTGCTGCTGTTTGTGCGCTCTTCTTTCTCTTTATTAACTTCATTATAGGTAATGTCGACAGCTAAGGTAGCTTCTAATATTGTCTTATCAAGTATTTCTTGCCAATATCAATGGGAACATGAGGACATTGGAGTGTTCACCTATAATATCAGCGCAAGAAACGAGGCCAAGAGAACAAAATGCACAGCGCTGACTTTCTAGAACTTTCGTTTTCTAAACGAGTATCATGCATGTGCAGGGTGTCTGACTTTATTTCAGTGAGACATTAGGATTATCCATGCGTACTTTACGAGAATTGCGTTGTTGTTGCTTACTGGTTTATACGGGGTATTCAAAATGTACAGCGTCATCTGTCGACATTCCTGTGTCATCCGCCACATTCTTTATGTCGCTGGCAAACGGAGCTCGTGGTATCTGAGCCTGTATCGGCTGCTACTTGATATCTTTATGCCATCGCTCCGGGATGTTTTCCCACTGCTACTCGCCGCTGTGCAGACTGCGTGTATCCGTGACACGTGGAGCACAAAATAAAGCCATTTTTTTAAAAATACCTTTATCTTTTCAACGACGGAAAAAAAACAACTTTCACCATAGTCCAAACAAGAGGCGTGCAAGACACGGACACGAGGGAAAGAAGTGAACACAAGGGTGGGTACTTCAGAGCACAAGACTTCGTTATTGTGTTCTCCTCGACTTCTCGTATTACAATGAGCTCCGCTGACCTTTCGCGGCTGGATGTTGGAGGAAACTGCTGTGTTTCCTTGACGCGAAAGCACTATCGGCGACAGCCTCTCAACCCCCTGTAATGCTAGCACTAGCAGACGATTCCGCGACTACGCCCCGAAAAACATGGTGGATGCTCCCAGTGTTTCCAGATTACAATACATTATGAATATCCTGTACCAACCTTTTCAACGTATCAATAAAGCGAGATCAGAAATAAATATTGTGTATAAAAATGAATTTAGACCACTGCTCTAATAAAAAGCATTAAGTAGAGATGTTGTAATGCATGGTAATTATTGAGCGGCTAATCAATGTTCATAATATAATTCCAGTACTTTGGTTGATTTGTGTGGTTTAACGTCCCAAAACCAGCTCTGATTATGAGAGACGCCGTAGTGGAGGTCTTCAGAAATTTCGACCACCTGGGGTTCTTTAACGTGCACTGACATCGCACCGCACACGGGCCTCAACATTTCGATCGAAATGCAGCCGCCGAAATGCAGCCGCCGCGGCCGGGATTCGATCCCGCGACCTTCGGAATTTGCAGCCGAGTGCCATAACCACTAGACCACCGTGGCGGGGCAATTCCAGTACTTTTAATTTTTCTACCTTCCTACGAACGTTTGCGTACTTTGAAGAGCATTATGTGACTAAGCGCCTGTGTGCTGGGCCAGTAGAGCTCCCACAGATTCTGCGACGGAACAATCGATGAGACAGCAGTCCGCAGGTATAAACAGGCCAAGAGCCCGAAATGTGTGGCCATATCTTGCCAACTTCTGGTGCCGTGTTTCCAGTGCAGAGCTATAACGCACATTAGTGTGTTCGCTGCTTGTGTGTTCCTAAGTCTCACAGTCAGAAGTTTCGCGGTCAGCGTGCTCACAATTCTCACAGCCCTTATTGCTTCGCGGTTATGGTGTTGGTTTGTAAGTTCCAGGCTACTGGATCGAATCCTTCCCATCCGGTCGCAGTTCGATGGCTACGAAATGCAAGGAAATACCTGTGTATGTAGATTTTTGTGAACGTTAAAGATCACCACTCGGTCAAAATAACTCCGGAGCCTTTCACTACAGGGCGTGCCTCATAAGGATAGCTGGTTTCAGCACGTAAGCCCCATCAACTATTATTACTCTATTCGTGAAGAGCACAGTCCTATATGTTTAGAGAAATCGCTATGGACAAGTGTGTCTGTTTGCCCTCCGCAGCAGAGCTGCTTTTTATGGTCCACTCATGAACCTATGAAGTTTCGCTTGGAAAGAGGTGCTCGGGATGGCATTTGTTTCATGCTTGACACATTTCGTGGTGATTATTTACTGAGCTGCTACTTTTAAACATGACACAAATGCACCATTACGAAGTTTTTTCGACACGGCAATCAATTTTATAATTGACACGCAAGCGATAAAGCGACGCATAAGGTGTTCGAAATAATGAAAGCAATTAACTTAACTTAGATGATTGATGAAGACACTGATGCTTTCAAGTGCGCAAGGCTGTTCGCCAGATATTGTTCAGATCATTTGTTTACAGAAGGCACATATTGTTAAAAACTCGGTACACGATAGTTGGGAGACCCTACCCAGCCGCCTGACCTTTCAAAGAGTGTCTTGATATGAAACAAATACCTCCGTAGAAACTTGGAGACGTGCGTCATCGCTGGGTTTCCACAGTGCCTAACGACTCCAACACCTTTTCTCATTCAGGGGTCTCCTCTAAGGGCTCAGCCTGCAGCTATGTCAAACAGCTCATCGTTCATGCCGATGTTAATAAAGGTTATGATTATCTCACCATTGCCCATGAAATAGGACACACGTAAGTACTATATTTACGAATACACGATTTCGGTCTTCCCAGTGCTGCTAGGTGCGAAGAACTTTAGACGCTCGAGTTGTCGGCATCAGCTCTCGACGTGTCCTGTCATCGTCGTCAGCGTCAGACAATCTGTTAAAAAAATTCGAACAATGGTGACAAGAAAAATTTGCGCCCGCGGCGATAGTAGTTGCAAGCTCTACCAATCACACCACGGACATCTTTCCCTTCTTTGTTGGATCCCTCCACCACACATGCGTGAGACAAGGAATGAACGGGCTTTATATCTTCACTACAACGCTTTACAATTCGCCCCTAACTGATGTCCAATAACAGCAAAGTTGCTTAGCAAGCAAAATTACTTTTAAGTTAACATTACCTTCCTTCCACTCCACTTTTGATTCTCAGCAGCAGTACCTCCATCTAGGAACGATAGAGCAAAGAAAATTATTGTGATAATGGGCGTCGGCAGTTGGCGTTTCGGTAGTCTCTGCGCGTCGATCGCAGCACAGATACCGACGTGGCGGCGTCTTGCCGGCGCGTTACTTGGCCAAAGTACGATCACGAAGTGTGTCTTGTGCGCCCAGCTTTGCTGCGATGTACTGTGCTAAAGGAACGGAAACGAAGCCGCCGACTAGCAACTAATGCGTCTCTCGCGGCACCGAACTATCCAAAAAAAAATCCAATGAAAATCGTTTTGTTCCGCTTGTTGGGTTTCACCTTTCGCGGAAGGATTTCGAATTACCCATTAGTGGTGCATCAGCGCAAACATGACCCATTTGGCAGGTTTCTCGTTAGTGGCGCTGCATGCTTCGCACCTCTTCGATCGCCATTTCCTACGGCGTTCTTCTTTTTACTTCATTACCTTCTACACTCCGAGGTGGTAAACAGCTAGCACAGATCATGCACGCGATATGTGCGTTAAAGCATCAAACAATGACATGACATCCGCATCCCGAACTTATACATATTCCGTCTCTTCACAGTCAATTCTTTAATGCATTCGTGCAGAAATGGAGCTTTCCCAATCGCATTCTAAATACACTCGCAGGCTCAGTCATACTACCTCTAGGCCAATCATGACGATGACATGTGCCGCTTCAACATCGCTTTCAGCGGTCTCAAGTACAGCGTGTCCGAACATCATTACCTTAAATGAACAGAAATGTCCCACAGTATTACTTTAAATGAATGCATTTTCAGAGGGTACAACACACGACGCGAGGATTCATTATCGCAAGCACGAGTGACCACAGCAGCGGAGGAAAAAATCTCAGCGAAATTGTGCAAAGCTAGGCGAAGAATGCCTGTCTCAGCAAAGCCAGACTGAAGCTAAGCAAAGTTTACTGGAGTTAAGCGTTTCTTGGACATCGTTTGCCTTGGGCAACACTCGGGATCGTCCTTTCTTCTCCGACGCCTGGTCTGATTCTCTTGCTTGAACACTTGCAAAGTCTCTTCGGTCACGATTGGCTTCAATTTCTCTTGCCCGGTGCTCATCATCGACGCTTCGTTTCCTAGTGCGCTCACAAGTCGCTTCTACACTGCTTTCCAATCGAGCTATTTCTTCGGGCGTTCCTACAGTCGCCTGCGCCATAGCGCTATGTTGAGAAAGTGCAGGGCGAGGAAGAGGACCTCTGTTGTGAGAGCTTTTACTAAGGAGCGCTGACGTCACTACATCATCACACCAGATGTGCTCCACCCTGCCACGTTTGCCACCATTCCTCCTCTCCGCCCACCTCACTCCTTGTCTAGCACACCACACTCTCTTCCTTCTGAAAAGCTTTCCCTCCTTCTATACACTTTTCGATCTCCCGACTTCGCTATACTACTTCATTCGTTATTGCTTACTTTGTCTTTTCAGTTCTTTCTTACATTACTCCTTCTTTCTTTCTTGGCTCCTTTATATCTTTCTATATTGTCCTTCCCATACCCACTATAAAACATATCCACATTCTAGTGAAGAAGGGGATCGAATGAAAAACACGAAGACAAGCACTAGTCTTAGCGGTTCTCTTTTTTTTCATTTGGTCCGTGTCTTCTTCCCTAGAAGGTGGACATGGATTACAAACACGCCAAAAACTGCTTTTATTTCAGTATCACTCAGCAGTGTGCACAGTGAGTTAAGGCAATGGCAGCCTCCACTTCTGTGTGACAACTGCTTGGCTGTGCTGCGAACAATGCTGCGCATGTAACAAGGTCGGCTTTAAGAACATCGCTGTAAGAACACCTGCTTCCCCGTGATACATGACACTTCATCTGGCCTGTAGTTCGACGTGGGCGTGGTGAAACTCACTTGAACTATCATATGAATGATAGTTCAAGTGAGTTTGAAAGGACAGCACAACTTTGCGCAAGAACGGCGTCGTTTCATAACGTGCCGCTCCGTCAGAAGACACAAAAACATGAACGAATGCACTCATAACATTGGTACCAGAAGTTAACGCATATAGGGATACCTTCGGTGTCTTATGAATATGAACCGCGTTACCACTTGATGGAGGAACGAGTAACACCAGCAGAGTTTTCCGGTCATAGCTGGACAAAACAAATTTGCTCTGTATATGCACTCTATGCTAGAGCGCCACATAAATAGGCAAATATGAGTTGTATTTTGAGATCTCTTACGTGTGGAACACAGGGCGTGGAAACAATACATGATTATAGCAGCAAGAAAAGCGTCATACATGGCAGAAAGTGCAAAAATTGACAGATCTGTAACCACTCCATCTGCGCGTCCATCTCCTTCTACTCTCCACGCTTCAGCACTCGTATAAACTTCTACGTTCTTAAGCCACAGCGATTCACTGTCCTTGTACCTGTTCAGTGTAGCCACGGGTATTTGCTAGGGGTCGTGAGCGACTAGCCACAGTCGATTTCCATGACATTTCAACAGCTATCCTGTCGTGAATTTATTAGAAACGGTGTTGTATCGCTAACTCATATTGGCCAGAGAGATACTACTGCTCCAGACATCCCTAATCAATATTAAGGCGTATGCCGGGGTCTCTTAGGTGACACCGGAAAATGTCCACAAGCTGCATTCAAAGACTTCTAAGAAATAGTTTCCTTAAAATCTATTCATATAATGACTTTGGTAACCGGAACGCTTTGTAACCACATGTCTGGTGGCGGCTCAAGATGTATGCGTCTATTTATTTATTTATTATTTATTTATTTATTTATTTATTTATTTATTTATTTTTTATAAACTACTGCAGACAAGAAGTCCAAGCAGGCGGAGCCATATACATATGATACAGAGATAACAGAATGAATCAAAGTTGAAACACGTTTTTACACAATAACGTTTGTAGAGGACTGTTGTAAGAACATATAAACAACTTGGTCTTGATACAACTAAAAACACGTTATGAAGGAACAACTGTATTTACACAAATGGAAAGGTGTACAGGTCACGAGCGTTCGAGAGGTGCTTCGGTTAGGTTATGCAAGTCGGCTATTGTTTGTGGGAAAAAAAGAGTACCGAAAAGTATCATTTCTTGAGAAAATTGATGTTAGAGAATGAGGGTGGTGGTACCGAGTGGGTCTGCTTAACAGGGGGAAAAAGTATTCTGCAGTTTCTAAGGCTGGCCTATGGTTACCTATGTCTGATAGAAATTATAGTCGCATTTTCTTTCTTCGAATCGGTAATAATTCAATGCCGTTTGCATTTAGTAATGCAGTGGGGAAGTCGATGGGCTTAAATTTACTATAAATAAATCGAACTGCTTTTCTTTGAACTTCTTCTAGGCTTTTAATATTAACTTTTGTGTGGAGATCCCAAACTATGGAAGCGTACTGAGGTTTTGTGTGACGTCGACTGAACACCTTTATCGTGCGTCTGTTCTCTTTCTCTTTATTCCAGGTGGCTCACGCCATAGCGCGTATTCAGTGATACAGCTCTGTAGCTAGACTTTTAAAAGCGAAGCATTTCTTAGCGAACTTCGGCGAGTTTGAGCGTATCTATCTATCTATCTATCTATCTATCTATCTATCTATCTATCTATCTATCTATCTATCTATCTATCTATCTATCTATCTAGCCGCATGGGATTTTGTGCTCTCCTGGCCGTTTCGCTAATCGGATGTTTACGAAAATTGGTATGCCACATCATGCCTACATAACGAACATAAATGACAGGTCATAACATGAAAATCATGACATGCGTGTCATGAGCGGCATGATTTATATGTCATAGTCTTGGTGCTCTCCTGTTCGTCTCGTTAATGGGACGTATACGCAAATTGGCATGCCACAACATGACTGCATCACAAACAAATGACAGGTCATTACACGAAAATCATGACATGCATGTCATGAGTGACATGATTTACATGCGACGGTCTTGGTGCTCCCCTGGCCGTTTCATTAATGGGATGTATACGAAAATTGGTATGCCACAACACGACTGCATGGCGAACATGACTGACAGGTCACAACATAGAAATCATGATATGCATGTCATGGGCGCCATGATTTATGTGCCACGCGTTTCGTTAACGGGATGTACACGAAAATTGGCATGCCACAAGATGACTGCATCATGAACGTAAATGACAGGTCATAACATGAAAAACATGATCTGCATGTCATGAGCGACATGATTTACATGCCAAGGTCTTGGTGCTCTCTTCGCCGTTTAGTTAGTGGGATGTGTAGGAAAATTGGCATGCAACAATATGACTGCATGACGAACATAAATGACAGGTCATAACATGAAAAGCATAGCATGCATGTCATGGGCGGCATGATTTACATGCCAGGCGTTTCGTTAGTGGGATGTATACCAAAATTGCTATGGCACAACACGACAGCATGACGAAAGTAAATGACGGGTCATAACATTAGAATCATGACGCGCGTGTCATGACCGGCATGATTTACATTCCATGGTCCTGGCGCTATACTGCCGGTTCGTTAATGGGATGTATGGGCTCCGTCTACTGACCAGAGGGCGCTACGTAGCTCTCGTCGGACGGCTCAGTCGCGCACGGTGGAAACCGAGGCGACAGTGGCGCGCGCGTTTCTTCGCTGCTTTCCTGGCGTGCTGCGAACCACACCAACGCTCGCGGCGTCGCCCTTTGGAACAGTTTGCCGCAGGTTTGGAGCGCGCGTCTCAAAGGAAATAAAACGAAAGAAGGTGGGACGGGCGGTCGCTGCTGCTATAGAGTTGGAGACGCGCATCGCGTTCGCGTATTTCCCTGTCACACTCTGCCCAATTTTGCCTCTTCTCTCCGCCAGGCAGTGCATTCGGCGCTGATGTCGCACATGGAAAACTCGGCTGCACGGAGCCTATACGAAAATTGGTTTGGCACGACATGACTGCATGACTATCATAAATGACAGGTCATAACATCAAAATCGTGACAAGCATGTCATTAGCGGCATGATCTACATGCCACTCGTTTCCTTAAAGAGATGTATACCAAAATTGCTATGGCACAACACGACTGCATGACGAACGTAAATTAGAAGTCGTAACGTTAGAATCATGACATGCGTGTATGAGCGGCATGGTTTACATGCCACAGTCTTGGTGCTCTTGTGGCCGTTTCGTTAATTTCGTATGTACCAAACTCGGAATAGCGAGACAACAATGCAAATCCATTTCACGTTCCTTATGCGTGCTTCGCATTTCCTTGATTCCCATTGCACGTGGGATCTGTAAATTTTTTTTTCAGTTTTCAGGCTTGGTTCGTCGCATGACGGCCAAGGCACATCGAGCACTTGCCAAGGGAACAAGTACGTAATGGCTACACAGTATACAGCAAGTATGACGCCCTATTACTCGCAGTGCACTATTGCTGCAGTTCAGAGCTTCCTACGGTAAGCTTTTCTCATGTTATAATTCGTACTCCATGAGATTGGCGGGGAAGAGCAGGCGACGGTGCCCTAGCGCATGGCTTTTCCCGTAGAAACGTCGTGGTATGCACTCTGTACGAAGTTGACGTGGCGGCTTTGTTCCCGCGACGCACGCGGTCAGTAATTGCTGTGACGGACATAGCTGCACAGCATAGGGTTGACATCACGGTTGACAGGTCTCTTCACTGCGGTACAGTAGAGCATTTTCGGAAGAGCATCCGAGAAAGGAACAACAGGGGGGGGGGGGGGGGGGTCTCTTGCAAGAACAGCGGGGGCTCGCTGTCAATGTAATCCTTTGACCTTTGTGCTCGATCGAACTGTCGTCAAGGGGTCGCCCCTTCGGAGGAGATGACCCCGCCGTGGAAATGTGCGGAAGCTGATTTTTGGTACAATAGACCTGTCTAACGGTTCTCTTGAAGTGCGGCTGCGTTGCATGCCACCGGGTAAACAGAGTGGCAATGTAGGCCTGCTGCAGAGTCCTGCTAACTGATCACGTGATTAGTGGATGATATCTTTCGGTGAAGCTCGGTGCAGCAAGCGGGTCGAAATGTGGGACCGCGAAGGCATAACCGTAGGCTCTCATGGAGAGGGTGAACACGTACGTGCTTGGTAAAGTGCTGCATATGGGTTGGACCCAGGAGGCGGTCGCAGAAGCGATCAAGTATATTTCACGGAGAAAAGAGAATCGGAGAGGGCTTAGCGCTAACTGGGGTCGCAGACGCGGCAAGGTGGGCCGAGATCGAGCTTGCCGCTGCCTCTGACGAGTTATGACGAAGTTTTAAAGCTTAGTGCTTATTCACGTTTGAGTGAAAACGTTAAGGGCTCGGATGAACCGCTTGGTGTGGTTTGAGCCCAGTTGTGTTTTGATGTCTGTGACAGTACTGTCCGCCCCGGCCAAGTTTTGTAAATAATGTAAATAAACCTGAGTGTTTTGCTGTGAGGACATCTTGCTCCAGATTCCGTCCTTCAACGTGTCGCCGCGGTGATCGGAACCATCTAGGGAGAAGAGAAGATCAACAACCCAAATTTAACTCGAGGTACGGTCTGTTGTGGTCGTGGGTAGTTATGTTCACTTCCTACAACGTTCCCATTACTGTTTCACACACTAGGCCTTCAAGGTGTTCTGCTACATACTACAGATGGTTTTCAAGCTTATACTGAATGACATGTCAATCACTGCGTGCAGATGGACAGTGGCTCTGTTCAGCACTTTTAAAATTGCAGCGCGATGAAGATTAAAGCTCGGCAGTATCGCGATACAAGAGTTTCACGATAGTATTACAGAGATACTTTTCAATATCGGTACTGCTGTATCGAGATACATTTGAAATATTTATTTGTATGTCGGTAGTGAAATACTTTTATATATTGCCCGTATCGCGATACTATTGCAGGACACGGGTATCTCGTTACTTTCTTTTCGGGAATGAGCTGAGCAGTGTTTTCGATGACGTGTTTCCACGCGGAAATTTGTTGCCGTTTGCTGCTCGTCCGCTGCTGAAGCGCATGTACCACTCCAAACTGACACGTGCGACGAGCCGTCATCATCAGTGATCATAAATTAGGGTTTTTGTGACTTTGTCAACGGGGGCACTTCGGCTTCTGAAAGCTCAGAACAAACCCATGCGTGAGCGAAAGTATTCTGGTATTGATACGACCCTAGAAGAGATGTCGCCAGGCTGCAGGACTATCCGGCCATGAAGGCGGCATTTATCCGCTATAATACGAATCTGTGCTCCTCTGCAACGGTAGAGAGACCTTTCTCGTTCGCGAGTCTTGTGTTGAGGCCGAACCGACGATGTCTAGATGAGTGCCTATTTGAGAATCTCGTGCTGCTTCAGTGTAATTAACTCGCTGACTTTTCAACAACAAAGATCTTTGTTCATATATGTATACTTTTTCTTAATTTGTTCGTTAGTGATTGCAGCGTTTCGCTTGACCTATGCTATTTCTAGCATAGCCAATACTGTTGCCGCCTAGTTTGTCGATTTCAGTGCAATATGTGTGTTACTGTTGCTGTTATACAGAACAATTTTTTATTGTAACTGATATCTATGCATATGTCGTTATTAACAATTATGGACAGTGTGAGCTTCCTTTGCAATGCCTTATGGCACCCAGAGTACTGGGATAAAATAAATTGCAAGTTTAAATGTGCTGTAACATTTTAACTATGATGCTGCACTTAATGTATTTATGGAGCATGAACATCCCCAACATAGAAAAAGTCTTTCAATTATCATTATCGCTGTATCTGTATTCCGGAATACTTTTCTCGTCTTTTTGCAAAAGTATCTCTGAAATATCCCGCTACGTCAATTACAAATATATCTCAGTATGTGTATTTTAGGCTTCCAAACCGTGTATTTCTATATTTCTATTCCGGAATGTTTTTTCGGGTATCTCTGCCCAGCCCTGACAAAGACGAAGACAAGACACACATAAAATCACGCAGACGAGCGCTGACTTACAGCTGGATTTATTTGCACTTCACTAAACCTTTTTATGCAAAATCTGACCACATCACCCTAGGCAGTTCAACAAACCACACAGAAAAATAACAAAGTCAGTACAAAGCGATGTAAAGCATAAAGGCACGATAAATCCTGCGCATGTGCGCTCCCTCAAGGTACACGCTCAACCATGACAAGAGGGATCAACTCTTGGCGTAGAGACTTCAACCCAAGCATTTACAACCAAACTGAATAAGTAATAAAACGAGAAACCACAGTAAAATCCTACAAATAAAAACACACGTCGAGGATGAAACTGATGACCAGCAACAAACACGGAAAGCACGTAAGCATGAAGCAATTAAACATCACTCGTCATCGGATCGTGAGATCGAGAAAAATGATGAAGGAATGACCACAAAAAACCACATGACAACGCGTAAGGGTGAAACAACAAGGCTACGCAAAACCATCTAAGCATTATCCTTCGGTGTCAGTCATTAAAGGTGAGGGCTTACTCACGCATTTATCTCCTGATTTCTTAATGTGGTAAGCTTCAACAAGTTCCCGCGTCGTCTTCACGTTCGCTTTATTCAGGAATTGGGCTACGCTCACGTTCCTAGCCGCTTGTCTACTTAAACGAATATGCTAATGTTGGACTTTCGTGTGTTCAGCCAGTGTCGCTTCCTCATACGCGCGCTTTAAAGTGTGATTGTACGTGCATGAAGAAGAAGACGCAAAGCACGGCGTGCGACCATAACATGTGCACGCTCAGCAAAAGAAGTTGCGCATACAACAAGTAACTAAGCCAATATAGAAATAAAGAAAAAGTCCTGCACACGCCAAGCATCCATTGACCTTCTTTCGCGGAGAGGGGACGGGGTTATAGTTAAATTTATTGTGCGTATTTCAGTCATATCCATTGCAAAAGAAATTGTGACGGAGACGCTTTCCCTTTATGGGTGCAGTAAATGACGTGCTCGATTTTTACGTCGAGTGATACACATCAAGTGTGATACGAATCATGTGTAAGCAGTGATTAAGGAAATAATTGAATCGGAAGGTTTGAAAATCCTCGAATGTGTTTATTCGTTAGCGCTACACATGGAACCCGTAACAATTCTCCTCCCACATACTTTGAACCTCGTTTTAGAGTACGTGGTCTAAGAATAATAAATGTCTACGATATAGCGGCCATACCATTTATTGTAGGCGCGCCTTATTTTAGAGCACGTGATTTAGTGACATGCTCACAAGAGTAGCAGTATCGATAAAGACGCCTTCACTGCGAGAATTACCGCAACTATCAAGTACCTCATGTCTACTAGATATCAATCTCATCCATAAATATGGTACTAAGTGTCTCAATACGTGACTCGGTTCTGAGGTGTAGCACGACAGCATAAAGACCCACAATGTCATTCTTTGAACTTGGTATTCTGGAAGCATTAACATGTGTCTTATTTCACTCTGACATTTGCGTTTATTATTACATTGTAAAACTGTCTGTCTTAGCGCCTTGCTCCACCATAAATTCAAGGACAATAGCTACCATGACTCGTGAATTACACTGGTTTGCAGAGTTAAATTACCTCATCATCATCATCATCATCGTCGTCGTCGTCGTCGTCATTATCATCATCAGCCCATCTATGTCCACTGCAGGACGAAGGCCTCTCCCAATCCTCTCCATTCTTTCCTGTCCTGTGCGATCTGATTCCATTTGACGCCTGCGAATTCTTTGATTTCGTCCCCCATCGTACTCTCTCGTCCGCGGCTGCGCTTGCCCTCTCTTCATATCCATTCCCTCGTTCTAACTGCCCATCGGTTATCTATCCTTCTCATCACGTGGCCTGCCAATGTCCATTTTTTCTTCTTAACGTCGGTTATTATGTCAGCGACTCTCGTCTTTTCTCTGACCTCCAAATGACGTGCTCAGCTGTAACTAGGCACCCACTGCATGCGTACAGGTGATCAAGCTTTATTACTACGCGAGACATGAACAATGTGAAGTGTTCAAACTTGAAAGTTGAAAATTGAATAGGGCAACTTCTTGAATAGCAACTTCGGCAACGTACACCTATAGCAGCGGGCAATATCCATGGCTTGTAAAGAAATTTTTAGGTACCGCAGCAGTCACATCAGGGACCTCTCCTAAGAGATCAGGCTATGGTTCCACGGCCGTACAATACGAGCCCTACAAACTACCTTTCAAAATCTCATAATCAGCCCAGGAAAGCCCCTCACCGTCACCTCATTTTGAACAGTAGAGATCAATATGCAGGTCTAATAGGGATAGAAATCCTAGTTTCTACTCTATAACCTTTGAGCATGAAGCCAAGCAGAGTAAGTGACTCGGCACATTTATTTCCGGTCGGCGAGCTATCATCGGACCAAATGTATGCAGTTGATCTACATGTGTGTCCTCCATTGGTGGCAGTATGCGAATCCAGTATGGCACTGTTTTTGTATGCGCGCCTGTCACCGCCGTCATTGGTCCATCGTGCGTTCCTAAGTTGCTGATGGGACACCACACTTTCGTTCTGGGAAGCGTAGGCGGGTATACACAGCTAAACGCCCAGAATAAGGAATTCTTTAATGCAAAATGGTCTTGCCCTTAAGCCGCACTTTATGGCGTATCATGTGTTAAATCTGTACTGTAAGTCCTGTGTTGTGTATGAACTGAAGCAGTGTTTTGTGATATCTGTGGTCGTGTATCCAATTATCATAACTGGTCGAGGCACCTTAGCGGAGACCGGCTTGTTGATGGAGACGACAGCGCACCCGTTGGAGTCCTGTGCATGTCCATATAATGTGCTGTGCATCTGCGTCCGTCATAGGAACAGAAAAAACATGGGCAGGTATCACCCAGTGGTATGGTGCACCAGTTCCACGCACAGATTACTGCCGGTGTAAAGGCCACCCCAGCCCGAGGTCTCCTAAGCACAACTTCATCCACCCGAGTAAGCTAATGGGGGAGGCAGCAGACACGAAGTGGGATAAGAGCACATGTGTCCTGCCAGAGAAAGTTCTTACGGTCGCAAAGGGAGATGAGAGAGCTGAGGTGGGAGCAGAATGGATGGGGAAAGTGGATTAGCAGGACAGGGTGCCGCCTGGTCGGCAGCAATGTTCTGAGGGTTCGCAGCATGTCCTTGTACCAATTGTACCTTGACGCACGTAGTTACTGTGCGATTCATGGTGTATATGGCTTCGCAGATTTCTATTGCCCTGTGCACTTTTTAAGTTCTTGCATAACCGCTAGATGGTCGGAGAATATATCTAATCGCTCAAGTGTAGGCAGCTTAGAGATGACATCTTGCACGGCGTCATAATGGCTTAAAGTTCCATTACCAGAGCGCTGGCTTCTTTAGATGTATAACGTTGGTGACCACTGAAGAAGGGACGCGTAGAACTGAGGAAGGACGTTGTGCCGCCGTCAGGTATAATAGCAGCATCTGTTTATACCTTGCAAGTATCAGCGCATGTAGAATTTACTGCCTTGTTCGCACCAGTATGTTCGGCGTCTCTTGGCCGTAACCTCGTTGTTTATTAGTTGTGATGTAAGAAAATTCCCAGGGAAGCATTGCTCCAGTCGAACGTTCTACTCGAGAGCCACGTTGAAAATGGCCATGCAAAGCGACGACAACGGGAACCAGCTGCTTCTTTATTTTACGTGATTGTTCACGCTGCCAAAGCAATTCTACAATTGCGTTGGCACTGTAGGATTAGCCCTAGCGTGACCAGAGGTAGCGAGGTAATGGGCGCATAGCATCACGATTTATTGTCTCCAATTGTGCGGACTGAACCAAAGTGAGGCGTTGAAATTGCGCGTGGTACTAAATCCATGGCTTCATGGCTGCACGTACGATTCCTCGAACTACGTACGTACGAGCTCCAGCTGATTTTGAGGCAATGCGCCGAAAAATATGGTGTGTTTGTGGGGAGCTCTGTCTAATTTGGCGGAGCCGGTGTGCAGCACTGCCGGACCAGTGAATATCTTAATCATCCAAATGCAGCCAAATTTTCTATGGTAATCGCATGCCCTTTTGATGATGCGGAAAATAGTTTATTTGAGCACGCTGGACCACCATGGCAATGTTAAACAAACTCGATCAGAAAGATATCTAAATTTTAAACCAGCACTACATTACAATGTAATCAACCATAGCGAATAACATACGATTCAAGGCGCTGATCTTCTGGAATATGAATCGCATTTAGTTTTCATGCTCACTTAATACAGCAGAGGGTTAGTTCAAGAATCAGTTCCATTCATACTTCTCACATTTTGCAGATTTATCTTAATTAAAGACACATAAAACTAGCGATACACGATACACGTAAAAGCCTTGCTTGGCCGCTGTTGTAACCTAGCTTCAAAAAGTGTGTGTTATGTGTCCGCCTCGGAGGTTGCTAAAGTAGAGGTTTTCGTGGCAATGCCACTTAAAAGCACCGACCACCAATTTTAAACTACCTACGTTCTTTGTTTTCTCGTTTGAATAAAAGCCTTACCGGTAGCATTGTCCACTTATGCAGTGGCAACAAGAAACATGAGTTGAAACATGTTTCATCATATCAATTTTGCTTATGGAGCCTTTTATACGCAAAACATGGCCCAAACAGTGGCAGACAGCCATCGGGTGTGTTTGTGCCAGGTTGTGACGCTACAGAGCTCGTGCGCGCTCTGCTTGGATGACGCCACCCACATGCGCCTATATTAAAAACATGTTTTCAGTTGCCGTGAAGGCAGTGTCTCTTCGCAGGGTCGACTCCTTTGACTGCGTAGACAGAGATTAACATAGGAGGGATTAGTTTTTATGTATTGACTACAATTTGAAGTCCGAGTTATGGTCGTATGAAGAGCAGCAGGCAACGTAAAGCGATTTTGAGATTTCACAACGCAGTACCAAAGCTTCACCACCAGGCTGCGCTACTTTTCAGCAGCCGTCATTTCAGTTGTCGGTGCATTTAAGAGTGAGGTAACCTATTTTACACTTATATTAGGGAACCTGCGCGCCATAACGGTGATAAACTGTTGAATTTCCGCAGCACCCCTCAGGCTCGGTGCTTGTTCCAAGACGCATACATACCATCCTTGCCGAGTAATCCAGATCTTGCGCAGAAGAGGACTGAGAAATGCAACAGGTACATGGCTACAGGATACAGAATTGTGGCCACTGAGGTAAGGTATTCCATACACAATAGTGAAGAGTTGTACAAGATCTAACCGCCACTAATTATGACAATCTTTTCGCGATAGAACTTTCCTCTGAGTATTTCATAAGTATGTGCGAGCACGGAGAACTTCTGATAAGCTCACTATATAATGAGCCTTGAGCTTAGTCATTTTATAAGTGAATGGTAAAGCTTTATTATCCTGAAAATTACCGCCTTGGTCTAAGAAGCGGGCGCAGTATGTAGACCCCGTCTCTCGGCAGCTACCCGGGTTTGCTGGTTGCCGTGAAGTTGGTCCTCAATATCTCAGTTGTCAGTGCTGCTGCCCATCCCGCGTTAAATCGATTCCGGAGGCTACAGTCATCTACTGAACTATTGCGCAATCCCGGAGTATCTTCCCTGGGGTGGCTCTTCTATCATTAGATAATTTAAATTGTGTCTCAGGGTGTAATTCCGGAATGATACAGTAAAGATATTCCCTGTATATGCAAGTTTCAGCTTGAAGGCGCTTCTAGTCAGCCGTGAGATACCTGTCCAATTTAGGGCTAGAAGGTCGATATGTACGACTTTCCTTAGAATTGGTAGAGAGAGAGAGAGAGAAGGAAATGAAGGCAGCTTAACCAGACGCGCGCTCAGTCTGCTACCTTGCAATGCGGGAAGAGATGAAGTGGTGAAATAGAAAGCCAAATAGACAGGGCACTAACCACTCGCTTGCACACTTGCATGAACACATCGTCCACAGACGGTCGCACAGACCTGTCGACTGCATATGTACTATCTAACCTTGACTGCCTTCTGTGCCGTCTGAAGACATGGCCACGGTCCTAGAATATTGGCTGTCGGAAATCGGTAATCCCAATATGCTGGTAATGCTGGTTTGGCAGAAGACGTTTCGTTAAGGCAGCAGTAGATTAGCGAACCGGGCACATATTGGTAGCAATATGACAACAGCAAAAGAGTAGCTCTTAGTTAAGATGATATTCCCTCGTTATTATGCGATTACTGGTTGCGGGGGAGATGAAATGCGATGGCAGATGAAGCGAACGCGGCTATTTTAATCGCTCTGATTGCAGCATTTTAAGCAGCCATCAGCCGCAAGAAAATAGCCCCGGCCCCTCCGCCGCAACTCTATACAGGGGAGCCTCCAGAGGCAAGCGTGCGTCCATTAAGGTACGCGTTGGCAACCCGGTGTTGGTCGAAGGGCTCGATCGGAGATCTTTGTACGGAACATAGCGCGTTCGCTTGCCACGACGTCACGAAGCGGGTACACGGCTCTCGTAGTTCGCGCTATGGATTGGGTGCGACTGACTGCAGCGCAGACTTCCAGGATTGGTGACTCTTCTTTGAGTGTATAGTGTATCATTACAGTGTGACCCATAAAATATGCGACAACGGAAAGGCGTGATCAACCAATGAGCAAGCGCTGGATATCCCAAAAATTGACGAGCATGTTTTCTTGCCTTCTTTTAGACAATATACTTCAAAACAATTTTTTTTCTTTCTGTCTACATCTAAGCAAGACTGTTTCATGAACACAATTTTCTTTCATGAGATACAACGGGTCACGTGCAAAAAGAAACGTGATCATGTAAAAACGTGGCCGCGGCCGCTGCTTCGATGACTACGGTCAATGACATGTATGAAGTCGAAAGCGAACAAACTCGCCCGCGTTCGCAAACAACGATCTCCGGTCTCGCCCCAAATTAGGCATCACACCACTCGTGCTATTCATGGACATATCGTGATTTCGGTACAAAAACCGCAGCAGTGCTTATGTATTTAACGCCTAATATTCCTTATAACTAATGTTCGCTCGCGCTTGCTTCTTTACTCCGCAACTTTCCAAACAGATGTACGGATTGTGTTCGTTTACATGCTACACCGACTTATCCTCTTCTTTCGTCCTAGAAGATGACAACGGCTCAGCTTGCCACCCGTATGATCCCTCTAAGGTAACCATTTCTACTTGTTTACACTCAGTTTTTTCCTAAGCTTGGAGCTTTGTCTGCTCATCCACTAAATTGCCCGCCATCACTGTACTGAAATGAGCACGCTCCTATTAAATATGGAAACGCAAACTATATATTATAAAAAGAGAAATAAAAGACGAGTGAGCCTCTACGGAATCATTGTAGAACTCCAAACACAAGAAACGCGAGGGCGCGAGTGGGTACAGCACGCAGAAATTGCGTTAGCTCCCAAATGATTCTTCAAATATTAGCTTGTGTTATAATGCTCGTTCTCTCAAGCAAAGATGCTTTCCCGAGTTCTTAATCAGGATGAGTGGTAAATTTAGAACTGCCACTTTTCCTACATATAAACTTGTCTGCGCCTCGGCATGCTTCGTATTTTTCGCTGAATGAAAACAACGCGCTTCTTTTTGAGAATACAGTTCTCGTTAACGTTACAGCTCCTGCAATGTTTTGTTGTTGTTTTGCGGGGTTTAACGTTCCAAAACCAATTCTGATTATGAGAGACGCCATAGTGGAGGGCTCCAGAAATTTCGACTACCTGGTGTTCTTTAACGTGCACTGACATCGCACAGCACACGGGCCCCAACATTCCGCCTCCATCGAAATGCAGCCGCCGCAGCCGGGATTCGATCCCGCCACCCTCTGGTCAGTAGCCGAGTACCATAGCCACTAGGCCACCGTGGCGGGGCTCCTGCAATGTTTTGCCTTCTTTTGTCGTTACCGTTTTTTTACGATCTCACATTAAAGAATCAAACACGTGTTTAACACTATTTCGCATCTCTACAGAAACATAGTCTTGGCCATAGCCTAAGGAGACCAAAAGCTAGGCGGTAAGAATGAAAACGGAGTCGCCATTGTTCGAAATGATACACAGGGAACCCGAGCCAACAAGCATGACACGTCTGGCATTACAAATATAAGTTGTTCCTTGAAGTACGCTGCATCGGAAAAGTAAAAAAAAATATAAAACTTCGATATCATTTTATTTAAGCATTACCTACGCTGATGCGCTCGTGCTTATGCGTATGCTAAGTACCCAATGAGATGCAGCATCTTTATGCAGAATATTTTCTATGCACTCGATGTGTGGTGGGGACCACAGGGAAGCCCTCCCGTTCCCTGAAAATGACATGTGTGTTTTAAGTTGAAAACCACGGATCGCGATGTTCGCAATCACTGGAACCTGTAAAGATGACAGACCCTGTAATATGTTGCACGTAACAGGATGTAACAGCGTCCTTGAAATCACGTGTGAGGCACGTCCGCAGACAGTAATATGGGTATCCGTAACGCATGGTTCCGGATGGAGTGAAAGTCCGATGCGTAATGCAGTGTGGAGCGTCCTGCATAAATGCTATGCATTGCAAAATTTACACGTGGCTCTTGCTTTCTAATGTTTCGTTCTGTCACCATGACTAACATCGAACTAAGCTTTCACCTTCCCTGTCTAAGTTCTAAGCACTTTCCGTGTTTCTGAAAATCAGTACTGTGGCAATACACTAGCAGGGCTTACGTTGCGGGTGGAGGAAGGCCGCGGACATTGAAGTATAGGCTCCGGTCTGGCCAGCGTTTTATTCATAGTTAGCGAAATTTGCCGCGACTGCTGAGAAATGTCGATGAATATAATCAATATTTATTTGTACATGCTATCCTGGTATCAATGCTTACCTGCCTCAGCAAATACATGTGCGAGTAATACGTAGGCTTCTTTTTTTTCTTACAGAAATGCACGGGAGGACGATGCCTGTAGGACATACAAGCAGAAATTCGAATAAAGGAAGAAATAATAGGTATTTTCAGACGAACCGCCCTCGAATAATGGGCGCAGTAATAACTATTTCCAGAATGATTTTCCTTGTCCTTTACATTTTCTAAGTATCCTTACCGTGTCGTTTACGGTAAGACCGTGTTTCTTGCTGAAAATGGTTGGGAGAGCTCACGGCGTTCTGTCATGATCACTCCAGACATCGAATGATTCCGGGAAGCTTCCAAGGGCGCTCATTTATCTCTAAATTAATATTTTTTTCTATTTAGACTGAACTAACATTCCATAATTCATACCATTTGTTAAACCTAAAGACCTGATATGCTGCCGGTTTTCATACTTATCATTCAATGAGTATAGAGCTTAGATTTTCGCTGAAGGGAGCTAAGGGTGTTTTTTCAACCAGAAATCAGCTACGTAATTACTTTGATTGATTGATTGATTAGTGGAGTTTATTGGCGCAAGGGCCAGATGTGGCCAAAGAGCGCCAGAACGATGATAATGAACTGTGCGTTACGCAGCGTGGATAAAACAGGTGTGATGTGGCTGTAAATGGGCCTAAAAACACTCGCTGTAAGTGCGTAAAATACACATAGAGTAAAATTATGGCAATGACAAATGCTGTGTGCTATGGAGACATAAAATGCATTAAAAATGATACGAATATCAAATAAAAACTTGGCGTGGAGCACTAGTGCCTCAGCAGAGCCCTTAAAACAAGGACATGGAGGCATGGGCTCATTGACAGCTGCTATCACAGCGGCATCTTCTGGACAGAGGATGCGCTATGAACTTGTTGGGCTAAAAACATTCAATACAACATCTTTTAAAAAGCCAAGGACTGATTTTGCATCAAAAAGCGGTTCTTCGCCGAGAAACATAATAGGATGTAGGGGAAGATGATAGCGGTATGCTAAAGGAAAATGTTTCTTTCTCTCTCTTTCGGCTTCCCGACACTCCAGGAGGACGTGGAGGACGGTTAGCCTCTCGCCGCATCTACCACATGTAGGAGGTTCCTCGCCAGTCAGTAGAAAGCTATGGGTACCATATGTGTGTCCTATTCTGAGGCGACAGAATAGGACATCAGTTCGCCGGGTTCTCGTAGCGGAGGGCCAGTAACCTAACTGCGGCTTAATCATGTGAAGCTTATTGTTTATTTCCGTGTCCCACAAGCGTTGCCAGTGGCTTCGCAGTTTCTTACGTAGGAAGGGTTTTAGATCTGTTGCAGGGGCAGTAGCGGTAGGGTTAATAGCGCGCAATGTAATTGACGTGGCCATTTGATCAGCTAACACATTGCCCTCGATGCTTCGATGGCCAGGTGCCCAGCAAATAGTAATATGCTGGTTGGACATATACGCTGTACACAGAACGGAATACAGCTCAATACGTAATTACTTTTTGCCTTGGAATATCTGTATTGTTAGAATAGTGTCCTTATTGAAAGAGAAGCCGCAGTACTTTGCAGCTTCAGGGATCGTAGTAAAGTTGACATTGAAGTTTACAGGCAGAGTATTTCAGGATCCCCTATATCCCTTCGAGCTCCGCCGGTGCCAATTGACACAAGAACAAAACATTCGACATTGTATCTCCATAGCCCAGCCAGAGATGTTGATTTTTTTCCGAAGCTGATCTCTTTGGTGCCAACTGCTATGGACGTTACTACTTGCTCCATATTTTCATCCTCACGGCGCGTAATAAGAAAGGCCGCAGCGAAACTGCGCGGCACACGATGCACCGCGTGAGCTATGAGTTTCAATTATTTTACGTAATATATATTCCGGTTGATGTCTTCTAATTTTGGGCATTATTTGGTGTAGCTACCCAAGCACAGGAACGCTTGATTTGCATCATTTTTGGCGTAGATTTTTTGGAACGCCTTTTTTCTCTGTGTGTGTGTGGTTTTGGCACCATCAGGGCTGACCAGTTGGGTATGACACCCGCTGAGGCCGACCGAGGTGCCTTGTTCCGATCAGTTATCAGTGATACATTGGTTATGTCACATACACCGCAGACAAGATTGCTTGATCGCTGGATGGTATACCGTTCGAAAGCGACTGCGCACGCTGTCTGTGTACATATATATTCTCGGGTCAGCGCCATAAACAAGATAGTTAGGAGCGTCCTGTTGTGTTCGCCCTTCTGTCCTACTGGGGCAGAAATGGGCTTGGTATAGACAAACGTATAAGTTGAGGCATCACTGCACAACTGCTGTTTCCAATCCTTATTGAACAAATAATTAAAGGCCCTTCCATGTGAAATAATATTATTACTCAGATGTTATAAACATAATTTTTCCGTATACTTTATTGAGCGAGGAATCGGGGCTGTCACTGTCTTCGAGAAAGATACAGTGGAAGTGTCCCCGAAGGACATGTGTAATATAATGCGAAGATTTTTCAGACATTTGTTTAATATACACATTTCTCACAAGCGGGCGCTTAAGAGCACGCGCTTCCAAGACAATATTTAGGATTTCTTTCCTGGTTAGACGATTAATGAATGCAAAGCATGTCTCGTCATAATTTCCGTGGGGTATGACACTCATTTGTCTGGTTTATTAAGAAAGTATTATCATCGTTATCTCGCGTGCACTTCTACGCAACGGCCACTATGCGGCGTTCACAAGCGCGCTTCTTTGTCCTCTTGCGCACATGATCCCAGACCACTACTACGCTGACAAAACTGCGGCTAGTGTGGGTGCACGTGTTCGAGCAGAACAAAAAGAAGAGAAAGACAGTGGGCATCGATTTCTCCGGTTTCGCCAATCTCCCAGGGTGGGTATGTGCCAAAGTTGAGGACAACAACAAGAACACGTCCCCGGTGCCTAACATCTCGCAAAGATATGCGTCTGTGCAGAGCTTCGAGCCACAGGAGCATGCGTGCTCTCATGGCGCGAACCTATGTGCACGAATGTGTGGGACGGTGCAAGGTGAGGCCACGCGTGCAGCGTCTGCCACCGTCTGTGCTTTGATGCGAACGACTTTATGCTAAGCTCGGTGCGAAATTTTTAGAAGTGTTCGCTTGGCCTCGCAGTGTTTTGCGATGTGTTTCGTGAAGCCTTCTACCACGACGAAATGCTGGTGCGCCGGAGACAAACCTGGACCAGTCAACTGCCCGTCAGTCTCTGATTTGCTAGCCTTGCTGCATACGTGGAAGTTTCGCTATTTTTTAACTAGTGATCATAACCTGATGAAATTAACTTTACATAGTCAGTTTTAGTAGCAAGAAAACATAAGGAAAACACTGAGAAATAAAACAAACGATAGGATTTTGTCTAAAGAAAAGGGTCCTAACAGAATAAGCGGAGAAGTGTCTTGGATTCGGCTAGAAAATTAAATACGGCATCTCGAATAGTTTTGTTGCAGTAACCCAGTGCCGACGCACCACTGCGAATGCTGTGGTTACGGCAAACTCCAACCAGTTTCTTCCCCCCCCCCCCCCCAATAGAGATTTCCAGAAATCTTTTTCTTTGGTCCGTATACCTAGACATTTCATTAGAAGACGTTCAGTTGTCTTTGCCTGATTACAATAGGAACACTGAAATAATGGCGCACAACCTGGCCTATGCGCATGGAAATGTAGTACTCTGCAACACAACTTAGTTAATAAAACTTCAAATCTCCTTGTGCGCACCAAATTTTCGGCCACGGAAATAAAATGTGCCGAAAGTCCGTACTGTTCAGTTGCTGGTAGTCTAGCAAAGAAATTTCCCGGAATCTTTTAATAGTATTGATTGGGGAGTGATTGAATCCTTTCCTAGAGGGCCTACAATTTATGCAGCTTCCAGTGTTTCCCGCTTCGTTTAACGTCATTCACTTGTCGCCAGGTACCCATATCAAACCTACTCGATGCACGTTCTTACCCATGTATGCATGAAGTTCTCGAAGGGAGTTCGATGACTTTAGCGCTGGCAAGGGTGTGCACAGAGATCGGCTGTCACTCAGTACAACCACCGTAGATATATATGTGACGGAAGTTTCCGTAACATTACAATAATTGTCATCAATTCAAGCTGGAAGTTTCGTGTAAAATGTGGTGATTTAAGCGAAATGGACCGGTTTACTATGCTCGAATAAGTACCCACTCCTGCCTTTTCATAGTAATAGATGCATCCGTGGCCATGACGACGTTTGTTGTTAGATTTCCAATATGATCTGCCACTAAAGCATTCAAATATTTGCTCGGCAACAGTTCAGAATTGTTCAGAAATATGAAATTCATGAGGTATATCATGACGCGAAATATGTCTTTACGCGTTTCCCAAAGCCTTGCATCACGCGAAATGCGGATGTGCCTGAGACTAACCCGGACCGGCGACGCGCCTATCAGCTTCGCTAGCCTTCAGCCACTAGTGCAAGTTTCACTCTTTTTATTTACTTCCCATTTCTTTGTAGTTGTTAAAAAGGGTTTAGCAATGAGGAGGTGACGTGTCCTTGTGCAGGTTCACCATGTTTTAACATTTCCTGAATTTCTTCTGTTCACAATGTTATTTCATTGAAACACGGGGTGCTACTCTTGGTCTTGTGGGTTCTCGTTTTGGTGCTCGCTTGAGTGAATGCAGCTGCTTACGCCCGCATTTTCCGAAGATATTGCGTGTGCCAGTTAGGGTATTTGATTTGCTCATGCCTAACAGTCCAGGGCCACATAAGTGCGCAAATAGTAGCTTTTTGATGATTTTCGGATCCCGTGGAGGTCAACATAATGAATTTTTAGAGCAACTTCCTCTCTGGAGGCATCGTGCTGAAACTGCGTCTATTCTACCAAAATAAGCACTCAGGCACACTTTCTTTCCGTTCTTAGTCCTGATCATCTCGGTAATAACGAAAAACACCACAAATCAAACAGACAACGCGCTCCACAAGCATGTGTACCAGTTGTCTTCTAGGCAAAAACTTGACTCGGCGCTGTGTATTTCTCAATATATCTTTGGCTTATATTGTTCATGCCCTACACACAAATAAACTAGCAGTCACCAACTATGAAGCATTTTTTTTTTGCGTATACAGCGCGAAGTCAAGGAGGACACTCGCATTGGAGCGCTTATTGCAGTTGGGCGCACCTGATCTCCCGCGTCATCGTGAGAACTATAAAATGACCATTCGACGCCGTGACTGGAGTCACCACCACCCCAGAGCTTCCAAAATAAGCATTAGAAAGCGTCAAAGTGCATGCTCCTGGCATCGCTTTTGGCGGAACATGGTGGCGGCGGAGCCTTCATTCTTGCAGAACTCGACACTGCTTTCCGCATTAGTTTGAACTGCAGTGACGCGTCGGTACCCGAAATGCAAACAAAGAAAAGAGGAAGGGTAGTGTTCAGAGAGTATACCAGATGGCCGTATTTGCCTGTGAAGCTACCTGTTTAATTTCTTTAGCCTGCTGAAATTTTCCGAGCACAGTGTACGATGATCTAAAGGTGCGTAGCGGAAGACAAAACTTCAGGTTGTCTAACTTTCTGGAACCCGCCACAACGGTTTTTCTCTGCTTTCTACTCTCATTATTGTTCCCTTGCTTCTGCTGAGGCAAAGCCATGCCCCCAGCAAGGACAGGAGAAACTAGCGTCCTTTCGGCACTAAGCAATCATTCTTGATTATTATTCTGTAGAGTGTCTAAGATACTTCAAGCTAGCGTCTTCGCCTCTTTCGTGTCAAATAGCATTATGGAGGAAAGGTGAAAGAGTAAAAAGAAGAGAAATGCCATAGTGGAGGGTCCGAAAATTTTGTCCGCCTGGTGTATAACGCGCACCGAGATCGCTCTGTACACGGGCCTTTAGTGCTTTCGCCTTCATCAAAAATGCCACCACGCCGTGGCCGGGCTTGCATCTACATCCTTCTAATGCGCTGTCAAGGGCCATAACTACATCGATCCCAACAGCGGACAGTGCTTTCAGCAAAGCGGTTTGGTGTAGCGAATTGGTAGCGCCTCATAATTGCGTAAGAAAAGTGGGCAGCTTGCACTAATGGTGCAATGATGGACTAAAAGTGAAGTTTGTGGCCAACTTAGCTTCTTCATTGTTCTACAAGCTCAATTAGGCCACATGATTTGTCAAGTCACTAGCTGCTACGTGGTTCGGAAGGGGACGTGTCACGTGACTAGCTGTGATGTCATGTTACGACGTTTGGCTCACGTGTCTAGGTTGAATTCGTCTTGGCGGGCAATGTGTGCTTGTGGTCCTCCTCGTTTCTGTCTGCAATCCCACGTCATTCCTACTCACCCTCGCTACCTTTTCCCACCCCTTGGTATATTATACAGCGCATTCCTATGATATGATTCTCCCTTTCCCCTCCTGCTTTCTGTCATCTTCGCCTACACTTCTCTTTCCCACACATTCACATTCGATGCAAAGCTATGCTCTGTTATGAAACGCCTCCGGCTTTATTAGTAGTTCGCTTGGTGCATAGCCCAAAGAGAGAAGTTAGCAAGAAACGGCAGTGCATTTCATAAAAGTGCATGCGCACTCAGTTGTTGATGATGACAGTTTTATCCGACGGAGCACAAGCTAGCCGATCGCACAAAGAGCTCCGCTCTTAACACATACACTTTCCCTAATAAGCACTGCAAGTTCACGCTCTTGTAGTTCTTGAGGGGACTGCTCCGGAAACGCGCTTAAGGTCCATGTTACGACGGATTTCTACGAAAAAGGGGTGAGCCGCCATATTTTTCTTGGCACTTGTAACGTAAACCGGGTGCATTTCCTGGAGCAGTACACTGCTTGTACTTAAAAAAAAATTCACAGCATATCCACGGGGTGAATGATGATGAGTGGGCGAAGCTCCGGAGTGAATCACCGGTAAACCGTTAATCTTCCGTGTAATTCGCCCAGTCGATCATCATGTAAAGACGTGAGAAACACTCTATTCGAACGCTGGGATCTCGCGTTTAAGGGGACGCTAGCACAAACGCGTTAGAAACATGCAGTACACTCTAGTAAGGGGGAGAGGCCACAGCGTCTTACGCAGCCCCTTACACAGGCCGGAACGCGCACCGCGTATGCCGACGCCATCACATGACTGCTGAAGGAGTATAAGGCGGAGAGGCCACAGCGCCTTACACCAGCTTCTTACACGCGCCGTAACGCGCTAGCACAAACCCATCATCATCGTTAGAAACGGACAGTCTTTCGCTCTCTCTCTCTCTCTTTCTGTCTCTCTCACACAAGACAGCAGATGGAAGAGTGAGAGAGCTCGCGCGCCGGGAGGAACGCGCCGAGGGCGAGCGCGAGCCTCCCGGCGCGCGAGCTATCGAGCGCAATCCTAGAACGAGGTGGTTACGACTACAAGGGACGAACGACCCACGCCTTAAGGAGCTTCACCCCTAAAAATCACAGTTCACACCACACCATTGCGGTTCGGTGTGCAGACAAGGTGTACGGCCTTGGTCGAGTGCCAGATACACATTAATTTTCTTTCAACGCAAAAGCGCAACACTGCGGAATACACAACAGCCCCCAGTGGCGGGGACACTGCGTTCCACTCTAATATTTTTGCGGTTCATTCCCTTGGGCTATTCTTGTCAAAGGACATGAAGCGTTTCGAGAGAAGGTGATTAAATGCGTCCACGTTGGTTTCGCCGACCCATTAAGAAGGTGCTGAACTCAGATCTTGCTGCTTTCAAAATAATGTTTAGATTCTTCTATTTCTTCGTCCCGCCATCGGTGCAGACACGCTGAGAAATATGATCATGGTCATGATAACAATGGGTCATCAACCATCATCATGATTCTGTCAAGCATTGCGCGTTTCGTAAGAAACACAAAAGTTCCATTCGGCGCACACTCTGTTTAAGAGGCAGGGAAAAGAAGAAGATCGAATATGTCGGATCATCAAGAAACGGCCACGACAACAACGACAGCTACTTCGCCTACAACAACGTCAACGACAAATTCTGTGAAGATGACACCCGCCATGGAAGCAGCTGAGCTTTTGGGCGAACTGTTCCCGGAGGCACCACGACGTGTCGTGCAGCGGGAGTGGCCAGTAATGGAAGCTGCTCCGGTTGGAAAGGACCGCCATACTCGCGTTCCTTCAGCGCTACAACGCCGCGATCCCAAACTTGCGTACTTGCTATGCATTACCGCTGTCGCCATCTTCGCCGTGATCGTCATCGGTGTGGCCATGATACGTCGCGCTCCCGAGAAACAAGTGACGCATGGATATCCACAAAGAGCCACACCTCGTGTTCAGGAAGCTGAAACAGAGACCTATATACAAGCGTTCAAATCTGTCGGTCGACGTCTCGGCATATTTGGTGTCATTGACGTCTACAGTCGTCATCTTCCCGTTAAGAAACCGAATAAAGAGGTAGGTTTAAGTCATCGCGCGCGAAGCTAGTAGAGATTGCCTTAGTTTACTGCTTGAGAGCAAATTCAGGCTCCAAGCGCAGAACCACGGTTCGCTAGCCATTCCCCAGGGTAAGAGATTTCTGCTAGCTCATTGACGTCCGAAGCGTGGATACCTCTTTACGTGTAATATGAAGACTAGGCAGATCGGAATTTAGGAGTTCAGTCGTTCTAGTCTACTACATTAAGCGACCATTCCTTCCTTCGCTTCCTCCCGACGGTTTCTGTTTATATTGTTTCGTTATTCCTGTTTTACATTGCTAACCTTCGGTGGTATTGACTCGTGGAACCGTCGCATTTGTTATTGCTATTTCTGCACCTACCTTTTTAAGCCACCTCCCTTGCATTATGAACTTTCTACGTTTACTTTGCAACTAATGCACTGTTCTTCATGGTTCCCGGATAGTTAACTTTTAGTATTTACACTTTGAGTTCGTTTTTTATGTATTCCTTGAATTTACTACCTCCGCAATGCTGTAACCGACAACGCATGTCTCTGTAGTACATAAACTTCGACAGGGGCTCCTCCATCAGCTGTGTTCACAGGCACCTTCTTTTCGTTGCTTATGTATGTATGTATATCCTTCACGAAACCGATAAAACACTAGCTTACAAACGGGAAGGAGCTTAAGTGAATGAACTAGAATAAATAAGTTGCCAATTTATGGATCATTCACTTCATCAATATACCTCCAGTAAAAATTCGGAGACCAAACATAAAAATGAACGGCTGAAGTGTTTGCAACTAAACACCATTGATGGAGCTTCCGATTAGGTGTGACGTCAAACAAAGCCCGCGAAATAGAAATGCAACCACGTGATAGCACCCCTAACTATCCCTCCCAGACAATCGATCATAGACTAATGTTTGCTTGCCTCGGCAACTCTGTCCGAGCGAAGTTTGTTTTTTTTTTCCGGTGCACGCAAGATACGCGCCGCCAACAATTGAAGTTTTTTTTTTTGCGCACGCGTTTTCTTTATCATCTTTTTGTTTTTTCGAGCTTCAGGTTGCTTTGAATATCCAGGCTTCACTCGACGAGTGGAATCGATTGATAATTCACAGATTTCTAGATATCATAGATATCTCCATCCCACGTCACGATGAAGCGTGACGCATCTTCATGGCCACCTCCCTGTGTCCGTCGCGACGAGCTATGCAGATGCAGGAGCTTCTATAGCCTTTTTCTCATTCGTCTATGGAGGTCAGTTAGTGTCGTTGTAACGTGGTTATTTTTGTATTTGGTCGACTACGTTTAGGATTACCTTTAAGAAGATCCATCAGTGGTTCTTAGTTCGAAAGAGTGCAGTCGGGCTTTTTTAAACTTGACCTACGGATTCATTTCTGGAATCTTACGTCCAAAAACCACGCTATAATTATAACAGATCCCATAGGTTAAGGATCTGGGAATGTAAACCAGATGGGGTCCTTTAACGTACTGTGACATGGCAGAGAACGCGGCCTTCGACATTTCACCTCCATCGAAATGCAACCGTCACGGCCTAAGTTTGGTCTAGAACTTTCGTATTGTCAACTTCTGCGTGAAGCGAATACATAAACATCATCTAATAATTTTATGCTAATTATTTCACTGTGAAAAGCAAAAAAATGTATGGCTCAATATTCTGATGACAGCGAGCCTGTGACGTCATCGTATATTCCGCACGAACCATCCACCCCTATCGGTCTTTTTTTTGGACACATTGTTCATTGGATTATTTAAAAGGATTGGTGGTTTCTAAGAAAATTCAGCCACCTTGCCTGTGCAATCAAAAACAGCGATATCAGAACATCGTACAAAAACCGCTGGAATTTCCCTTTAAGAGACACGCGAGAAGTCTTCAAGGAATTGCTAGGTATAAGAGTTTTGCGTCTGAGTATTCGGTGAAGTTCGAAGGGAGAAAAGACATTTAAAGAACGGTGTTGGCGCTGCTGTAACATTTCTTTCTGCATTCAACACTTCTCAATGTGACACTTTTGTACTCCCACAGGACGAAGAATCGCAAGGTGACTAAGACTGCGCCCAATTCAAGCTAATGTGGTGCGAGCAGCATCCCCTTCGCCTCGTACTGCTTCATGTAGATATCGTGTCCTGAAGAAACAGATATCGTATTTGTAATATTTAGAGTTGCAATAGTATATGGGCACTGCTGTCTCGTTTTCCACGTCGTTATTTCTATGAACAGATTATTTGATACACGTTCCGAAGAGCAAAATAATGTTTTTTTAGAACAAAATGTGGCTGCTTGGGTTGTTGAATACATTGATATGTACTACGCACGTTTAGAGCGAGACCAGCTGTTCACCACATTCACCGGAACAATTACCACGCTTTGGCAATTAACCATACCGCCAAGTGTAATAAGTGTTTTGAAAATTCCTCACTGAACTTTAGCTGATCGCTTTACCGCAAACAGGCCTCCTTGACGTATTATCAACGAGAACGAGTACGGTCGTGGCTGTTGTCGTGTCAATGTGATGCCACGGCAGAAACTCCGGGCGCTCGTCCACTCTGACGCCGGTGATCGCTTCTCCCGAACCCATCAGGTGCGGGCCGTCTTCTCCGATGGTGGCAGAAAGCTGTTTCGTAGCTTACTTAACCTCTACGTCTCCTACTGTCCACTTCAACCATTATATACGTACCACAACTGCATATTTTGTTACACTCTTTATACCGCGGTTCCTTACGTTGTATATGCAACTCACTTGCGCAAGAGACCCCTCGTAAGATAGAAGGCCGGTGCAAGCTTTTAATACTTTACCAAACCAACTGACACTAGGAAAGGTTTGAAAAAGGACGAACTAATGCCTCAACAAAAGTGACAGCTTCAGAAAGGTGCTGCCTGTTCATAACTACAATAAATTTCGCAACAGGTTGAAACATTGAGTTCGTATTCAAGAAATCACGGCTTCGAAAGTATTTCAGCTGTGTGCCTAAATCTTCACTTGAGAATTCACTTATATTGTGCACTGCATATGCGTCCCGAAGCACCAGAAATATAACCAACAAACCTTCCGCATCAATAAGAAAAATTGTCGACTTACGTGCGGTTTACAGCGCCCTGCAATTAATCTGAGCGATCTGACAAATGTGTCATGTGCCGCAGGGTATCTGGGTCATAAACAGTCCCTTAGAATGTGAAAAAAATTATGGAAACAACTCCAGCTTCATTTAGTTTTCAAACATACTGAAATGTCTGCACTTCGAGCATAAGAAGGTGTCTTGGCAACCACTGCCTGTGACATTTTAGGCACACGGACTCACGGACAGCTGCTTTGATTTACAAACAATGCAATCGCTATAATCTCCCACTTTAATGATAACAACAGTCATTTGAAATACAAACACAAGAAAGTTGTAATGACTGTTGGTAACGGTTTCGACGCCCACTCACCGATGGTGCCCGTATAACAAACGTTCTCTGCAGATGTGAGGCGCCCATTCGCCTCGCGTCCTTTCCACATATAGCTGTTGGCAGAGCTCAGAGACAATGCAACTGCAAGCATATATAATACATACTTGTGAGTTTGCCCAAAGTGGTACATATGAGCATGAGAGCACCGCTGCTATAATGCTGCCCAACAAGCAAGCCGTCAGCAAGAAAAGGAGGCATTCAATCTCGGTTCGTAGCTAATATAAGCACCAAAATTATATTTAAAAAAAGCTATTCGAAAGCAACGTGAAAACAAACAATTCCACTAGTGCGAGAGTACACAAGGCATGCTAATGGACAGCTCGTCCGATAGTGTAGGGCGAGCACTTTAGAGACGTATGGTGCTTTTGTGACTGGGCGCTGATAGCATGTTTGGCAGGAACGTTGTCTGGAGATACGCTTATGCTTGCAGCGAAAGTAAAACTTCATGTGGCGAAACCCCCCCCCCCCCATATAAAGGTGTAGGCAGGGAACAGTGCAACATAATAATGTAATTATGATGTTTCATGTAACAAAACCGTGACACGATTATGAAAAAAAAACTTTCGCCTCCAGAGGGACCATGTGATGGCAGAGGAGCTCGGCCTCTCTGTCCCGACGTGGGAGCGGCCCGCACCACTCCCCCCAGACTGATCCCTCAGGACCTAATACAGTTTTTCATACCATATAGCACCCAACGGCGACAAGATGAAGGCTTCGATTAAGGGAGATGGAGGGCAGGATGAAGGGTTCCTCAATGTTCAAGGATGAACCTTCAACATGTAGGAACATGTAGAGATGTACCGCTCTGCATTGCCAGCATTTGTCTATTTCTGGACCGGCTTGTAACGTCCCCTCCATTTAACTCGTGTAACGATGAAGATATGACATGGGAACAAAAAAATTAGTGAAGCTTGCAGTAGTGATGCAAGGCTAGCTAAGTAGAGGAGCACTTGGCTCGTGAGGGTTTGTGTCTCTCCAGCACACCCGCAGTTTGTCGTGGTCCGACGCTTCGAGGGACGCCTCACAAAGTACTGCGAGGTCCACCGCTCACTAAACACGGCCGGGTACAGTGAACGCTTCTTGAAGTCTCGCGCCAAGTTCCGTGAAAAGACGCTCCCGTCCAGCCAGAGACTGTGGAAGACGTGTCACGCGTGTCCTCGGCTTGGCGCCATCCCACCCCCTTGTTGGACTGCACTATGCCGAAACCTACACCTTCGCGAGGCCCTGTGTACCGGACAAATCAACAAACACTGGGTTCTTTTTCTTCGGTTTGATCACGTGCTCCCGACAGTGGCAGTTTTGCCCGTGTAGTAGTGGGCTGAAATCATGCGAACAAGAGAAAGAAACGCGGGTGCGAACACCGCACATTAGGCTTTGAAATGAACAAGTGCATGCTAAATACAGATGATGATAGTTTTGCGATGCACCACACAAATTATGAGAGCCGGAGATGCTTCGCATTTAAATATCAAGGCGTTTGTGAGGGCAAGTTTTTGGAATGAGACCACATGTTTCCATTTCCAGGTTTCATACAAAGTATATCTCACTGGGCCTTCTCAGTGAGGCCATTAGATACATGCAGTAGGTAATACTACGGTAGTGAAGTAAGGTTGGTTGTAGGCCACGCAGACATGAAAGAATATAATAAAGCAAGGAACAATATTTGTAATATTGGACTGACAAAGCAAGTATTTGTGCTCGTAATTTGATACGCAACGCCATCGCAAAATTAGAATTAAAGACGATCATTCGGTCGTAAGAGTAATAGCTCAAATAAGTCAATGTTAACAATTCCGCATGCATGTTAGTATATGATCAGTAAACCAGAGCACACACAGTCTGTGCTAGTATTATTTAGGTAATTTTGGTAGTTGAAATCTCGTGAGTTACTGAGAACCAGTTCTGTGCTGTATAGCCTCAGGGATCATCCCGCATTTGCAGTTAATAATTATTCGCGTAAGTATTCAAATTTCATAAACTGATATGAAACAGCAAAAATATATAGACGATGACGGCGCGGAAGACAAACACGTTCATGCACACATAAAGGGATACATTGCAACACTTATGCTCGTATGCTCTGTATTTATGCGCGAATTTGTCTTTTGTGAGCAAAGTGATCCGTGTATTGAAGCGCTGACTACTCCGTGAGTACATTATCGACAACACAAACTTTCATCATTCTGTTTCATCAATGCGTACAGCACACTGGCACCAATAATACAATCAGTATGCTTATTGCTTTGTAGTGCCAGCGTCGTAATTCGACCTGTGATAAAGTGGAATTTTTCCGTCATTATACATTTGTGTCCGCATGATAAAGTGGCTTCTAAAAGGCGACCAATAAATATGCTGGTTTAGTTTTAATTCTGTTGGGAAGTGGGTCTCACTATGCTTGATAAAGCACGGCGGGTGAACGCTGTTTTGAAGTCGCCCTAAACTTCTGGCATAACTACTAACGTCTGATACGCTAACAGATGTTTCCAGCGTGAGCAAATAGGAGCTCTTTATAGCAGCAGATTTTGGTACAAGGAGGTGCAGTCGGTGCGGCCACCGTCACTGGTGAACGTCGCGCTTGTCGAACTTCGTCAGAATAAACCTATCTTCCTGACGTAATTCAAACAGAGCAATACGATGCACAGTCGCTCACCAAATGCACAGTCGCTCATCGAATGCATCACTAACAATGCGAACAGATCCCTCGGCTACATACGCAGAAATGTTTATAAAGCCCCGTGCCATCTAAAGTTGATACTATACAAAACACTGATTAGACCTAAGCTTGAGTACGCGTCATCTGTTTAGGACCCTGGTCAAAAAACATTATCAGCTATCATTGAGTCAGTCCAAAATCGGTCAGCACGCTTCATTAATTCGAACTATTCCCGCACATATAGCGTTTCATCAATGAAATCAAACCTTGGACTAATTGATTTGCAAATTCGGAGGAAGATTTCTCGTGTATGCCTTTTTCAAAAAAATCCTTTACCCTAATCACTCACTTAAAGAGGAACTCATCTCAGAACCTTCATACATATCGTCACGTCTTGATCACCAATATAAAGTTTTTATTCCTTTCTGCAGCACTAACGTTTTTTCAGACTCCTTTCTGTCCAAGACCATTGCCGAGTGGAACCGCCTCTCCCCTCCATCGCCTCCATTGAGGACGTGTCATATTTTAAGACTGCATTAACCGATCATATCTTAAACCTCTAATAACTGAGTATTGTTTGAACATGCATTTTCGTTAATTTGTTATATAATTGTGTTCTTGTTTTTACAGCATTTTTTGTTATATTACCCACCCCCCTCTGTAACGCCTTTATGAGCTCTGAGGCTAATGTAAATAAATAAATAAATAAATAAATAAATAAATAAATAAACTACAGAGTCACACCAGGGGTGTAAGCAGTTCTGGGGAGAGACTGTGCAGAGGCGTCTGGTCGGGTGCGTTGTCATGCGCTCTACTTTGTAGGAGCTGCATTGCAGACGCGCCACATTGCGTCATGCTACACGCCGAGTGAGTTATGTAAGGAGTCGGGGCTTTTAAGCTCATTCGACAGAAAGATTGCTTCTCACGTAGTTCACCATGATCAATCGCTGCGTCAAGAAAAGAAGCTAAGTACGTACGCATACTGACTATGAATGGCGTGACAATTGCAAGTCTCGAAGCTGCCAATCTATGACGAAGGGTTCAGCCGCGATTAAGTCCCATCGTCATCAGCGGTAGTATCAACAACGTTCCCTTGCTTTTTTTTCTTACTATTTCGAAAGCTTGCCCTTGGGCGTAATGCAGTGAGCGTCAAACATGCATGATCAAATTGCATTTGTGCACGAAATAAAGACGGCGAGAATAAAAATGGCAATAACTATTGTAATCAATCTCGGGTTTACGCGCATGCCTGAGGCCTGTTGCACAATAATTGGCGCTAGTGTCCAACTTTATTATTTTCATAGTAGGTGGGAACCTTAAATGGGGCCAACGACAAAACCAATGCTCCAGAATTCATCATCAAATGCCTGGCCTTAGTTTCTTTAGAGCGAACCTGTCTTCTTACTAGTCAAAATGATGGTCTCTCTGCATCATCATTTTTAACTCGCGTTCATTTTATGATAACTCAATTTAATGCGCGATATCGATCGCTTGAGCCAATCAGTTGCCATTTTCAAGCAGCTATATTTTATTTTATTTTGTCTCGCTAAATCGGCAGTGCAGTCACAAAAAGAGCAAATAGAGTTTTCGGCATATGAAAAATCGTGTGCCCCTCTTGATATCAGAGGCCTCTCCGATTTCGGTTGCACTGACTGCACAAGTTCAGGATAGCGCCGCGAGCGTGCAGCGCCTGTTGACATAGTGCAGGTGCAGCCGCTGCTCTTGCTCGCGGCAGCTGCAGCCAAAATAAACAGGGAAGTGAAGGCGCAGTGAACAGCAGCCACCTCCGTTATGCTTGTAGAAACGCGGCCGTGATAGGACTGCCGTAGCTTCCACGAAACTGTTCGACTCTGCTCTGTTACGTCTTCTCCGACGCGGATGCTGCTGGAAACAGAACTCTGGCTGGAAATGCGACAAGAGCAAGGTCGCTGCCATTGTAATTGTCAGTGGGCCCGGGCTTCGGCGGTTACGCCGGTGGGGAACATTTCCGTGATCGCTGTGACTTGAGCCCCAGCGAAATGCGCGCTGGCCTTCGGCTAAGGGAAATACCAAGGTTTGACATACTGAGATGGCAAAACATGATGTGGCAGGTGGAACCCAAAGCAACGAGACGAGGACGTAGTCGTCGGCCGTAGTTTGCCTATAGCAGGCATCCGCGACTACACAATTCTGCCTGGCCGCTGGCCCATCGGCGTAGCAAAGCAGTTTAACCTGCTTTTGTGCGCCATCGTAAAAAAATATTCAGCGTCATCTTCTCTAAGCCTGAGGCGTGGCTTCGGTGCATGCACGCCGCTAATTGCTATGTACCTCCTTTTGAGAGAGTGCAGGCAATGCAGAGAATTCGTCCTGAACTAGCGCTGCACTTTGAAAAAATGAGTACTGTGCAAAGTGAGCGCCCTGCACCTGGAAAACGAGAACAAAGGTAATGCACTCTTTGAACTAGTTCAGCAAGTGTAGCGAAATCGCTGCGTCCTGAGATACCTGCCTGATGTCTACTTTCTTTTTGCCAATATCGCATCGTCCGCAGTTTTCCTTGCACACATCCTAAAAATTATGTACTGCATTTCCAGTTTCCGTCCATCATTCTCAATTTTTGTTAATTCCTCCTCCTGAGTGGGTAACCTGATCAGGTTATCTCCTCAGTGGGAATGCACCAAACGTAAGAACCATTATCACCATCAATACGTCCAACCCCCATTCCTGCGTTTCGTGCCAACGCAACGATGACTCAAGGTAAGCGGTCAGCGGCACGCTCGCTATTTGCACTTGTGTGACGGATTCGGTACCGCGTTCTTGTGCCGGGCGCACTGCTGAGCCTTCTTCATCCACCAGCTTTGATGGGGTATCGAGGTCAACCTGCTCGACCCTATGGGAGTCAGAGTACGAACTAGTGAAGGAATGGTGTTTCATGACGTTTACGCAGTTTTGTCACACAAAAGCATGGCAAGCCAATGCGAAGTTGATGCGAACACGACATGACAGCGCGCACACGTTCCGCTCTGGAAGGCAAAGGCTAAATGTCACGCCCACCCCCCTTCCTTGTTTTACAGCGTAAGCTGTTACGAGATCCCAACAAGGGCCGTTTTTGCGCCGTAGTTGTACGCCGCCGCCGCCGGTGTCCGTAACCGATATCGCGCACATTTTAAAACAAATAACCAGGACACTGGAGGATTCCAACCCACGTCCTCGGCGTGGATTTGAACCCACACCCTCTGCGTGTCAGTAGAGCATTGTCCCGCTGAGCTGAGCCTGTGCTTGAAAAATCTTCGATAAAAGAAACAGGTATAACGTCTGCCGAGGAATCACATTAACAAATGTGTTGTTACGTGGCAGAAAAACACCAGGCCTGCGCGGAATCGCAGGACAGTGACAGCGTAAGCTGGAAGAACTACATCCCTAGTGGCCATTGTAAACGCTTGGGAATCTGGCCGAGTGATCAGGCCATCAGGTATATCGGAGCCCAAACAGCAGCTCGTCGTCGACGCTGGGCCAAGAATTCGGTTCGTTCTGGTGAAAACGAGGCCAAGAGACTCTTTAATAGTGAATTCCACTGGCGGATCTGGAGCAGTGTGCCGAATCCACGACGGAGCAACAAAATCCGTCGCGGAGCGATCCGATCCCCATCGACCAGCGGAAAATAAACTCGCTCCGGCAGGGATTACAGCGGAAGTTGTCGCACGCATCCGGTTGCCATGTTGCCAACCTTACGTTGGACTACGTTAGACCTCGCACAAAAGTATGCATACCTATTCCTCCGAGTACGCGTGTACTACTTCTTCGACGTAGCCGAGCGTTTTTGGGCGTTTGCACGGGGACTCTGGAAACAGCTCCTTAAGTAACGTTTCGTACAGCACGTACGACTCTTCGATACTACTGCTGCTGCTTTTCGACGTAGAACTTTTGCTGTCGCTCAGAGCGAGGAGCAGTCCCCTGTAGGGTCGAACGACGCCATTCCAAAATATGTAAACAAACGCCCATGGTTCTCAGACAGCTCCTAAAAAAAACGCTGAAAAGAATCGCCGTGCTCGGCTGATCCGGAAATGACGACACCGTATAGCTGGAGTTCCGGCGGAATCCGGCTCTACGAGACGGATCAACGCGGAGCGCTCCGTCGCGGAGCAAGTTGCCCCAAATCGCTCAGTGGAACATGCGAACTTGCTCGGGATCCGCGAGTGGAATTCAAATTCTCGGCCGCGGAGCAAAAAAACTTGCTCCAGATCCGCCAGTGGAATTCACTATAAGATGTACAGTTATACAGATTTGCAGGTTACAATACCGCAGTAATTATGGCGCAGTGGGTACTTCCCTACTTGGTGAAATGATAAGAGTTATGGCTTAGGGGATACCTACCACCTCCACTTGCACTAGTTTCCTAAAGCGTTTAAGATGGCCTTTGAGAAGGTCGCTCCTCCAGTTTACATTGTTATTGTGCTGCGGTTCCGCCCAGGCCTGGCTCTTTTTAGGTGCGAAGCTCCTTAGGGTGTGGGTCGTTCCCTCCTCTGTAGTAGTAGTAGTAGTAGTAGTAGTAGTAGTAGTAGTAGTATGTAAGTACCCACCTCGCGCCGCCGGGAGGCTAGCGCTCGCCCTCGGCGCGTGCCTCCCGGTGCGCGAGCTCTCTCCTCTTCCATCTGCTGTTTTGTGTGAGAGAGAGAGAGAGATAGCGAAAGGCGCGCGTTGACTATGGAAACGCTCTTTCTTCGATGAACGCTGTACCAGCTCGCAAAGAAGGAGAACGCGCCCTCACCCGCGAGAGACAACGTTGACGCAGGCAGCGTCTTCTAGCGACTTTCTTGATTGAAAAATACCGACTGCTGGCACTGGAGAACCATTCACCGGCCACCCATATATATATATATATATATATATATATATATATATATTATAGGCACTGGATCTTGACTTGCAATGAAGTGCCGCTGGGAGATTTCACTTGTGCGTAGTTGAACCATAAGGATTCGTAGCGTGCGCGTTAACTAAATTAATCCAGAACTCGGCACGATCTACGATGAACCTCCGGAGCTTCGCCCACTCATCATCATTCACCCCGTGGATATGCTGTGAATTTTTTAAACGAGCTCAGGCAATACTTCATTATTCTTTATTAAACAACTTTCTTTACACTGTAGCGACGTTCAATGGTGTAGCTGCAGAGCGAAATAATTAGAGATAGCGAATATTTTATAACTGATTAAAAATTTTAAGCTTTGGAAGGATTTAAAAATAGTGCTCAAGATTTCAAGTTGGACCACTTGACAAGGTGCTCGTGCACCGCTACATTCGCGCTCTCAAACTCCCTAAGAAATACCTCTCCTAGATGAAGGCCGACCGTAGGAATAACCACGCCGAGAATACGAACGGGGCCGCTATATCTAATAAATTTCTCTTGTGCTGTGTCGTACGGTCTGTTTGGCGCGTAGCGTGTACGATCATTGGCTCGTAGCGGCTCGTAGCGTGTACGATCATGTCGTACGATCATTGGCTCTTAGCGTGTACCAGGGCGTTGATATCGCTTCACACAAAATTCCACGACTTTGTGCTTTTTTCAAACATCGCGCACTTTCGCACTTTCTGAAAGCGCGGACAAAATTAAAATTGCTGCAGCTACCATTACAAAGTCGTTATCTTTATTCAATAATATTTTCTAAAAATAATTAACCTGCACTAGGCTTCCATTCATCCCTCTGCAGCTGAATCAATAGTTTATATTTTTCTTATTAATTTTAATATTTACGTTAGGTCGTGCTCAAAATTGGTCTGCGGAGGTCCACAACTGTCAGAAGTATTAAAGTGTCTACGATTTCGTAAAGGTAGCGTTCATTTTTAAAACCTTGGACCAAGTTACATAAAGCACCCTGTATATAGACAAACTAGCTCTATAACTCGTAGTTGGCCAAGGAAGCTTTGCGAGTTTACGGCTTGTGAAGAGACAAAAACAACGGAGCATGCCTTTGTCTTCGTTCAGTGTGCTCTACATCTCTTGTGCGCAAGAAATTTGTGGTGTAGACAAAAACCAACGCTGCTTTACTTTATAGCTGCATAAATGTTACCATTAGCCAATATATCAACCAGAGTCTCATTTTGTTTAGGGCATTGCTGCCGAACGTGTCAATGCCTATAGAAATACCTGAATCTCATTTCCTGATTTCAGTTATGTTCCTGAAGTGCTCCTCCACAGGTAGGCAAAATTTCAAGCTTTAGATTAACGTGCCTAAGAGAAACTGTATGCTCCTGAAGCATTTGAAATAAAGTTATTTTACCGTTGCAGCCGGCGAATTGTAAGTACTTTCCCGATTATTATCATATTACTTCCAAAATGATAGAAACAACAGGCTTCTAAAATTCTTTCAGGCTTAATTTTGAATGGGCGATTAGTGTGTTTCCTGTAGCGAAAAGGGGCGCGTTTTTGTGCATATTTCTTGTAAAGTGCAAGAGTAATTCTGTCAGGACCATACTGGTTCACATGACCAAACAGTTCGAGAACCTGTGGCCATGACGTCATTTGCTCCTACCCTTCTGCGATAACTCCGAAAGGAAGAAACTGCTGCTGAAGCAAAGAGACTAACTACATACCTTCGTATTTACCACAAAGGAGCATGCTCTGCTCTGGTTAAGAAGTCCATTTTGGAATATTTCTTCCATGATGACTCAAGTAATTTTTTCCCACACTCTTCACTACAGCATACAATTCTTCTGAATAGGGCTCGGCTTAGGACCTGTTGATGTTATTGAAAATGACGATGATAATTTCACATTTTTTGCAGAAAGAGCAATGATGAGAACCCACCCTTACATTTCATCACACTCATGTACTACTACACCAAGTACACGTAACATTCTGGCTATCTCTAACTTCCCCTTTTTATGTAGGCTTCTCTTTTCGTACTTTCATAATGTATAGTTATTTACGCCTGTAGCTACTCCCTTTCTAATGATACCGTATCTGTGTTTTCCTGCCAATATTTAAACGGCTTGTACTATCATCGACCACGTACATATTGGAATCACCGCTACACTGAAACCTAAGGCATCTTGGATACAAGACCTTTTTTTAATTACGGGTATTCCCTCCTTTTTATCTGTTGTATCAAGTACGCTGTCTCTGTGACTCGCTCGCTCTTTCATGATGTCAAGATTTAATGCTGATTTAACTATACTAAACCTGGTTGCCAAATTAATTTATCTTGCTCGAAGTCGCGTCCGAGCTTCTTAACAACAGTTATTTTTATCACCATATCCGCAATGCGTTTTTTATTTCATTTTTATAACTTTTAATAATACACATCGCCACCCTTACCTCCCCACACTGAGACCAACCCATATCTCCTTGTCGTTCTGCGATTGTGCTCTGAGTACAAGTATTATTCCCACGTGTTTGGACACAGAAAGCACTTGAGTAGCTTGTCTCAATCCCTATGGAACCTGCTAATTGCCTTTTCTTATAAATTTTACATTCCATTATGCATTTAAATTCAGTTTCACGCTTCTGAAATCTGACTAAACATCGCAGCTAAGGCAATGGTGTCAAGTTCAAGCACTATCCTTGTCACTGATAGTATCATGCACCAGTGAGCTAGGGGCAAAGTTGTGTATGTTCGAGGACACGTTCGGGTCCGCGTTTCCCGTCTGCGGAAGTTGACAAATTTCTTTCTTTCATTGTTTCTCTGTTTTGCTTTACTGTTCCTCTGATGTGGCATTGTCACCATCACTTTCTTGTAGCGGTGGTCTCAGGGCAAAGGCGTGGTTGCGTCTCGAAGGCATAAATGCACTTTGCGGGGGCTCTGAATGAGCTTGTTTTCCTTTCCTTTCTTGCCTGGACTTCCTTCTTTCCACACTGTCCTTCGCTTAATGATATTGGGGCTGTTAGTCAAGGGCTATAGCGGGTCAGCACTTCCCTTTTGCGTGACAGCGAACATTAGGGACGGTGGACATGGCGGGCCCCTAAACAGTCCCGCTCTATATGAAACAGCTAAAGTTTCGAATTAGGCCATCCAGGCAATCCTTGCCACACACGTTAAATTTGACACAGCAGGTAACAAGCAGAGAGATACAGGCAGAGTAGCCGTTATAACATGTATGGCAGCGTAGAGCAAAGCTGCATTGAAGATACCTCAAATCCTTGAATAAGGAAAAAGATGTGCCCGTAGCTCGATGAGGGTAATTATGTGGTATTGTAGTATTGCATCATGTATTTGATCGTAGCTCGTAATGCATCACCCGGACGGCAGAAAAGGCGCACTTGGAACGCCATAGCTAGCCGTTTTTGTTGTCCTTGTCATTCAGCGTGCGCCCCCACCAAATACATGATACCCTTAGCTGTTTCGCTTCTAATAAAAAGCTGCCTGTTATGTTTAAAATATAAAACGCGGGAATTCTATTCAAATTGAGCAAAGCTTCAGGCACATCGAAACAAGCCGATCGTCATGACTAGCAACAACGCGATAGTATAGTCAACCAAAATTTAACCTACATAAACCACGAATTTATTCATCACAATTTATGAATTATTCATCAAGTTTCATGAAATATTTATTATCAGTAACTTATAGCTCTGCTATCGCAGAGCATGAACTCGTTCTAAGGGTCACCTAGGCGCCACCACGTCATTCCCGGCGATTTCCAAATTCATCGAATATTGATCGATTATATATAGCTGCCAATGGCCTATCGGTCGGCTATCACATGGTATCAACATGCACGAGGGCTAACCATGGCACCACCAAGTCAATATCGGCATTTTTCGAGATTTATCAAATAACTATCCAATCTCGATTAGCTATTTATCGGCTCTCACATGGCATCGACATTCTCCAGGGCTAATGTTGGCACCGCCAAGCCATGCCCTGTATCTTCCAAGGTTTATCGGTTTTATTCATTGAATGTCGATTGGCCATGAACCGGCAACGGATCGGCTATAACATGGTATCGACATGCCTTAGGGCTAACCAAGATACTTCCATGTCATTTGTGGCTTTTTCGAAGATTGGTCGATTAGCGATTTGCAATTGATCAGCTATCACACGCTAATGATGACCGGATTAGGAACATCAGTATCTTAGAAGCTCTGGCTTTGTTGTAGACTATGCATCGACGCGGAGTATTCTGAAACGACGCCAGTTTCTGCTCCAGCTTTAGCAGCCTCGCTAATAATAGCTGCTGTATCATCCGTATTATTTCTTTTCCAGCCAATCAGAAGTACCTCAACGCTCATCATGGATTCTACCCACAGCCTTGACAGCCCTTTTTCTCGTCATTGCCATCATCCTAGGTGGGCTCCTAATAGTCCCTACACGAAGTGGTGAGTAGAGATTTGCTACTATATCTCGAGAATGTAGGCTACTAGCTTTTTCGTGCATCTGAACTAGTTAAGTTTGGCCATTAAGCCACACTCAGATGGCACTTCGTTTCCGCTGTAGCATAGTTAAGGTCATGGAGAATTTTAGGTGAGAATGGGAAGGAAACAACTACGATGATTATATTAAGAAATAAGCGTAATGAAAAATTCACCATACGTTAGAAGACAACTCTACTTGTCCTCATATTAAGTGCCTTAATCCAAGCGCACGGGCCTCTTCTGTTTTGCCTGCGTCGAAATGCGCCCGCCGTGGCCGGCATCGCACCTGAGTCTTTCCAAGAAATTCGCAGGCTGGCGTGACAATAGCACTTACAACTGTGAAACATTTGGTATTGAAGCTCACATTTATTCCCAAATTAAAGAGATCTGCAGGGCTAACATTATGACAGAGGGGTCGACAATGGTTCTCTGGTCTTGACAAATGTTGTGCTTCCCCTCCAGTATAAACTAAGGAAGTGAAGCAAACGGAGTAGGTGTGCACCGATCGATACCGTTTTGGGGCTGGTCATAAATAATATAAAAACCGAGATACGTTGTGTGAGGCTACTTTACTTAAAAGTTGAAGCAGAAGAACTTTCAATATGAGGAGCTCTGTTCGCCGTATACTCCTTATACTATAAACTGTATGTTGTGGACAAGATACCTTAAAAGAGTTAGCATTTATAAATACGTGCTCCACAAAAACTAATCTTAACTGAAGCTAATGATGAGGAAATGATCAATAAGACTGAAAGTGTCTCGCTTTCCATAGAAATGCGTCTGTGTTAGGCAAAGCAGGAACAAAGCACCTGGTCCTGACAACTTCCGGAACGCGTTTATTAGGCGGTATGCTTGTGTTGCACGGTCTTTAAGAAAGGTGGTCGACGTTGTTCTACAATTACCGCCCCATATCACTCACAAGTACATTCTGCATACTTTTCGAATACATATTTGCCGCTTGAATTAATAAGTTCTTAGGAGAAAACTCGATAAAAACAAGCGTTCGACATTGTTTCAGAGCGGCATGTTACATAGTCCCGTATTTAGCAATAGATTCCCTTGCCAATGCTTTGGATGCCATGTGTGTAATCGATCCTGTGTGTTTTTTTTCATTTATGTAAGGGATTTGATGGGGTAATGCATGAAGCATGTGTTTGCATGCATGTAATAATGCATGCATGTGTTTAAATTATCATATACACCAGCCCTATACGGACCCTAATGTGGTTTCCAGTGTGCACGAGATAAAACAACTAAAGAATGTGTGCCGGCGTCAATAAGCCAAGCCGCGAACGTTCAAGCTGCGAAGGCCAAACTTCCATATGCAATACAATGAAACGCCGTAGGACATATTTTCCGGTGTCGCCCCGTGGATAACAGAATTGGTACCGCCGATTTTGTTAACTCGAGTCAAGCAACATTGTTTCGGTGCTCATACACTATAAAAACAAAGGGAGTGCTGGGCACTCACTTTGGGGGAGTACTTTCGTGTCCCAAATTTAACTCCTTTTTTCAGAGCAGATCAACCCCATTGCAGGGTACCGGTACTCTCACCAAGAAAGAGTAGTAGGACGCCTCCGAAGGGGATTCGAAGACTCTTTTGAAGAGAGCTCTACTACCCCAACAAGCGGTGTGCTAGTACTCCCAGAGGGAGTAGCAGAGACAAAAAAGACAGAAAAAAACAACCAGTGCGTTTTTCGACCATGCTACAAATAGCAGGCTTTTAATTACATCACACTGAACATAGAACATACAGGCTAACATGACGCGAACGCACATACACGCCAATAACACAACCACAGCAAAGCACAAAGCCCACAACACACTCTTTTTTTTTCTTTATTGCCTTCTTGAACAAAGTACAGACGCAATCAGAAGCGCACACGCATACACTATTTACGCACTGGTGTGACCATCGCTAAAGCTTTTTCATATCTTTCAAAACATCAAGGATAGTAACCCAGTGTGGTGGTTCAGGCTGGGCTCTATAAATCTCACTAATTTGTCCAACGCTCTCAATGAAGGTTTCCGTCGAGGATTTTACATGAACATGTGCATGCCGCACCTGCATTCTCGTTTTCCACAAAGCATGAAGACCCAGGACCATGATCATATCGCATGGCTCTTCTACTGGTAAAAACCTTATGCCATAAGAATCTAGTGGTAATTCTTTCTTTAAAGTGCGCTGAAGCACGTCCCAGAAAAAAACTGCATCCCAGCAGTCTGCAAAAGCATGCTCTATATCCTCTGGTTTATTACATAAATGGCAGTTTGTTGTCCAAGGTACAAATAAGCCTTTTTCCTGAAGCCATGTTTTTACAGGTAGACTATTCGTATGTAGCTTGAAAAAGAATGTTTTGGCAGCAGGACTTATTGGCATTTTCTTGACCATTTTCAAAATATTCTGTCCTGGGTATCCATGATATGGCAAACGGTACAAAGGAGTCGGGAGGAACGCTTCAATTAAATCCTTATAGAGTTTCTTTCTGGTGACGTCACTCAAGTACTCTAAAGAAAATCTCACTTTCAACATTCTGTATGAAAGTAAGACCTCCCGCAGAAATCCAGATACGGTACCCTCCAAATCACCACAAGAGGAAATTATGAAATCTGGGATTAATCTCCGTAGCCTGGTATGTATGACTGTTCGCAAAAAAAGGATCTTCCACATTCCTAAGGAACATAAACCTAGAAACAATCTGACGTAAAAATAAATGAACAAGGCCAACACCTCCGCGTTTAACAGGAATGAACAGGTTGGTTCGACTGATTTTCTCCCAAGTCGAGGCCCAAACAAAAACTGCAAAGACACGATGTATCTTCTGGATACTAGAACGAGACGCACATAAGACATTCATAACATACCATACACGTGACAGCAGAAACACATTACACACAGCAACACGCGAGAACATAGAGAATCCCACAACACACTCGCGATACACCGTCTTACACTGAAGTCCCGTATATATAACCGCTATACTTGACCTGCTATGTAGCACCAGTGGTAAGGTACTGTTCTGCGTAATTAAACAAAAGGTGTGCACATAACAGGTGTATATTTAGCGTTGGCTCATAGGTAGCCGCTCGCCACACAGATCTGTTAATCTAAACGCGCGGAACATGTACAATGTCTTTTAGATTAACGCATTCCTATCATGAGCTGGCATTCCGTTTTACGGGCAAACGCGAGTTCGCAGTGCTGGTTCGCGATGTAAAATGCACCTGAGGAAGCGAGTACGAACATAATATAGCGGCTGAATTTCATCAACGCCAGCGAAGAAAAGCGGCACCGGGTGCTCCGCTACCACCCGCTTCATTCGGACAGCGTTCCCTTACGAGTCCGTCGAGCACGTCTGTACGGCAAACAACCGCTGGCGATCACAAAATATGCACTCCTCGTTGTTCGTTATTCTGCACACAGATTAAACATAGTCTCTGCCATCAGAAGTGTTTAGGGTATTATGCTGTACTTGCCAGACTTGGGAACGGGACGGATCGCAGTCACGGTATTTTCACCGTCGACGCGCTCATGGCCATCATACGGCTCGGTGCCGAAGTCGTAGCGAAGCCTTTTTCTTTACGTGTATGAGTTATATCCAGTGAGTCGTCGGAGACCAGCCGTGGACGATCACAACAGCTTACTGTGTCGCTGAAAGTGTATTCCTCTTCGTTTCGCACACGTAAGCGAAGAATCCGAAGCGTGTAGGCGCGCGGGTTTCATATAGCACGGGTACGGCCGTTCCATCGGGGAAAAACACAGGAGAGGCAGCTCGCTATGACTCCCGTCGGTTGAGGCTCGTAGTCGAGGAAGGCACCGTTCATTAAACGTGCACTGCACGCGTTTGTACGCGAAAGCTTGTACGTGGAAGTCGTAGGAAGGCCGCTGCTATAGTTCTATCGAAAAACACTTCACAAGGCGGCTGTCTCCTTCAATCGTCCGCTCCCACCCCAGCCGCCATGTTTGCGGCTGCGAATGCGAGCATCACATGGGTGTGGCAAGAGTGAAATTGCATTTTATTCTCTCATGCCGGAAGAGGTATGGACATTTCACTCCATCCGACGTTTTGCTAGAGTAGAACGATGCCCTCAAGAGTAGCTGGGTCGTTTCACTCCTGCGAAACCGGCTGCAGTTTTTAGAGTGTAGACTCGGTTCTTTTTCTTGCTTGTTTCACTCGCAGCGTCTGCCGCCGCTCTTCGCCATGATCAAGTCGGGCCTGACGCAGTGCAGGAGGCGACCGATTTCGTAGGGCGGGGAGCAGGACCGAAAAGGCGCAACGGTACGTCACTGTTACGCTCGCGTTCTATCGATGTCTATTTCTATGTCGCGGATAGTGGTGCACAGTATTAAGTGACATTGGCTAGACATGGTGAAATAACCCTATTGGAACAGTCATATGGCGAGCCAATTAACTCCACGTTTCCGTAGATTGGTATGGAAAAAAATTGGCAGATCCCACGTGCAGTGGGAATCAAGGAAATGCGAAGCACGCATAAGGAACGTAAAATGGATTTGCATTGTTGCCTCGCTATACCGAGTTTGGTACATATGAAGTTAACGCAACGGCCGCAAGAGCACCAAGACAGTAGCATGTAAACCATGCCGCTAATACACGCATGCAACCATTCCAACGTTATGACCTGTCATTTACGTTTGTCATGCAGTCGTGTTTCGCCATAGCAATATTGGTATACATCCCTTTAAGGAAACGAGTGGCATGTAGATCATGCCGCTAATGACATGCATGTCACGATTTTCATGTAATGACCTGTCATTTATGATCGTCATGCAGTCATGTTGTGCCAAACCAATTTTCGTATAGGCTCCGTGCAGTCTTTTCCATGTGCGACATCAGCGCCACAATGCACTGCCTGGCGGAGAGAAGCAAAATTGGGCAGACTGTGACAGGAAAATACGCGAACGCGATGCGCGTCTCCCACTCTATAGCAGCAGCGACCGCCCGTCCCACCTTGTTTCGTTTTATTTACTTTGAGACGCGCGCTACAAACATGCGGCAAACTGTTCCAAAGGGCGACGCCGCGAGCGTTCGTGTGGTTCGCAGCACGCCCAGAAAGCAGCGAAGAAACGAGCGCGTCGCTGTCGCCTCGGTTTCCACCGTGCGCGACTGAGGCGTCCGACGAGAGCTACGTAGCGCCCTCTGGTCAGTAGACGAAGCCCATACATCCCATTAACGAAACGGCAGTATAGCGCAAGGACCATGGCATGTAAGTCATGCCGATCATGACACGCGTGTCATAATTGTAATGTTATGACCTGTCGTTTACGTCCTTCATGCCGTCGTGTTGTGCCATAGCAATTTTGGTATACGTCCCGTTAACGAAACGCCTGGCATGTAAATCATGCCGCCCATGACATGCATGTTATGCTTTTCATGTTATGACCTGTCATTTATATTCGTCATGCAGTCATATTGTTGCATACCAATTTTCCTACACATCCCACTCGCGAAACGGCCAAGAGAGCACCAAGACCGTGGCATGTAGATCATGTCGCTCATGACATGCATGTCATGATTTTCATGTTATGAGCTGTCATTTACATTCGTGATGCAGTCATCTTGTGGCATGCCAATTTTTGTATATACATCCCGTTAACGAAACGCGTGGCATGTATGTCATGTCGACCATGACATGCATATCATGATTTTGATGTTGTGACCTGTCAGTCATATTGTGGCATACCAATTTTCGTATACATCCCATTAACAAAACAGCCAGAAGAGCACAAAGACCGTCGCATGTAAATCATGTCACTCATGACATGCATGTCATGGTTTTCGTGTTATGACCTGTCATCTATGTTTGTGATGCAGTCATGTTGTGGCATACCAATTTACGTATACGTCCCATTAACGAAATGCGTGGCATGTAAATCATGTCAATCATGACATGCATGTCATGATTTTCATGTTATGACCTGCCATCTATGTTCGTCAGGCAGTCGCGTTGTGCCATACCAATTTTCGCATACATCCCATTAGCGAGACGACCAGGAGAGCACCAAGACTGTGACATGCAAATCATGTCACTCATGACATGCATATCATGATTTTCATGTTATGACCTGCCATTTATGTTCGTCAGGGAGTCATGTTGTGCCATACCAATTTTCGCATACCCCCCATTAGCGAAACGGCCAGGAGAGCACCAAGACCGTGGCATGTAAATCATGCCGCTCATGACATGCATATCATGATTTTCATGCTATGACCTGTCATTTATGTTCGTAATGTAGTCATGATGTGGCATACCAATTTTCGTAAACATCCGATTAGCGAAACGGCCAGGAGAGCACAAAATCGTAGGCGGCTAGAGATAGATAGATAGATAGATAGATAGATAGATAGATAGATAGATAGATAGATAGATAGATAGATAGATAGATAGATAGATAGATACGCTCAAACTCGCCGAAGTTCGCTAAGAAATGCTTCGCATTTAAAATATGCCGAATATGGGACAAATGAATGCAACCTAAATAAGTTTTCTACAAGTGTGGTTCTCAGGCATGGATTTATCAGAGAGCTCTTGTGGAGCGGTGAAACTCATGGAGGAACCACTTGTGGTGACAGAGGGCGGAGATGGAAGAAGGGTGTAGTGCTGTGAGACAACACATTGTGTGGTGGGAAATAGGTAATAACCAAGACCAGATGAGGCATATGTTTGGAGCATTAATATCCAGATTCCGGGAGCAGGTCTTGTCTTGCAATTGGAAAATTTCAAGCGTGTGTGCGTATCAAATATATAATTTCGAAGCTAATTCCAAACCTAATTATGGTTTTTGTGAAAGATTTCATCATCCAGGGGGACGGGGGAAACAAGGCGGCTGTATAGAAAATGATGCACAGGAAAATTACACCATGCACAAAAATTTTGCTAGGCAGTGCCCCACCTGCAGTTATTCAGTGGTGTAAAATCAAGGATAGCTGTTCTCCTTGTTCGGGGAGCAGCATCGCCCATAACAGTTGTGATTCCTCCATACAACGTAAACAACTGAAAACACCGAAAGAACACACTAGTGCCGATATGTCTCGGCTGTTTATTACTGGTGCCAACTTGTGGATCCTTCCCACGCTTAGTACGCTTCACCAATGACCCTGCCGCACTATTGGATTCGTCGCAATACATTGGTGTCATGCGACGAAATTGGTTTTACCGCGGTGCGGTAACGTCATGCGGCAAAGCGTAACAAGAAAATGTGTTTTTTATTCGTGGGTTCGATACATGCCCAAAAGTGGCTTCGTGGACACCAGGTAGTCTTTGGACGCCCATCCGAGCGCAACTTTTGTGTAGAAACGCATCAAATCAGTTATTGCTAGCACTGTGTCAGAAACACTACATCCATTTCGGTTATTTTAGCATGTATTTCTACCTTTCTATATTGCGTGCAAGATATTGTTGTAAGATACGTTTATTTACCTTATGTAACAGTTTTCTTTATATGTACAGGCGCTGCCAGAATAATTCGGAACGCCGGACACGCAGCAGCGCACCGGCGGAGTATGCGCGCAGAAAAGTACTACGATGGTCTGCGCGTGCGCGGTCTCCCTAGCAAGCAAACGTTGCTCCGTATTGCACCTAGATTCGCGTTGTGTTGCTACAAAACAATGCCCTATGTGTCCCTTAGCTTTTTGATAACGGGGGCTGGGTTGGTGGTGTCTGACAAGCCGTGTGTGCGCATGCACGCGCGTTGGAGCAGGAACCATCGTGCGTGCGTGTTCGTGCACTTGGATGGCTTTTATGTTGCTACTTTGCTACCTATTTATATTTGACGTGATTATTTCCGGTAGGCGACTGTGACTAGCGCTCGCAAAGGATGGTGGTTTCATCTGATGCAACCGTTAGCATATCGGTGGCCAGATTGATAGAGAGATACGAATATATTTTAACCATGCCACTGACACGAAGTTCACCTTTTTGCTATCAGGGCAGCATGCATCTCGGTGGCCAGATTGATAGAGATGCGAATATATTTGAACCGTGCCATTGATACAAAGTTCACCTTTTCTTATCAAAGGCAGCATGCCGAAAAGAGTGCTGATCGATGTTCGGAGAAAAATAATTGAGCTCTGGTTACAAGAGAAATCAGAAATCGCAGCGCGAGATATGCCGCCTCACAGGGAAGTCTGTATGCGCGGTGAACCGCATTATACAAGTATACAGGTATGAAGACGGCCGACTAACAGATGCGCCAAGATCCGGAAGGCACAGATGCACGTCGGAAGAATGCGACCTTCTCATTGTTGCTGCAGAAGTCGCCGATGCTTTTCAAAGTGCCGGCCAGATTAAGACAGCACCGAACCTGCAAGCTAGTGAGGAGACAATCAGAAGGCGAATGCGAGAAGCTGGTCTTCGTGGATTTGTCGCCGCGCAAAAGCCACACCTGACAGATCGTCAAAAAGCTCAACGCTTACAGTTTGCCAGGGCATACGAGCAGTGGACTACAGAAGAATGTACGCAAGTGATATCCTCGGATGAATCCACATTTACGTCGCGGTGGGATCAAGAGCGCTGTGTATGGAGACCGAACAATTACAGTTATTTTTCTTTTTGATCTTTGGCACAAAAAATCTTCGGGCGCGCAAAAAGGTTTCAGCTAGAAAGACCAATATTTGTTTTTTCTCATCGTGTAGGTACGAACCCGGGTATGTTTCCGAGACCTACAGTAGCGGCTGCTGTGCTGTCGACGTGTGGGGAGCAATCAGCAAAGAAGGCCTCGCTCCGCTAGTCCGGCTGTCCCCATCTCTCACAGCTGACGCGCACTGTGAAATTCTGGACTACCACCTTGTTCCATATGCTCTGGACGGGCCATTTAAAGATGGCTGCTACTTTTTCCAGCAAGACCTCAGCCCGGTGCACAACGCCAGAGCTGTGCAAAATCTCCTTCAAGAGCATGTGTGTGTGTCCTTGACTGGCCTCCAAAAGGTGCAGACTTGAATCCGATAGAGAACGTGTGGGGCGCAATGAAAGACAGTTTGTCCCACATGGGAGGTGCCAGTGCTGACTAGCTCTGGCTCGTCATAACCCGAGAGTGGAGGCGCCTTGGTCATAAGGAATTTGTAGAAGCGCTCTACGAGTCTATGCCACGCCGGCTACTAGCTGCTGTTCGCGTGGACGGCCCTTTCACGCGATATCGAAGCTGAGAATAGCAATCGCTTCGTTTGATTCTTTCGTTTTCTTTGTGAAAATGAACCCAATGTTCTTCCTGACATTTAATTCTATTTATTTTGCTTTCCGCTCACACGGCCTACTGTCTCTGCTTTTTAAGCTCCCCCTGAGCGAAATAAAATAGCTGCCTGCGGCAACAAATAGACATGTGATAAAACTGTAAGAATACTCCCTACCAAACACTCCATATTCCGTAACTTACTGGTGCACATATATATGCAAACATTCTAATTTGATGCGCAAATAGAAGATTCCGGTGTCGTGTAGAGCCTAAGACAGTATTTTCTCGATTGAGGCGAAAATGGCCGACGCCCATGTGCTCATATTTAGGTGCACGCCAGTGAGATCAGGTGCATGGTCGAAATTTCCGTAGCCTTTCACTACAGCATCTCTCATAATAATCTCATGGTTTTGGGACGCCCCGCCACGGTGGTCTAGTGGCTAAGGTACTCGGCTGCAGATCCGAGGGTCGCGGGATCGAATCCCGGCCGCGGCGGCTGCATTTCGATGGAGGCGAAATGTTGAGGCCCGTGTGCTGTGCAATGTCAGTGCACGTTAAAGAACCCCAGGAGGTCAAAATTTCCGGAGACCTCCACTAGGGCGTCTCTCATAATCAGAGCTGGTTTTGGGGCGTTAAACCCCACAAATCAATCAAATCAATCAATGGTTTTTGGACGTTAATCCCGAACACTTACTATCATAGTACTCATGCAGTCACTTCTGCATGAAATTGGACTTGAGGAACAAGACGCTTTATTTAATTTCGGGAACTGTTTTAATACCGCGATCGCCGACACCTGTAAGGGAGCGGTCGTGTAATGGTAGAAATTGTCCTGCTATTACCAAGCTTGTAGTACCAGGGATTGAAAGATAACTAAGCAGGAACTTCGCATAACATACCAACACGGTTGAAAAGAAGGCAAGGATGACGTTGTGGCCTTGCCGCTTCAACCGCAAGTAGTATGCCAGAATGGATGCAGATAATGACGAGAACACGCCGCAAGGAATCGACAAGCCTTTGTATTTCGAGATTGCGATGCGCAGTATGATACGGCGCCTAGTTCGTCAAGCCAACATTGTCATAATGCTAAAGGGTACTTAGCGCTGCTCTTTTGGTGCAAGGCAACGCCAATCTAGATGCACTAGGGAGGGAAACTAGCTCGCTAGGGAGGCCGTGCATGCGCACACCTTGGGTGCATTTACCCGCCGGTGCGCTCCGCCGGCGAGCGACTGCGTGCTCGGCGTTCCGAATTATTCTGGGAGCGCCTGTACATTATCATGCCTACTCTCACGTACAACTCTGAGACTCTGTAACACCTTCTCGCTTTGAGGGTACTAATAACCAACACACTATATAAACAAATCAATTCATTACACCTTCACTCAGCAGTTCAGTAGCCAGTAATATTTGAATTAGTTGTGGGACATCCGTAACAACACAGCAATTACTCGCAGCGGAAAGGAGGCTTCCAAAGAACTCTCTCATCTGCGTCGTCGGTGAAGGATACAGCCGGGAGTCAATGGTCTTTCCGCCTGACGGCCTTTGCACGATAGTGTTCTTCAACTCCCTCCTCACACGGAATCAACTGAGCCCGCCCTTTCAGGACGACCTCGTGTACTTTATGGAGACGGCTCGAAGCCACAAGCGAACGGAATACGGTGTCGGTTTTGATTACGAGTGAGTCCTCTTGCTTTCTTGTCTCTTTATTCGTAGGCAGTGCACAAGGAACAGCAATCGCCCTGAAGTTAGAGAGGATTAGAGGCCTTATCACCGTTTTCACTTGTCGGCAAGGTGTTACACTGCTGTAATACTGAAAGAGAAAATTAGCGCCCGCCCGTTTGTATCACAAAGCAACAAGGTAAATTATACCGATTTCTCTAGCCCTCCGTACAGATGCTGATCCCATGCTGGAATCCCCAGACGAGGAAGAATATTTTTCTCAATTGTAAACCTTCCATTTCTTTGAAATCTCCATGCGCTTTCATGTTACTTTGTGATACAAATGCGTGGATGCAAAGCTTGCGCTTCGTAGACGTTACTCTACCTAGCGGCATTCAGTAGTACTCACTTGCCATATTCATCATGTAATAGTAATCACGCATGGAAGGTTCTGTCTAAACTCGTCGGCTGGATTATCCCTGTCCTGATGAGCTCATACCCACGACTGAGTTCCTCTTGTGAAAGAGGCATAACCATGCGCACGAATGAAAGAAGAAAAGGAAACGAAAAAAAAAGCGCTAGACAAAGACAGAAACAACGTTCTGATTGTTGTAAACTTCGTTATACCATGTGTACGGCTTGGCTGAACAACACCCTTAACGGAGTGACAGTCTTCATGAAATAGTCTGGTGAATTTCTTAGCAGCCAATCTCACTTTGCTATGAGGGACCATTTATTGAAGACTCCGCCTTCCAATGAATTCCCGACCACCGCTCATATAGAGTCGCAGGGAAATGAAAGTCACTGTAGTCCCTATTTAGACCTGGGCGCTTGAAGAATTCTTACGTGCCCGACTTTTCAAGTTCAAATGATAGCAAGATTCACAACGGCCTGAACATGCGCAGTGCTGTAGAGTAAGCCTTTAAACATTTCTATATAAGTCTATTTATTCCGAAATACTGCAGCTCTTAGAAGATCCAGGTAGGAGTGGAAATTTACATACAAGGCATTCAGTCATATTTTCGTGGGCTTAAAGGCGGAAATAAGGCGTTTAATACCTTTGTTTAAATGAGTTCCAAGCGTTATTGTCTCCTTCAAACAAGTTAAAATAAACAGCCTATGGATACACAGATTTCAAAGGAAACTAGCAACACTTCTGGAGCAAACATGTATTATTCATCTAGACACCACTAAATAATATAATAATCAAACACGTCACCAATAACGATAATACAATCACGAGTGGCTGATACGCGCTGTTCCCAGCAAAGGTTACATGAGTGTGCGCTACAGGTAACGCTTGCAGCTTGTGTTAATCAAAATGAATATAGACATTCGAAATTTGATGAAAACAGACTTTCCGTGGATTAACCTCGACAAAGACACACAATTTGTTGTAGCTTGTAACTGAATTGTGTTCATAGCAAGCGGACAGACAGACAAACTTTAGCCTAGCTGGCGTTATAAAGATGGAAACGATTTCGCGTCACCGATGTGCCAAGCGAGTGCTCTATTACTCGTGTGGGGCTTCTCTGCTCATGCTTCATATACTGTAAAGAGAACCTATCGCTTCAGGAGGTGTGGTGTTCATATCTGGAGTCAGTTGGCGCACGTACGTTCATCCAGCTGGTAATGCTTGGCTGAATGTGAAACAGTTCGTATAACCTGGCTGCCTGCGCGCGTGAGATCGATTAGTAGAATGCGTGAGAACCGGGGGGACTTTATCTCTCTTCACTAAGAGCCCTATTTGACTCCAAATATGTGCTTCGAAAAAACAACCTCAGTGGAAATGAAAGCTGATCTAACGCAGCTCTTGCATCAATTATTTTTAGATAGCTTTACCCGCCCATTTCAGTGCCCTGCTTCTTGAACTAGGACCTGCCCTTTGGGTCCTTAGCTTTGTATTTCGGTGCTTACAAGAGCCATACAAGGTATTTGAATATAATATGTAGACGGTGCCGTTCGGTCGTGGACGCTCCCATAAACTTGTGTGCTAAATATTATTGCACTGCATGGAATAGGGACTTAGAAATGTGGCTTCACATACAGCTAGAAACCTCTGAACGTCTTTTCGGAAGTGTCATCAAAAAAAGCACCCACTGCCTTGCCTGAACGGCAACTTGCACTCATCTTTTCGTAGTTTTGAAAACATCATAAGTAATCCTGTTTTTATTTAACCGAGTTCAATACTCAAAATCCGTGAATACCGACCCAGGACATGTATGTTCTCTAATGCCTTTTTTCTGAAGTGCGTAGCAGAACGGAACAAGCTGTCTGAAGAACAAGTATGTTGTCTAAATGAAGAAATATTTGTATCTATGTTGTAACCCCCCTGGTGTAACGCCCAAGTGCAACGCGTGGTCATTCTTGAATAAAGAAGAAAAAAATTTTGCGTAGTTTTTTAAGAACACGACAAATTCAGCATACGTAGTCGGTAGCCCATGTGATGTCATTTGCTGATTAGGTGGTTCGCAACTGTATTTGAAATGGAATTCCTGATTCTCTAGTGCGTGTAATGCAGTACTGATCAGTTTTACAATCCGTGACTGAGTGCACCGTTCGATGACTGCTCAAGAGGTATTTCCGGGCTCATTTAACTGTGATCGCACATTAAGTAGAAAAACTTATTGTTCTAAGTGCTTCGTGACTTTCATGTCATTGCTGTTTGCAATAACAGTGTCGTCTGTTAGAAATGCAACCTTTAAGTTGGAATGAGAACTACGTTTTCTAACGAACACCCAACTAGACCACCAGATGCATTGCCATCTGATAGACTGCATTCTACGCCGCTTGATTTAAACCACCGTATTTGCTCGAATGATATCAACACTCATGAGCGCTGGCACAGGCTGTTTATTGCATGCTGGCTAAGTTATAGCATCGCTAATTTTCCCTTAACATACTTAAAGGATTTTGTTGCTAATGTATATCCGCCTTTACTGGCCTAGCACTATCTTCGTTTCATGCATCCCATGCGATAGAGTTGTCCTTACTCCGTTTTCTACATCAGAATACAGCACTGTCAGACAGTGGTCTTGTTTTCGCCGCATACTTCCGCGACCAGAAATAGTGCGTAACTTGTGCGCGAGAAAAAATAAATCCTTTGGCGGCAGCATTAAGGGTAAGTACAGCGGTTACCCGCTTGACAAAAAACGCTCGCATTTCTGGGGAAATAAAAATGTGTAAGTTTGTATATTAAGTTTGTCATCGGTTCATAGGAGTAACACACTTTTTTTTCTTTACGTACTACTTCATGTACTTAGTTCACAGCGTTGTGCGTAATATAGAAAACAGTATAAGAGTTCAAAAGGACAGAAAGTTGAGCGAGTTGTAACATTCCATAATCAAAAGAAGAGGCGTGCAGGACACGGACACAAGAAGAGAAGTGAACACCACGAACGCCGACTAGCAACTGAAGCACAGCACAGAGGCGAAAAAGAAAGAAGACACACAGCTTATCTGCGCATGCTCGGAATGGTAGCGCCACCTGTCAATCGGTTACACGTGCCCGCCTACGCGATAGACAACTCCCAAGGCATTCTATCTCCTCCCTGTTTAAGCTAATCGACGGTTGACTCACGCATGCACTTCCACTAATACTGATATACCAGGCCTCAACCAATAAAAGCGTATCTTCGTTCTTATGCCTGTACAGGATCTCGGTATTATCTAACTCGGGCATGCAGCTACAGACCTGGCAGTGCAAGGATAGATTGGACGGCGTCCCACCTGATAGCGACCTTCTGTGTTCAATTAATCTTTGATTAATACAACGCGCAGTTTGCCCTACATAAAACCGTCCGCAGCTAAAAGGAATCTTATAAACTACACCCATGCGGCAGTCGGTGAAATTGTTTTTGGCTAGGTGCTTAACCGGACAGATATCGGTTCGCTTCTTACCTTCCTTCTGCTCAATTCTTCTATGCACTGCAGCACAAACCCTTCCTAACTTATTGGGAGCCGTAAACACAACATTAACCCCATATTTACTTCCCACTTTCTTAAGCCGGTGCGAAACTGCGTGGATGTAAGGAATACTCACGACCTTTTTCTTGTTAATGTTACTCTCTGCTACCGCTTTTGTTCCGGTCGAAATCGACTTCTTAAGACGCTCAGCTACTGTGGCTATGGCTAGTCTAGGGTAACCTGCATCTAAGAGGCGCTCAACCTGCGCATTAAAGCTAATGGTCAAACGGTGCACGCACGACTTCGATAGGGCTGACTTTAAACAGGACAAGGCTATTCCGTTTTTTACTACTTTCGAATGCTTGGAGTCAAAATTTAGCAACGGCTTAGATGCTCTAGGGGAATACTGCCAACACACGTGATTCCGCTCAAATGACAACGAGATATCTAAAAATTGTATTACGTTTTTCTCCGGTAGTTCTTTCGTAAACGTTAAACCATCTCCATTAAGTTTAAATTGATCGCTTACATAGCTGACGACGGATTCAAAATCATCCTTACTACAAAGTACCAAGTAATCGTCCGCATACCGAAATACCCTAATGATGCGGTCCCCTAAGGCCTCTTTTAAACGGCAGTCAAACTTGCTCAAGTATAGATCACTTAGAATAGGGGCTACCTTTGAACCTATACAAATCCCTGATTTCTGCACATACACGCCTTCCCTGTATCCAACTAATGTTGACGTTAAGTACATGGAAAGAATTTCTAGAAAGGTACCTGTGGAAACTCCGCATCTATCTATGAAACCGGACTCTTGCCCTTGTTCTTGAATACATTCTTTCACGCAATTTAGTAAATCTGTTTGTCTGTTTGCTCATTAAGTAGTCGATAAGAGTATCGCTCTTATCGACTACTTAATGAGCAAACAGACAATAAAGCCTAGGCAAGCATCGGGGAAGTTAATTGTAGTATTGCAATTGTGGAGTAAGTAGAAAGGAGCTAATGTGGACTAAAAGACAAACCTGCCTTCGGTGGGAGCCGAACCCACGACCTTCGGATGACGTGTCTGATGCTCAACCGTTGTGTCCCCTCGTCCCCTCGTCGGCTTTATGGTCGCGTACGATGCTCTACCGCTGAGCCACAAAGGCGGTCTTCCCCTCGTCCACTTTACGTAAAGTGGACGATTGGCGACCGCCTTCGTAGCTCAGCGGTAGAGCATCGCACGCGGTATACGAAGGTCGTGGGTTCGGTTCCCACCGAAGGCAGGTTTGTCTTTTCGTCCACTTTAATTCCTTTCTACTTACTTCACAATTACAATACTACAATTAACTTCCTCGACGCTTTCCTAGGCTTCATTGTCTGTTTGCTCATCAAGTTGTTTCTAACATATAAAAGAACGAGCCCTTGACCCCTTCCCGCTCTTATCGACTGTAACAGGTTATGCACGTGACCTATAGACTGTGCAATATCTTCCAATTGTGCTTTCACAGGCAGTCTCTCTGCTGACGAGGAATGCGAGCCGGGGAATTCCTCCATCATACATAGCTGTCCTTATTCCAACGTATGCCTTCGACGTTCCATTCAAGTGAGTCTTACACACTCGGCAGTAAGCCTAGCGATGTAAGCGCGCAGGAGGCACTGAAAGCATACGAAATTGCAAATGCAGCTATCCGTTTGTTCCGGACATTGTTATCCTCATGGGTCACTACGAGTCCAGCTTCCTCGGGACGACGAAGTGCGTTATGACGTCACCAAATATGATGACCGCGCCAACTCAAGCTCCTTTCTACAGCATGGTGAGAATATCTCCACATTTGTTTTTTTATTACTTGCATATTCTTACCATATAGTCTAACGACAGACATATCAGAAATTCTATATTTCAGAGTATCTAGACATACGAACTTAACATTTTGTGATAGATCTGTTCGGTAGTGGCAAAGGAATAGCAACATTCGTACAGACGTATTTCATTCGGAGAGTGACAAAAAATGCGAGGGCGCCTAAGCTTCGCTTCTAAGAGTAGAACGCGATAGTACTAGCGTGCCCCGTATGTATGCCTTCTCATTCGCTTGCCATGGTAGCTCTTGAGTCACATGATTGCGTAGGTGTCATGCCACAACATTCCTTTATTACATCTCACTCTCTCTCTATCTGGCACATCCTAACTCGCCGTAAGATACAAGTTCACGTAGATACCCCATCAGCGCTCCCTGATGAGAAAGATATCGCCGTGCGCCCGGTAGCGGATTTCGGTACCTCACCCACCACTCGAGTGGGAAGAGCTAGAACGCACTGCCCTGCAGTGTGGCTCAGAGCTGTACGCGCACGGGCGCCATGTTGGTGCCTTTTCCTTGAGTTTCCTAGTTCAATGTTCTCGTAACTGAAGCGACGCTTCCTCATAACGGAATAACAGTACCAGCTATCGTGTTTCTAGGTGGGATTTATGCTGTAGTTTGCGATAATTTTGACGAATTTGATTTTGATAAATTGAACTTTGTACTCTGAAGAACCTCCGTCATGGCGGAGGGCTTGTATGGTTCCTTCCATACAAGCCCTCCGTGTCTGTGATGCTGGCAAAAAGGCACCAATGCTTGACCGCTTTTGGAGCGACCACTCAAATAGCAAAAGCGATGACAAATTTCAGCAACTCAACGAGATACATGTAACGAATGCCACTATACAAACACCACCATTGTTGATTTATATATAGACTCGGTTTGTTATGGCAGTATCTGCAACTCATTCGCGGTGTCTAGGATCCTGAGAAAAAAGCACCAATGCCTGACTCTTTCAGAGATACTACTCAAAGAGCACAGGTGGTGACAAATATTAAGAACAGAAAGAGCTTATGTAGAAACGAATACTACTATGCGAACCCTGCGATTTTTCAATACGATATATAAAATCTGACGTAAGTTCTGATGATTTCTTTCATTTTGAACGCGCATACTATAGTTCTGTAAACATACTAGTAAAAAATTACCGCCCTCAGAAAACACAACACTGGTTACTCTAGAAATATGAGGTTTATGGGCTGTAAATGCACGTAAGCAATAACAAATCAAGCAGCTATTTTGGTGTGACATTTATTTTTAAATGCAAAGCATATATTTTGTCTCTATCGCCAGAAATATTTTGTCTCTATCTCCAGAAGTTATACCCAAGGGTTTTTGAGGGATCGGCATCTTGAAAAAGAAATTACTGTGCGTGTGTGCGTGTGAGTGAGAGGGTAAACGTTGTAGGCTGGGAGGTGTCAGTTGGCCTCGTTTTCAAAATTTCATCAAGAATATTCCCTTTAAATCTTCCCTCTTCTCTCAGCTATATGAAGCGCATTAATCGTCTGCGTTTCGTAAGTATCTACACCAAGATGCGCGAAGAGGTAACAGGAGTAACGGCGCTTATGATCACGCGCCGGGACCCTTAAGGCTACGAGGCCTCCTGTTGGACTGCCTTTTACGTGATCAGCGTTGCGGAATGCACATGGATCTAGTACAGCTGGGATTTGACTCATTAGGCTCTGTTTTTAAATTTTTACGTGGCCTTCAGGAGCGATTGGCAGCCAGGCAGACCCGTGGACTGCATTTCCACCTCCATCTAGCATGTGTAGAATCATGGCCTAATCATTATACCTGATATTGTTGACATTTAACTAATATGAATTTTAGTTGAATATTAGGCCGATGATTCTCCAAGAGTGCGTACGTGGAAATCATTTTTCAAAGCATCACGGTGCACTGCTCTTTTGGCAGGTGTCAGCAATAGACGGCATCTGGCACCTGGTCAAAAATGACTTCCCTTCGACGTTCGCTTTATCAGTTGGCCTCCACGGGTTCATGTACGCGCCACTCTACCCAGATCACAACGAAACTGTGCCCGGCAACTATTCCATCCTGCGCCCATGCAATAGAACCATCTCTACGAGCACAGATATGCGATCGAGTGTAACACAGGTACGTAAAGCAAAAATTTCTTTCCCATGCAACTTTAATGGAAAGAAGGTTCTGGTCAGCGTATTAAGTAGAATGCGATTTCGGCTGGTTCTTAACTGCAGATATATTGTCCGCAAGAAGAGTGGCCAAACGTAGATTGCCGATAAATACCATGAAAATTTTTCAGTCACTCTTACAATGCAGCTCTTATTCGTGCGTTCGTGGATCTCGCGTTGTCTTGATCTGTTGTATCGGAGTGAATGAATAGAGAATGAGAATTTGCCCTCAGTCGTGTTTGAGATTACCGACACCGCTTCATGGTGGTCGTTGACGGCAGTCGTATAACCGGTACAGACATTACGCGTATTTTGCTCCGGTACGGCACATATCAGTTTTTATTATTCGTATGGGTGTTCTCGTCGAAAACAAATAAAGTCCTACATGCTAATGGTTATTTGTTCGGCATACTGTACGCTATCAGTAGAATAAGATGTGGAAGCCACGATATATTACCTTCCGATGGCGTATACTGCAACTGCAATCCATAGTTTGTAAGCAAGGCAAATTGCCTACAAAATAAAAGTCTCAATTCTGGGAGTTGTTGTCCCAAAATGGCGATATGATTGCGAAAGACGCTGTAGAAGGGGGCTTCAGAAATTTCGACCACTTGGGGTTTGATAACGTGCACTGACATCGCCCTGTACACGGGCGTCAACATTTCGCTTCAGTCGAAATGCACCAGCAGCGGCAAGGATTCGATCGCGCGACATTCGGATGAGCAGCCTAGCGCCGTATGCACTGCGCCACCGCGGCGACTCTACAAACTGAAATTCTCGAGCCTACAGAAAATACCAGAAAACGGGGGAAAGCGCAGCAAAGCGCAAACTGACAGCGACTGCTAGGATGCCGAGGGGAGCAAGGCATCATAACGTCAAGCGCTAGCATGAGGATGAAGGTGGCGAGAGTTGAAACACCGTACTGTTGAGGATGAGGAACAGCGATGCAGATAACATCACGTGAGGGACCGTTGTCACAGCAAGACCATGCGCAAGCCCCACGTTTGCAACGGGACTTCCTGCTATCCCACCAACTTCGTAAATACGAGGCAACTTTCTTTTGTAAGCGATGACTTTATGTTCTTTTCCTGTACCGCTTAGAATATTGAATTCTTTCGCGATTAGCGTAACACGTTCGATTCTCCTTCCTCGGCAGGTATGCAAGAACAGTACGTATTCGAGGATAGCTCAGGACTCTAAACATCACAGTCAGTTTTCATTTTGCAAGAGGGCCCGACGAATGTTCATCTACGACGGCATCGAGTCTTTTTCGACCAAAGTAAGTTCTCGTTTTTTTTAATCATCAAGCTCTTGTTCGTATGCTACACTTGTTAGGTTATTCTCATGCGCTTACGAAACATACCGTGTCGATATCGAGAATCTCCAACGTATGCGCATTCAATATGAAGTCTCAGCCCACATCAACTAAAGCGGCTCGAACGGTAATGTGAGTAGATATGCAAGAGCGTCATTGATTGACTTGTAGGGTTTAACGTCCCAAAACCAGCTCTGAATATGAGAGACGCCTTAGTGGAGATCTCCGGAAATTTCGACCACCTGGGGTTCTTTAACGAGCACTCACATCGGCATGAGCTTCATTGCTACACGAGTAAATCAATATGTCACTCCTTTATAGCAACCAGAGTAATGACTTAGTGAGCGCAAGATTTCCTAGCAGTTTACGGAAGTACGTTTGTTTTTGCGGGGGTTAAGCATTTGACGCGTAGATGCTTATTGATTGATTTGTCGGGTTTCTCGTACCAGCACCAGCTGTGATTATGAGAGACGCCTTAGTGGAGGTCTCCCGTAATTTCGACCACCTGGGGTTCTTTAACGTGCATTGACGTCGCATAGCACATGGGCCTAAAAATTTAGACTACTACCGGGATTCGATCCCGCGACCTACGGATCAGCAGCCGGGTGCCAGAACCGCTAGAGCACAGTTGCGGATCGTGCAAATGCTTAACAAATTAAATAATGCATCTGTGTCATGAGTAAGAGGGGCCCATAAACACAGGCCACTAGGCCAAACGGAGAGATCGGCGAAGTGGCGCGGCAAAGCACGCGCAGTGGACACGTCGGTGTTCACAATTGGATGTCAGCGGGCTCGCGGCACGCGACCCGAGGAGAGATCGGTGTTCGGGAAGGCTGAGGTGGCATTCTCTGCGCGGCACCGGTCGACGAAGGGTGTCTGGCCAGCTACGGTCTGGTGACGAGGAGACGAGGGCGTCGGGCTCCGGGGTGCCGTCGATCTGGCTGACGATCGAGTACGGACTTCGGAGTGGCAGCGGCTGAACTTCAACAGTTCCCGGCGTACCCGCAGCGCTCCACCTTCGCCGGCAGAACGGGACGACCGGCAGAAGAATCGCTGCAGAGGGCCGGTCTTGGTTGGAGACCGAGCACTACATATGAGGAGGCCTAGGCTGGGCTAGGCCTAAGCGGTGACTCGCCACATCACAGGCGAAGCAAGGCGGCGGACGAGGACGGACCTTGCGTGAGCGGCGGTCACCACCAGCAGCATCATCCTCGACGACGGCTACGGGACACGACCCACCAGAGAGCTTCGACTCTGAACCACACCACGTCGAACGCCCAACGTAAGAGCGTCCAACTTCACTTTCAGCGGCGGGCAGCTGACGCGCACGTAAACGCGAGGCCCATGGTTGAGTGACTCCTGTGGGAACTGCGCTCAACGCGGAGCATTTGTAATTAGGCTGTTTAGGTTAACTGGGTAACATTTAGGTTTTCTCTATGTGTGCGAATTGGTGTTTTGCTTATTTTTAATGTTCGTTGTATAAAGTAACGTCTTTTGTTTTTTGTTAACGCCTCTCGTCTCCGTTACTCTCTCTCAATCCATCGGAGCAAGCGCTCCCGAGATCCTCACACGCAAACTCGTGACAATAATTGGCGAGCCTCTGCCAGGATTAACATCTCCAGGCCCAGTCACGAATGATCGTCGGGGGTTGCGAAGATGGATTTGGAGCGTTTGGCGGCGATAGCTAAGAGTAGAAAGCTGTCAGGAAAGAAGGTGCTGAGGTTATTTGAAGATGCCCAAAAAGAACGGGAGCGAGAGCATGAAGCAATGGTAGCTCTACTAAAACAGCAGATAGCTGAGGCCGAAGGGAAGCTGATGTACCGGAAAAGGGAGGAGACATCATGTGTAAATTTGCCAGTAGTGCAATCAGTCGAAATCGGTGAACATGAGGCGGAAGTTATCGAAATTCCGGAAATTCAAGCGAGTCAGGAGATCGTCTCGGTGGAGTCGGAGGAGTGCGGCGCGGTTACCGCAAGTCTAGAGGAGCTCGAGTCGGAGGTTGAGGATGCGGGCGTAGGCGCCCAAGAGTTTATTGAGGATGCGGGCGTAGGCGCCCAAGAGTTTATTGATGATGCGGGCGTAGGCGCCCAAGAGCTGTTGAGCGCAGCGGAGGAGAAAGCGCACCCACTGCTGGTGCAGGAGGACAACGTAGAGTGTATTGCAGGCTGCTGCAAGCACGTACTTGATAGAGAGTGTATTGCAGGTTGCTGCAAGCACATGCTTAACGGGGTCTGTTCTGATGAGAGCCCCACAGTGAAGAACGTGACATCGAGTCACGATCCGTGCGAAAATTGTGCCGTGCTCGAGAGCGAGCACAGTGAAGGTGAAGTCCGCGATCGGAGCGGTACAAATAGGAGTGAGGAGGTCACTGTCGAGGAAAAGGCAGACGCGAACGCTGCCAACGGACTTGACGCTAAGACGCGTCAAAGAGCGCGAGTCCAAGGGAAGCGGAAAGTGAGCGAACACGGCGGGGTTAAGGAGAGTCGATCATGTAGACGCCGTAGAGAAGTTCGCAGTAAGCGTTCAATGAGTATTGAGATGCGAAGGCGCAGGGGACTGCGAGCGCGACAGCGAGAGAGAGTTCGGAAGACGCGGTTGAGACAGAAAGAGCACAAACGCAGCACCCGCGGAGGGAGTTCGCGAGGGCAGAGATGCACGACAAATTGTAGTTTCAGGAAGCATCGAACACGTGGGAAGAACAAGCGCGGCGGATGTTGGAGGCGTTTGCGACCCCGTCTGGCCGATAAGCGCAAGGGATTGGTTGGGTTGAAGAAGCGTTTCATGAATGATAGGATAAGGAAACGCCGCGGGCTGGCTAAGCGTTTGCGGCCGAGTGCAGGAGACGGACACAGGGGAAAGAGAGTTTGGAGGGCGCGTTTGACATTACAAGAAGACCAACGCAGCGGCCGCACCAGCCGTTCGCGCACGAGTCTAAAGGGCAAAGTGAAGAAACGCTTGAGAATGTTTGACAGTGGGAACAAACGCAGCAGTTGTAGCGAGCGTTTGAAGCTACATGCACGAGCAAGGAGACACACGAGTGTTCTGCTCGGATTGCTGATCAAGAGGAGGCACAAAATTAAGGCGGAAAGATTATTTTTGTGGCCTCTGAAGAAAAAGATTGAGTTTATGAAAGGGTAGCTTTTGCCGGAAACGACCAGTCACAGGCTCAAGGACAAAGACATACGGACGGGATAAATAGAGCAGAGAGATTTTTATAGGAAGTATAGTAGAGTGGTTAGGGAAACTATTGTCTTTGCTAAAAGTGTGTAGAGAAGTGGTGATTTAAAAGGACCAAGAGCAGACGTTGGCATGGAAAAAAAAAACAGAGGTATTAAGGAATATTAGTTTGTGAAAGGAAAGAGAATGGTGATTGCCAAGCAAGTGTATAGAGGTAGTGGTGAAAGGAAAAATAGAGTGGAGCGAGCAATGAGGCAAGAGGCATACCATGGACTGTTGCAGCAAGGCAGTGTATATTGTGTTGGTAGCCAACGATTTGAGAGAAAGGGCAAGATGGTCGTGAGGTGATCCGTATAAACAAGAACGATAGGGAGATGAGAAGAGAGTGAGCAGTTAACCAGCTGAAGGGCAAGGAAAGAGAACGTGCTGATTTCCAAGCGAGGGCATAGGGGTAGTGTGAGACAATATCAAAAGCGGATAGAGCAGTGAGTAAGTCTGCATAGCAGGGAATATTGTAGTCTGGTATGTATAGTTGTGTATGCATAGTTGTGTATGTATAGTTAGGTATAGTTGTGTGTATCAGATATAAGGCACAGAACAAGCCTTTAGAGATTTAGAGGTGTAGGGAAATGGTAAAAAGTATGTAGGGCCGACAATGCGATGGTGGTAAAATATGTATTAGTAATATTAGTCAATGATTTGGAGATAGAAAGAAGGGCTACAGGGCTGCATAGAAAGGTGCTGCAGTGATGACTTTGTATATCCATGTATATAGGTGTGTTGATATCGAAAGGGAGTATTGTTTAGCGGGCTGGAAGTGAACTCAGTGAACATTGATGACTCTCGTGAAAACTGAGCATTAACTTTTGTGCTAGTGAACATCAGGTTAAGTGATAAATATGTATAGTGATGCATTAGTGTTGTTTGTGGTGTTGTTTGTGAACATTGATGGCTATCACGAAAAGTGAACTTCAAGTGAAGTGATCATGTATTAGTGTTGTGTATATGAGACCAAAAGATGTATGAAGGTGTGTCAGTGTATGCGTGAAGAGTGTGGCGGTGGCCAGTGCTACAGTGAGCTGAAAAAATCAAGACATCACAAGTTTATTTTTCAAAAAGCAAGAAGATTTGGCAAAGCTCAGGAGGATTCAGAAGAGGAGGAGAAGCAGTTTTTTAAGAAAAAACTCTTAAAAGGGGGGCCAATGTCATGAGTAAGAGGGGCCCATAAACACAGGCCACTAGGCCAAACGGAGAGATCGGCGAAGTGGCGCGGCAAAGCACGCGCAGTGGACACGTCGGTGTTCACAATTGGATGTCAGCGGGCTCGCGGCACGCGACCCGAGGAGAGATCGGTGTTCGGGAAGGCTGAGGTGGCATTCTCTGCGCGGCACCGGTCGACGAAGGGTGTCTGGCCAGCTACGGTCTGGTGACGAGGAGACGAGGGCGTCGGGCTCCGGGGTGCCGTCGATCTGGCTGACGATCGAGTACGGACTTCGGAGTGGCAGCGGCTGAACTTCAACAGTTCCCGGCGTACCCGCAGCGCTCCACCTTCGCCGGCAGAACGGGACGACCGGCAGAAGAATCGCTGCAGAGGGCCGGTCTTGGTTGGAGACCGAGCACTACATATGAGGAGGCCTAGGCTGGGCTAGGCCTAAGCGGTGACTCGCCACATCACAGGCGAAGCAAGGCGGCGGACGAGGACGGACCTTGCGTGAGCGGCGGTCACCACCAGCAGCATCATCCTCGACGACGGCTACGGGACACGACCCACCAGAGAGCTTCGACTCTGAACCACACCACGTCGAACGCCCAACGTAAGAGCGTCCAACTTCACTTTCAGCGGCGGGCAGCTGACGCGCACGTAAACGCGAGGCCCATGGTTGAGTGACTCCTGTGGGAACTGCGCTCAACGCGGAGCATTTGTAATTAGGCTGTTTAGGTTAACTGGGTAACATTTAGGTTTTCTCTATGTGTGCGAATTGGTGTTTTGCTTATTTTTAATGTTCGTTGTATAAAGTAACGTCTTTTGTTTTTTGTTAACGCCTCTCGTCTCCGTTACTCTCTCTCAATCCATCGGAGCAAGCGCTCCCGAGATCCTCACACGCAAACTCGTGACAATCTGCAAGTCGGCCCTCTAGTTATGACAGGTATATCCACTTTCCCTAGGACATCCACTTCCCTTTCACCTCTATTGAAGGTTGCGGAGCTAGTGTCGTCACAAACCGTCATCATCATCATCATCATCATCATCAGCCTGTTTAGGTCCACTGCAGGACGAAGGCCTCTCCCATCGATTTCCACTCCACAAACCACGCATGCCTAAATTGAAAGCTCGGCTTAATGAGAGTTGGAAAGTATAATTAACCAGTAGTTCTGCAGTGACAAGTAGAGACATGTAATTCACACTGAGTGTATAGACTGGTCTCATGTTGTTTGAAGGAACGAACTATCTAAATTTCCTTTCCCATAAAAGCGCGACTAACCCGGCTGCAGATCATCTCAGTGATATCTTCGCTAGCCTTATTCTCGGCGACTCTGTATAATAATTAATGAGGTTTAATGTCCCAAAAGCACGCATGATTACGACATGCGACGAGGTGGAGGGCTCCGGAAATTTTGACCGCCTGGTATTCTTTAACGTGCACTGACATCCCCCACCCCATTCAACTCAGCATTACCCTTCCATCGTAATGCAGCGGCCGCGCACTGGATTCAGCACCCAAGTAACTTGGCCACTAGACCATCATCGCGTGGCAATTATCTATATTTTTACAGAGAGTTACATGCAGATAACCCGAGGCTTTCCATTTTATCTGGCCAAATAACTCAGTGAGTATTCAGCCAGAAAAACAAAGAAACGAACACCACAAAACAACAGCACATATAGCACAGCTATATGTGCTGTGTAGTATTAAATGGTAAGGCCCCGCCAACGCAATGGGGGTGCTTTATATATGTATTTTAGAATCTACAGGAATAATGCAAGGTAGAGAAACGCATTTCAAGTGCGTCTATCATCCTTGAAGATCTTCTGGACTATTTTTTATTACTTAAGCTTGAAGCTTAATTAAAATATGAGGCTCGTGCAAAATACGGTGGAAGCTTTCTTATGTTTGTTTCGAAGCCGCGTTATCAAATGAAACAACTCGGACGCATCATATAGTTTCTTAATATAAGCTTTCGTGTGCATTTTGTTCTACGAGACACCGCTGCCAAATTTGCTGTGGCAAGTACTGTTTCTAAGTGTATTTAGCCCGAATTTTGAACGCTTCAAAGCGCAGTAATGCTTAATTAACCGGCTACTCCTGCGGATTTCAGAGACTTCGAGGACGCAGAATAATGCCGTTTAGGTTCTTGAGCATCGCTACTTCTGTTAATGATTTTCGATAATAGAACTTTAAATTTGTTACAAAGTTCTGTCATATTCAACTAAGTACAACAAAACTAGAACTTTCGGTGTAAATAGGATATAAATTTACGGATGTTACTTTTGCTATGTAACGGATGTCAGCGAATGGAAATATTACTTTCTCTTTACAGATACCCCTTAAGGTCATGAGTGACGTTTCCATCTCACAGACCACTTTTTCCATAATGCACTAACGTATGCCTGTAACATGTGTGTTTAAAATGGGCCAGTATTGTCAAGAACTGTTAGAGACTATATTTCTGCTGCATTGGAAACAAAGAATTCGCATTCTGGTCCAAATAGCTGCGTTCTCCTCATTTAGTCATGTACCATGGTCCCTTGTAGCATGCTAACACTACAACATCGGTTGTTCACATTGACCAGCCAAGTTTTCAATTTACATGTCCAGTATCCGAATGAGTAGGGGTTTGCTCCTGAGAACTATCCTTGTGTAAGAATTCTTCAAGGCGAGATCAGAACATTGTTTCGTTTTCGAAGGTATGTCAGCTTTTCGCGCCTCCATGAGTAAGAGGCTAGATAATCTAGTATTGCACGTCGATACGTGGACAGCATAGGCATGAATATTAGCACAGGCGGCACTCCTTCCCTCACATTCATCTTAGGGAGGCGCCTTATGTCTCCCTCATAATTTTGTGTTGCACGACGTTTTTAACTTAGGGGCCCAGTTCGGAGGAGCCATGGGGTTATGGGGGAGAGCTTTGGTGAAATTCTGTGTCTAAATAATGGAAAACAATGAACAAGCCTGGTAGTTGGCACTGTACGTGACTTGCTGCTTGTTTTCACAGCTCTGCGAAGGGAAGCAGAACGTGACGGACATACCGTTCTTCTTGAGCGCCTACGGCATTGAGTTCGACGACCCTAGGAACCACTGTGGCTACGGCGATTTCTTCAGGCTTCGGTTTTTGAAGAAGCTCGTCAGTTTCTTTGCTTACAAGTACACGTCGCCAGCGGCGCTCAGCTTATGCAGAAAATTGCGCTAACGCTTCACCAACGCATCGACCGATGTGCCATGTGTTTTTACTTGTCGATTTATGTCAGTGACATGTCACTGTGTACGTCTCATTTACAAAATCTCGTTGTATTTCCTCCACACGTAAGTCTCGATTAATTCAGTTCAGCAGGCATTTTATGTACAGGCTCTCGTTTCCTCCGAAATGTATATCTTTTGTAGCAGCTATATGTCAATAGCCGGCTGTCATTGAAGCTGTCACTTCCTTGTCAATCAATCACACAACACGTATAAAACATTAAATATCAGTACTGAGGGCGTTGCTATATAGGACCTCGCTCTCGCTTTAAATAAGATCATTTTTGTACCCCAAAAACGCTCGTCTGTGCATGTTACTGCGAACCACTAACACGCGCGCGCGCGTGTGTGTGCGTGTGTGTAGCTGTGGTGTTGCAATATGGCTTAAAGTAGGCAGTCATACCATATAAATGGCCTTGACGAGGTGTTTATTGCACGATTTTGTTGTGAAACCTATGCGATCGATATTTAAAAAAAAGATCCGGTGGATCTTAGGGATTGCGAAAACCGATCTCATACGAAGCAGTCGACAAGGAATTTGTTTTTGCCAACCTGTTTGGCAGTGACCCAAGTGTAGCGAGTCAGTTCTGCATGCCAATTAAGCAGAAGCACCATGGCCACAGCGGCTGATGTGGTCGGAAGAGCAGCTGTGCTCTAGCAGTAGCATCCACGCTTGACGCCACGGTATCCCGGTGGTTCACTTACAAGCCAGCTAATGCGTAATAAGTTCACGCTTTTCTGTGCAAGTCCGTTTGTTATCTCTAGCTTTCCATCGCAAGCTACAACAAACGGTCTGTCTTCGTCATGTTCAACTTGCACAAGCAGTGCCCTGAGGAAAATTTTAATGTTTATTATTTGCCGGTTCCTGGTTAACGTAAGCCGTAGTCTAACCTTTCAATCACATCTGGCTCATACCCTGAAAACCTCGGCCAAGTACAGCGCGGTATCTGCAACACGTGATCGTGCCGTCGTTTATCAAGACAGTATTATTATTTTAACGCGGTTTGCAAAGTGAACGGGGCGACCAGGAGAGCGCCGAAACGTAGGCGGCTAGTCCATAGTTGGTGAAATTCAGCAAGAGCTGTTTCCCATTTAAATATTGAGGGTATACCATGTAGCAGCCGTTAGAACATATTCTTTAACACGAAAGTGTTTCACGCCGGAGTCCACCACGACAGCATACGTCACTACCGCAATTTATATGATGTTCTGTTGATGCACTGGGAATCGAACTCACTCACTCCCGCGCCACAACGAAAGGTGCCGTGTGCGCCACAATGGCGCTAACTCCGGACAAGCTCGATGCTGTACGTACGCGACTTCTTGTCCCGTCTGCCTCAGCTAGCGCGCATCAAGGCGCCCATTGCCTGGAACGGCGCAGCCATCCAGGAGAGTCAAAGTGAATCACTGCTGCTTTACTTCTGTTATGGATGGTGGCACTATTGCAGGCGCGTTCCAAAGTCCGCCTCGATGAATGCGGGCAGAGCCGTGCGCATAGCCGCGTTCGTAGAGCCGCCAGCGTATACGAGCCGATAGCGCAGTGGTAGGGCACCCGTCTCGGGCACCGGTCACCTTTCTAAGCGGGTGGTGTTTAAGAAAACCGCTGTGTTAGGCGCTACAGAACGGCAACGACGTTGATGGGTCAATGTAGCGCAAGTAAATGTTACACACATTTGTCACGCGCCATTTACAATAGACTGTTCCCAGTTATTGGGTAAACTATTTCAGTTACCACAAAGGGTTAGCCCTTGATGTTATGGAGGCGCGGCGTGTATGTGGGTTCACTCACGTCAAACGGTGCCGTACCAGCGAAACATTGTCAGCAATCGGCAAGTTCACCTCGATGTAACAATAAACATTCAACTGCTTAGCCGAAGAGACGTTTCAATTTCGTGTTATAGCGATTCCTTTGACAGGGGGAATAGCTACATCTTTCAATACATTCGTTTCAGCAAAATTTCTCGCCGCTGTGGTAGAGTGGGTACGATGCTCGCTTTAGAGCCGAAATAAGTGGTGTACATTCGTACTTCAAAGGAGGCGATATGCTAGACAGATCTGTGTACCTAGATTTGCGTTCTCACAAAACGACGCAACATCGTTAAAATTTTATGAGCCCTCCGCTCATGTGTGAATTATAAGGACATTACGGCTTTAGCACGTAAGACCCGAGAAACGCTTATTTCGCAATAAACTTGTACTTTACCGTGTATAACTCGTGCAGCAGCCATCGATTCATCTCTGATATATAACGTTACTTCAGTGCCACTGATTTATAAAACGTGGCTAAATAGGAACGGTGAAATAAAAATTCTAAGAAAGCGTTGTTAAACCATATGTACCCTACTGGGTACTTTGGGAAGCCTTTTGACAAACGTGGAATAGAGAGATCATAGGTCTAATTGTTGCTTCTGCTGCCACTTGTACGACAGAGTGCCATCCTACTGGCCCCTGTAGCACCTAATTTTGCTGCCGCTGCTTCTCATATAAGGGAATGAAGCAAGATTTAAAGCGAAAATAATTTAGAACACCTTATGATGACTGAACACATGTGGTCCTTGTAGCATGATTTGAATGCCACCCGTGCTATGAGCCATAAAAATGAGCACAAATATTTGTGCTTGGCGCAAGCCTTGATTGCTGTGGGCTAAAGCAGTTAGATTTTGTGGAATAACATATAAACAGATATTAGAAAATTATCAGTTAGTCATGAAGCTCGTTGTCTCAACGCCGACTGCAAAGACGTCCACCGTTAAAATAAAACCCGTTCGGTCCACTCCGTTTTCTCGTGTCTCAGAGGTTTTAGCTTACTAAGCTACTTAGTATTCTCCCCTTCCGGGACACAACTGGCATGGAGTCGACGGTGTCATGTTTGGTTACCCTGTCACTATGCGGTTGCCCAAAGCCATGCATGTGAGCTTGGACGCATGAGTTGCACATAAGATCCACCAGACTGGTGAACGTGGGCAGTCAGTGGATGGCTATGGATAAAAGCTTCTCTTGAGGACTCCTTTATGTCTGCGAACGTTATCAGGTAAGAAATGAATTTCCGGGTAAATATTGATCAATTGCCTTGGAAGAGCACAGCGGTGAGAAATATGTGGTAAGGTGCTACAAGAAGTAAACGAATATGTCTACTTAGGCCAAGTAGGGGCCTTTGAGCCGAAGGATGGGGCTGAGATAATTAGAAAGCTAGAACGGGGTAGAGTGCATTCGGCAGGCGTTCTCAGGTTATCAATGGCTGCTTACCATTGTACCTCAAGGGGAAAGTTTTTAAGAGCGGCAACTTACTGCTACTTATCAACGGGGCAGAAACTTAGAAGGTAGCTAAAGAGGTTCAGCTCAAATTGATGACGACACTGCGAGCACTTAAAGGGGAAATGATGGGTGCAATGTTAGGGGTGACGAACAAAGTGCACTGGGTCAGAGACCAAACGCGTGTAAAGGACATCTTAGTAGAAATCAAAAGGAATAGACGTGGGCGGGGCGTGCAATGAGAAGGCAAGATAACCGTTGGCTATTATGGGTAACAGGATGGATAACTAGAGAAGGCAAGCGTGGCAGGAGGCGGCAGGATGGCACGTAGGCAGGTTAGATAAAGACGTTTGCGAGGATAGAGCGGTCGAAGTTTGCAGAGAACCCAGATAATCGAATAATTGGAGATTTATGGGACACATATTCATCCTGCAATATTATGAAAGAAAAAATCTTGATGTAAAAATTTTCTTTTGCATTCATCGGGAGAGCCTAGAGCATGCTAAATGAAGAGTAGTTCTGAAATATTTTTCTTAGTATCTCAACATTGCCCCTATGAGATTTTTTTTTCAAGGATACCTTGTTAGGTATGTAACTCCGTTAGAGCACAGTATCAGCCATTTTACAGGCAAATTATGTAGGCCTTAGCACATGACGTCCAGGATCTCTGACATCACGCATAGTAGTGCTGGAACATCAGGGTGGCATAGCCTCCTATATATGCCGCCATCGATTAGTGACTGCTTCTTGCTAGGCACATCAGATCCACTTACGGATGTGCTTTGATACAGAAATACAAACGGTGGCGTGGAAAAACAATGATCGCATAACAATGTGAAATTTAGAATTCAGCGAAGTTGTTGCGGTGTCAGAGCATAAGATTAGCACAGAAAAGAGTCAGTAAACTGTCACGATAGTCGAGGATATTCAATAAATAGCGGTAGGTGTGCGCCCCATATCATATGCGGTAAGGAGCCACAGGCAAAAAAAAGAGAGAAGCAAAAGAACAAAGAAATCACGCTTCGCCCATACCTGTATTGGATATGTATATAGGAGCGAGTCTGCCTAACGTATGCGAAGGCTGCCGCGCTGAACCGAAACTCCACCACCGTGAACCAAAGGGCGCTGAACGTTAGCGGGCTAGTGCCGTTCAACATTGCGATCGCTTTCGCCTTTCTTTCTTCTCGCCATTTTCCTAACTTGCCATTCGTGTACATACGAGAGGGCTGGTAATGGCCATATAAAAAGGTATTTCACCAAAACAGGATTTTTTTAGAATAGCTTTTTTTAAGATGTCACAAGCACCGCATCTTGCACCGAATGCTCCACCAGAAGTAAAATGTTTGCGATGTGTTCACATGTACGCCAAAAATATACACAAGATTGGTTTTACTCAACGGAAAACATGCCTGCACATCAGCACGAGAAACAAAATCGCATGTTTCATGAAATACGTGAGGCGTGGCATAGGGCTGCGGAAAGTCAGATGTGTAGATGAGATCACGAAGTCTGCGGAGATAAACTCGTCGCGGTTAGCGCAGGACTGGGATAATTGGAGATCTATGGGGGAAGCTCTTGCGTTTCAGCGCCGTAGACAAGCTTCTGCAGCTCCTGCACCTGCCAATAATGACGGTGTGTTGTTATACGGACAGGTATGAACTCTTCCTATTTCTATTTCTACAGACTATTTCTCTTTTCTAATGCTGGAAGAGCATCCATTATGGATTTACGCACTAGGACTGTTACCTGATGTACTTTTGCGTGCAGCGAGCGTTACAGCTTCTTTACTTTCTGTAGCACGTTTACCGCATTGGTCTAATGAGCACTTAAACGGATCAAGCGTCGAGTAAAAAAACTCACGTTCTATTTCAGGATCAAACGCAACCTACAGTAAGGGGACTGCGGTGATGGTATCACAAAGCCTCCAGCACTCCACTGTGGAGTGGTCCTTACATGTCTGATACGACCGCTTTCTTATCGGTATAAGTAGCATGGGCCAAGCACCTGTCGAGGTGGCTGCAAGCTCCAAATACTTCACTGTTACGAAGAAAACACTTTGAGCAGATGCCCCATTATACGCTTGTATCAAGCGCACTTGAGCATGTCGCCTGTCGTACCGGAGGTTTATAGCTAATTTGGGATTTCGTCCAGCGACACCTTCGCAAGTGGTCACCAGAAACTCGAAGAACATCGCAAAACCACCAGAGACTGCGAAGGTAATGTGTGTATAAGACATTCCATTGCAGTTTTCCTTCAGCCCCGCTGTGTTGGGGATTCGTCACTCAAGTATTTTGGCACCGGTCAGAGCAATAACATCACCTCATTACCTGAGGGAATTGAAGCATTTTTGTCAACCTATATTACGCAGGCGATTGGCCGGTTTTACACGAGCTTTAGGCTCAGTCGGGTATTGATGACGGCATTGTGTGCAGATCGTAGATATTCTTGATTTAACTCTATAAATGCAAGTGGTTTCGGTTCATGCACGTGATGGTACCTTTTCATACAAGCGCCTGATATGCGCTTGCGCTTTGCATGCTACAGAAATAAGCGCCAGTTTGTCAAATCCCATTAAGGTCGTTCTATCGACACACAGCATTGAAGAGAGCAGGAAAAAGCGTTCACGCACAACACGTTACTATCATTGGCAAATAACCCTGCTGATATACAGGAAGGTCCTTTCTCCTATGGATTGTTTTTACAGACAGGTGATGGTTTATGGGACGGAAAAATACCAGGACTCCAATTCGCTCACCATGTTAGCTAATTGAATTGGCTTGAGAGAGAGTACCATTAGTTTGTAGAACAGATATGTTTTGTTGCGAAAACGCTCACTTGGTCAGTAATTGCTAACAAATGTCGTGCACGTTATTTTTTTCTAGTTTAACCAAATCACGTGTGTATCGCACACATCTAAGTGCCATTTTCCGCACCACTTGTTACTTCTTTAGAAACATATATAACAACGCCGGAGTGGGCTTCTTCAACAAAGACATCCACCTTTCCAGGCCCCGTGTAAGCGCACCTCAGTCTACGTGCTCCTGTTTGTCCATTCCACGCCACCAAATAGCGCCACTACTGCTGGATTCGAATCTGTGCCCTACAACACAATGTATGGCGTGTGTATCGCACACATACAGTACAATGTCCACAGGCCACATGCTCTGTGGCGTGCGAGGTAGAGAAGCAAATGTTCGTCAAAGCTACGAAAAATTTGAAAAACGTGTCTTGTTGAATGGTTTCACTCTTGCTGTCGTGAGATAGAAAAATATCTACATCTTCAATTTTATAAATTATCCTTGTAAAGCTCAAAGAAACCGCGTGGTTACAACGTGCTTGCCAAATTTCACGGTTCCAGTAATCGTGCGTTTTTTTCACCATCTAGAATGTCATGCCCTGATTTGATTTTGCTTTAGCCTCTTCCCCACATACTGAACGAGGTGGCACACAGGAGCTCCAATAAAACGGTGTTCCCAGTTGAAGTTTTTTACCAATAATTTAGAAAATCAATTTGCAGCCGTAGCACCTGTTAAGCGCACCGCCATTACGACAGGTACTCGGCCTGTGCAAGTGCTACGCAGAAGAGAAGAAATCAAAGTAAATGTAACAACCTCCTCGCGCCATTCACTTGTTTGCGTCACGCCACAGGCGCACGCTTTCACATGCAAATGCAACGGCGCGGGTGGAGCAGTGACTGTTGTCTGAGAATACGGCGAAAGCGCTTCTCTGGGGCGCTTGCGCCGTGCAAGCATTATTTACAGCGAGGTCCATGCCTTTCGTGGTTGCAGCATTGCTCTATGGATTGAAATCGGACGGCCTTTGGTGATTTTCGACAGCTACTGAGCTTTACGGGAAAATGGGCATGTGTATATCCATTCGTGACCCCTATATTACATCATAAATGGTCAAGGCAAGCATTTTGATCAAAGCCGCTGCGCTCTGCCTCAGGTAAGCCGAAGCGATAAATCTGTGAACCACTTTGTTGGCATACAAAACCTATGTAGGAGTGTTCAAGTGTGATAGATGCACCTTTGTTTAGTTATCGCATGGTTCCATGGCAATGGTCAAAATTTCGGCACTCCTTGCGGCGCGCGGTGGAAGAAGCCGGCTTGTAGATATTTTCCATGCCAGAATGGACCGTTGGTTCGCGACACTCATTGCTGGCTACTAATGGGGGCGGCAGTTATGTTACACGACACTATGTGCAACAGTTTTGAAGCGTAACATCAATCACACTTCAAAATACCTATGTCCAAACTGACAAATGGGATACATTGGTTACAGTTGTTTGTATACTCAAAATGTTTAAGCATGTTTCTATGTTAAAAATATAAGAGAACACTTTGATATTTAGCTTGGCAGAATATGTACTGAATATTCAAGCGGTTTCCCCGAAAAACTGCACAAATATTGTTAAACATCATTATGCAGAAGTATCGATAATTATTGTATAGTTGCATCGAATAAAAATATTCAAAGATAGGCTAAAGGATACCGTTAGCCACGTCAAATATTGGGAAGTCGCCCTTGTAGTGAACAGCCAATTTACAGATGAGTGAGAGGGAACATAAATCTGGCATTACGAAATTCTCAATCTCTACCTGTCCATCAAACTGAAATATCACTGTACTCCCGTAGTTCTGAGATATGAGCATAAAACAAGTAAAAAATACGGACAACGCAGCAAGGGGTGAAACACCCAGAGACAAATCTTTGAGAGAAACCCAGAATTTCCTACTCTGGTTTGAGGCCTGGTATGCTATGCCACTACATACATTACCCAGGTAATTGCCATAAGATCATACAGGGAAGAAGAAGTAGGTTTGATGATCGGTTCGAAAGTAGTGCATAATCATTCTACACATCAGATTCATAAACCCGGAAACCCTTTCAGCACTCGTAGCGTGCAGTCTTATTTATCGCTTTTAAACTTTAGAACCTATATTCTAACAAAGGTTTAACTTATAAAGACGAAAGGAAGAGGTAAAGACTACAAAATAATGGCTGGATCGAGAATTCAAGAAAAGCTAGCCAGTTTCGGATGTATTTATCTTCGCCATACTAATTCTGACTTGACTGTTTTAATGATACCCAAAAGCATGTTCAACGGGAAACGTCCTAACTTTATTGGATTGAAACTCCCAGACAAGAACTGTTTGTTAAGGGGCTGCTGAAAGGGCTAATTAAATAAACTATATTTCACAGCCTAGTTCAGGAGCACGGCCTGAGGATGGCTGCCGTCGCTACCATCCTGCTTCTGCTGGCACTGGCTTTGTGCGGCGCTGCATTCGACGTGGAGACGGTCACTGCTGTGGGAGCTGTTGGCGGAAAACGTATGGAAGTACTGGGCCGCACGTTGGAGGTGTATCGGGGAATTCCGTACGCGCAGCCACCTCTGGGACCGCTCCGCTTCCGCCCGCCCCAACCGCACCAAGGATGGGAGGGTGTGCTAGATGCCACGAATAGGAGGACTGGCTGCCCACAAGTACGATCCTTTTCATTTCTGTTTCAGTTATTATTGATATGAATTGCTTAATTAGTACGGCCGCTTTTAGTGTGTTCAGGCCGACCGCGATGTCACTCAGACTCAAGGACTTCATTGCATATTATGCATATTTTGTTTATATTGTCAACAATACAAGATTGTCATGATCCTAGGGGTAAATCATGACGTTCGAAAACCACCGCTAATTAGGCTTTTAGCACTTGTGTGCCATAGGCATACTGTCTGTCTGAAAGAAATATGTGCAGTGACGTAGAGTGCCTGAAACGTAGTGTCGAATTCTTTAGTTCGTGGTGCTCGGATGGCGGTGTTGAAATCACTGTGAGTGCATAGAGCGCCGTTTCTCTTCGAAATGTTGGGGCTCCTACCTAGCATCTGGCCCCACGACAAGCGTGACGTCTGACACATGTAACAGGTTCATGTAGCAGCGTCTCTAATAGTGCCGCAAAATGTAGTAATAACTTCAAATGCGAAGCATTTCAGGCTCTCATAATTCGTATGCCTGTATCACGAAATTGTCGGCATGTTAATGTCCCCAAGAGTGCGCACGCATGTCTTCTATGAGATTTACACCTCACCACGGTGGTCTAGTGGTTACGGCACTCGGCTGCAGATCCGAAGGTCGCGGGATCGAATCCCGGCCGCGGCGGCTGCATTTCGATGGAGGTGAAATGTTGCAGGCCCGTGTGCTGTGCGATGTCAGTGCACGTTAAAGAACCCTAGGTGGTCTAAATTTCCGGAGCCCTCCACTACGGCGTCTCTCATAATCAAAGCTGGGTTTGGGATGTTAAACCCCACAAATCAATCTATCAGATTTGCAACCTGGGGCTTTCACATGCGCACTGCTTTCTTCTCATGCGCACACGATGTCAGCACACTACCTCGCTGGCAGAACTGCAACTGGCGGGCGTACATATTCAAGGAGAATAAAAAGAAGCAGGCAAGGCAAAGTCCGTCAATTTCTCAGGTGCACAGTGTCTCGAAAAGCTCTGCGTTTGTGCATAGCTTCGCAACAGAGCAGCATGCGTCCGCTTGGTCCAATTAGGTGCATCGCTGGTAAAGCCGGGATAAAAAATACCATATATATAGCAGAGATCTACCGAGTTCTACGTTCTGCCAAAAAGGGGTTTACCGAGGCGTATCTTCCGGTGGAAGCGAGATAATACCAACTTTAGTCGAATTCTACTGATGTGTGCATTTAGGCAGCTGGTAGTAACGTCCAGTTGCTTCAGAAATTACTACAAGAAGGAATAAACATCATCAATAACTTCATACAAGAAAGAGGGATGGTTTTGTCACACGCAAAGACAGCCGTAATGCCCTTCACTCGGAGGAAGTTAAAAAATTTTAGCCTTAATCTCGAGGGACAACTGCTGGTGATAGTCACACAGCATAGATTCCTTGGAATAATACTAGATCAGCAAACATCCTCGACACCTCACATTAGGAAGCTGGAAAGTCACGTCAACGTTATAATAAATATACTTCGCAGACTTGCTGGCCCATCATGGGGTGGATCGGTGTCGTCCGTGCTCGTGCTCACTGTTCACAATGCTTTAATAAGACAAAAAATTGCGTACTCTGTGGCTATCTTAAATAACATTTCTCGCACGTCAGAAGAGCGGCTTCAAAGACTTATAGCAAGAGGACTGCGCATATGTCTAGGAGTTCCAAAAGCGACGTCTAGCCGGCTTGTAATAGCTGAGTCCCGCCAAACTCCGTTTCCAGTTATGAGAACAATAGAAACATGCCGGCATTTCTTTCGTCTTGAAACACAACATAAGAATCGCCCACTAGTACTAGACATATGGAGAAGAGACAGAATTTATATGCATAAGGCAGTTCAAGAAAATATTCATATATTACCAAGCAACACATTTTGGCATTGTGACGTTGATTATCCTCCATGGAAGCTAGCACTAACAAAAATTGAATTGTAGGTAGAGGGAATAATAAGAAAAAGAGACATGTTTATACCAGCCGCTCAACAACTAGCGCTGTATCAGATATATATGCTGTATCCAGGATACGTGCATGTTTATACGGACGGCTCTTGTGTAGCAACCTCCTCTACTTCGGCATTCGTTGTTCCGCAATTCAAAAAGCAAGAGTCCTATAAGCTGTGTCGTGCTACATCATCCACAACGGCTGAACTATTTGCTATCCTGTGTGCCATCAAATTTATAATATCTGTGAGAGATTCGCAAAGATGGGTAATATTTAGTGATTCACAGGCAGCCCTAACATCCCTGCGCAGCACAAAAGCACACACGACCAGCGAGAGCATAATATATCAGACACTTAAAGAACTCTCAAGAGCAAACCAAGCGAAACACGACATAGTATTTCAGTGGATACCAGTCCACTGCAACATTCCCGGTAACACAGCAGCCGATGACGCAGCACAAGCATATCACAAGGAGGCCACGGTTTCCCTCCCCCTGTCGAAAAATGAATTGCGCTGCGTTCCGACAACATCTTTCAAAATGAGCAGAAGTACATGGTTTCATCGAAATTCCAAAAGTTCTGACTTTATCATATCGATCCGTTTATTGAACTCAGAATATTATTATCTTTAGAAAGAAGTATGGAAACCCCCATTCATCGGTTAAGATTAGGTACTGCCTACACAAAGCATTTTCTATACAAAATTGGCCGTGCTAGAACTCCCGAATGTGATTGTGGGTTTCAAGACGTAGATATAAGTCACCTGCTACTAGATTGCCCAAATCACGATGAACCAAGACATCGACTTAAAGCATCTCTGATGACACTGGACCATCGGCCATTCAGTTTAAGGAAACCTCTGGGCCCATGGCCAACGACGGCCTTGCAAAAAAACGCGTTAAAAGCACTCAAAACGTTTTTAGAAGAAAGCGGCATTGCTGGACGTTATTAGCGCAATTTAACAAGGTACTCTATTGACATGTTATTCAATATCTGGTGATTCCTTTACACGACCACGTGCCTGTGACTGACTATGGAGGTTTTTGTGCCAGTGACATTCTTATTCATTTATTAGAGACTTTCACTCGAAAGTACTGCCATGTATTTGAACTTATATTCGTATACGTTGTGAGTGTGTTTCTTCGTTACTGTTCTGACGGAACCACTGTTCTTGGGATTATGCCAGATTGCTTCGCATACTGCTTAGCAACCTTGCATGTTGTACGGACCAACCCAGGAGCCAAGGAGTAGCCGGCGCCTTATTTGTGCGCCAACATCTCCTAATATCATATCAATAAAAAAAGTTCACACAACTCCAGAAATCTGACGAGGATATATCCGAAAAGACATTCTCACACTCAGCTTCTTCTTCCACTAAGCCGTCTAGTTTCTGTTTCAGTCCCTCCAGACGCGACTCTAGACGTCAACCTTCATTACCACGCGCCAGCCAGCGCATGTAAACTTAAGTTTACACGTGCCAAGCATAATCCGATATGGGGCATGCACAACGACAACCCATGAGAGGAATTTCTAACCTACCATTGTCAAGAGCGTTCCTTCCTTCTGACAACCATCATTTAGTGAAACGTCAACCCCCCCCCCCCCCCCCCCACACACACACAACAGCGCTTTCTTTTTCAGTGAATATCTTTTTCTATTTGACTAACCCAGTTTGGGTACGCCATGGTGGATCAGTTGCTAAGGTGCTCGGCTGCTAACCCAGTGATTACTAAGCCAGTTCGTCACGGCGGCCTCACCCAATTTGCCACGGTGGAATTATTTGTGCACGAGCTAAAATATTTTTGAAATTCGTGTTCACCTGCACACTCATTATCGCTGTTCGCAGAAGCTATATTTCCTATGTGTTTCCATCTGTTGGCTACCGCCACTGAATTTTCTTGATGTTGTGCATTTACTTTCAAATCAGAGTGATATGTGTGGTTACCCTGATAAAAAACGAACGGCCAGCAGTTGAAGAATTGTCGCAAATGCGGCGTTGTAAGCGACGCGGCCCCCGTTGAAGCGGCTGACCTGAAGCCTCGATACACCCAGCGCTGCCTGTCGGAAAAAATGCGAAACGCGTCTCCGTGTTCGGCGGGGAGGCTGCGCGGCGGAGGCCGAGCGTCGGTACACCTAACCTATTCTAACACCGTGGTCGAGTTCTACTAAGATACACCGACTTCCAGAAAAATCTAACTTGGCGTACCAGGGTTCAAATCGATATAACACCCAGTATAGTCAAGTTCTAGCCCGGCGACGTTATAGCCACAATCAGTAGACTATCGGGTGGCTTCGCTATGATCTGGCCTGCGTGACCTTGTGCGAGCTGCGTGCTTTCTTACTCCATATTTGGCTACTTTCCCTGAATTGAATAGCGCTCTACAATGCTTGTGAGGAATTGCGGTATTGTTACCACTATGCTAAAGATGCTTGCCTTACTTGAAGGAATATTACATGTATAATTGTGCTTCGCTTTGGACCTAGCGTGCGGAGATGCTTGCCACGCGTTCTAAGAACCTAAAGTTTCACATTAAATTGATTCACGTCTAGCTGGACTTTTTTATGTGTTTACTGTGTCACAATAAAGCGGCACTGGCCCTCTTCCCTGAATGTCTCGTGCTATCGAAATAAATGTCATCTATACTTAAAATCTCGGAGTTTATAAAATATTTTGCTTTCCGACAGCAAGACGAACACAGTGGTTGTCGATCACGCCAACGCTAATGCCATTCTGCGCAAGCACTGGAACTATAAAACGGCCATAAACGGAGACACACAAACCAGCATGACAATCCATATTCGGCCTAAAAATTGGAGTAAAGGGAGAACTTTGTATAGTACGCAGGCGGTGAACCCAGCCTTAGAAAATTATTCCGTCGGGTACAACAGCATGTGTAATTCCTTAATTATGCTGGCAGGCTTGCTGTACCACTGTGCCGGCAAGTGCGGGCAACGGGGCTGCGAAAACTTCAAAAGAAACACTGATTGCATTGGTGAGAAAGGCCACGTAGTAACGCAAGGAACTCATACTTTCTACCAAGTGGTGTCAGGACAATTACGTGGCTAGGCGTATGAAGCACATGGCAAGCGGAAGGGAGCGTGATGAGGAAGGGGCCATGCATCGCTATGGTTCTCATCTCTTAAGGTGAAGCTTAAGGGTCCCAAATTTCTTTTAATTCTACACAGTGTTTCAGTATACCTTATCGCTAAAATTACTCCCTCTTGAAGCCCCAAGAAATGTCGAAACAGAACGTACGCTCGCAATGGTGGCAACATTACTCACTGCAGAACAATCTTAAATAAAAACAACAGATTCGGACTGCTTTTCCAAAATAACCGAGAACTGCGCTGCAAGAATGCTATTCAGAAAGGGCCGATTAAAAATGCAATTTTGGCAATTCACAGTTTACTAGCTGTAGCAATTTATCCACCTCTCGGCATAAAACAATTCGTCATCTCCGAATCATTGCAGGTTGTCATTGCACCCGTCCTGACTGCCGAAGTTGAGGTGACCGAAGACTGCCTGCACCTGAACATCTGGACCCCCGTGACAGGCAGCCAGCAGCGTGTTCCTGTGCTCGTCTCTATTCATGGTGGAGGCTTTTCGCACGGCTCTTCCAGCGCCGAAATTTTTGACGGGAGCGTTTTGGCCGCGAAGACTGGCTTCGTCATTGTGTCCTTCAACTACAGGCTTGACATCCTGGGATTCCTGGACACGAACACGACAGAAGCACCAGGAAACGTGGGCCTGATGGACCAGAATTTAGCGCTCAATTGGATCCAGGCACACATTCACCACTTCGGAGGTGACTCGTCTAAGGTGACGATTTTTGGCCTGAGCGCGGGTGGAATGAGCGCCCATGCCCACGTTATCTCACCTATGAGCAGAGGTCTCTTCAAAAGAGCTTGTTTGATCAGCGGAACGCAGGACAGCCCTGATTTTGTCGAGAAATCGAGCCACAGCAGAGCCAAAGGCAATGTTGTCGCAATGACAGTAGGCTGCGCCGATGATGTCAACACATTGACGTCAAATCCGGAATCAGTGCTGGCCTGCCTGCGCTCCAAGAGCGCTGAAGAACTCGTGCGCGTAACGAGCGAAAGTTTCAAGCACAAGATTTTCTCGTTCTTGCCAACGTACCCAAACCAATTCCTGCCCCAGGATCCTGCCGTAGCGGTGAAAGAAGGCTCTTTCAACCCGGCTGACCTAATTGTGAGTGTAACCACCGACGAAGGAGCAGCGGCCCTGATGTACCCTCCGAGACAGGAACTGTTGACCGAGGACATCGAAGGCTTCGACGAGACGTCGTTGAAAAACTCGCTCCATGAGATTATATTTTCGTGGCTGAAAGTCAATTCTTCGGGTGTCCTTGCAAAGTACATCTCCCAGGTGCAAGACAAGGCCTCCTTGAGACGCGCATACGTAGACTTCCTTTCAGACAGGACGTTTGTGTGCCCTATGCACTTCACTGCAGAGGGTCATTCCAGGCACGGCCAGGCCGTGTACTCCTTCGTGTTTTCTTACCGCACGGCAAAAAGCCCTTTGCCAGCGTGGGTTGTTGCGTCGCATGGGGAGGACCTTGGTTACATATACGGATTCCCCTTCGTTCATACGGAAAAATACGATGCTGAAGACGCCACCATGTCCGAGACCATCATCAATATACTGTCATCATTCGCATCTACAGGGTGAGCAAATTGGTGTTTAACGAGCTTTTCCATTTGTGCAACTCTTGCAGCTTTTGGGATATTCGGACTCTAGAAATATCACTGTTATGCTCCAGGTGTCCATTACATTATTGCTCGCGCCTTCGCCTAAATTATTGGTATAAAGGCTGTAGAATGAACCGGTAGGGAACGTTGTATGCAATCGGAACATACAAAACGCAGGGGTATGCTTAGGAAACTGGCCATGAGTAAAGTGCAAGTAAAGTGCAAAAAGCGTGAAGTAAAGTGCAATTTCCAAGCACTAGGTGTACTTGTCAATTTAGAGCTGCCTGACAACACAAGGCTTGCTTGTCACGCATGCTATTTAAGCACTAGACATGCTTGTCAAAAGCCAAGGAGGATGTGAACAATGTCAACAAATAGAATTATATAAAATATGGTGATACAGGTAACAAGCAAAAATAAGAACACGCACAGGACATTTCTTCTTGCATATGGGTTTCGTGATGTATCGGCCTAGTAGGAAAGCAAACGCGCGCAATTCCATTCCAAGTATTCCCCATTCGCTACAACGTTATTCGCAAGGACAGGACCAGTAGAGGCGGTGGTGTTGCCTTATTGATAAAAAAAACGTTAAAGTATGAATTGCTACCGGACATCGATGAACATGAAAGTATTTGGTGTAGGTTATTTCTTAGAGAGGCTACAATACTCATAGGTGTTGTATACAGAGCACCAACACGTTCATTAGACTTTTTTGAGAAAATTGATGCTTATTTATGCGCAAACACAAATATAAGGAGCAGAATAATGTGATTTTAATTTACCGGGTGTCGATTGGAAAAATAGAATTCCAGGTTCCTTTAATCGCTCGCATGCTGAAATAATGCTAGAATTAATGGTAAACTACAGCCTTGTACAAGTGGTGGAAAGTCCAACGCGAATACAGGAACATTGCCAGTCAACTTTAGGCTTAATATTCTTGTCTGATAAAACTTCTAGCCTTGACGTCACTGTTGAAGATGGGATATCAGACCACAAATCAGTAGTAGCTGTCCTCAGTGTGACGAATGAAAAACTGACCAAAGCTCGAACAGCCTCTGTGTACGATTTTCAACGAGCTGATGATACGTCGATTTTGGATGCCCTGGAACTAGGTTTCGACATGCTTCCACGGGATAAAGACGTGAACATACTGTGGCAGTACTTTAAGTCTCTTGTATCAGACTGTTTATCTCGCTTCATTCCCAGAAAAGTAAAAAGAGTAGAAAAGCATAACCCGTGGGTAACCCGCAATATGATTCATTTAAAACGCCGACTGCGACGTGCACGCAAGAAGGTTCTTCGGATAGCTGTAACGATTTCAGGGCTTAGTGCCCAAATACGGAAAGAGTTGAAAGACGCGCGAGCTCATTTCTTTTCAACTACGCTGGCTGATTACATGGTTCACAACCCAAAAAATTTTTGAAGGTATTTGTCTTCGTGGAAATCGATGATAGTGTAATAGTCAATGAAATGATTTGTAGTGAACCAGGAAGAATGGGTGAGGCATTTAACAACTACTTTGTCACTGTGTTTTCCACCAAGAGCGAATGTTATGTTGAATACCCTGAAGTAAACGAGGAACGTACTAGTGTTCTGATCATTTCTAATGAAGGAATTGTAGCGCTCCTGCTTAACCTGGATGTGAAGAAAAGTTCCGGTCCCGGTAAAATACCGAATGCGTTTCTAAAGCGCTACTGTGAATGGGTCTCTAATTTTTTAGTTCAAATATTTACAGCATCTCTTGAAACGGGCAAGAGCGAATGTTATGTTGAAGACCCTGAAGTAAACGAGGAACGTACTAGTGATCTGATCATTTCTAAAGAAGGAAATGTAGCGCTCCTGCTTAACCTGGATGTGAAGAAAAATTCCGGTCCCGGTAAAATACCGAATGCGTTTCTAAAGCGCTACTGTGAATGGGTCTCTAATTTTTTAGTTCAAATATTTACAGCATCTCTTGAAACGGGCAAAAGCGAATGTTATGTTGAAGACCCTGAAGTAAACGAGGAACGTACTAGTGATCTGATCATTTCTAAAGAAGGAATTGTAGCGCTCCTGCTTAACCTGGATGTGAAGAAAAGTTCCGGTCCCGATAAAATACCGAATGCGTTTCTAAAGCGCTACTGTGAATGGGTCTCTAATTTTTTAGTTGAAATATTTACAGCATCTCTTGAAACGGGCACCTTACCGGATGACTGGTTGATAGCCCGCGTGGTTCCAATCTTCAAAGCTGGAGACAAGCTAAAAAAGTAAAAAATTACCGTCCTATCTCTATAACATGCACCGCATGTAAACTCCTTGAACACGTCATTAGCAAATATCTCGTGCAGTGCGCAGAAGACAATTTATTCTATCCCAAGCAACATGGTTTTCGCAAACGCTTATCAACCGTTACACAACTCTTTGAGACAATACAGTATTTCGCAAGTGCTATAAACGAGAAAGAGCAAGTTGATGTTATTGCCTTAGATTTCTGTAAGGCGTTTGATAAAGTCTGCCACGTGAAATTAATACGAAAATTGAAAACATATGGTCTATGTCCTATGATCGTAAAATGGATAGAGGCGTACTTGTGTAATAGGCGGCAGTTTGTGGATGTAGCCGATGAATACTCAGCTTCTTTGCCTGTGACCTCTGGGGTGCCCCAAGGTTCTCTGATAGGACCTCTGTTATTTTTGCTTTATATCAACGATATAGCTGCTAATGTGGATCCACAGATAAAAGTTCGCCTTTTCGCAGACGACTGTCTGTTATTTTGTCGAGTAAAGAGCGCTCATGAACAATCTTTATTAAATGAATCATTAAACAAAATTTACGATTGGTGTGTAGCATATTGCATGGAAATTAACTTCGATAAATCAGTCTGCATGAGTGTCACAACAAAGGAATCCACCTTTGAAATTTACTTACAAAATCGGAAATACGGAAATTCGACGAGCAGTGAAGATGAAGTACTTAGGTGTTACTATAACGCATAACTTAAGTTGGAGTGAGCATGTTGCCAACATTTGTGGGTCGTCTCAGCGAAAGCTAGGAATGCTACGACGTAAATTGAAGCAAGCACATCTTGACGTAAAGCTCAAGGCTTACACTGCAATTGTTCGACCCACCCTGGAGTACGCGGCTATTGTGTGGGACCCCTACCGATTAGCTGTAATAAAGCAGATCGAGCGAGTGCAGAGTCTTGCTGCACGCTTTATTTTTTCGAAGTACAGAAGGACTGAATCTATCACTGCGTTAATTGATAAGGCAAACCTTCCAAGTTTAGGCTCAAGCAGGAAAATAGCTAGACTAAAATTTTTTATCAATTGTATAATGGTATTCTAAACATTGATCCCGGGCTCTACCTGCGGCCTCCAGGCAGAGGTCACCCCGGTCCTCCCACCCGTGCGTTGTTAGACCTATTGTGGCTAGAGTCGATATTTACAAGCATTCTCTGCTGGTCAAAACAATTCAAGAATGGAATAAACTAAGCCCTGAAATGTTTGAAGGTGTGAATTCGCTCGCGAGTTTCGAAGAGCTTCAATCACTCGGTGTCTAATTTTCAGATTCTTATTGTTATGTATAAGTGCACATCATTCCTATGCTGCTGTTTTGTATACTCTTATGCGCTGTTTATATATTTGTTTTTGAATTCGCATGTGCTCTTTGTATATTTTCTATGCTGTTTGCATGTATTCTTCCAGTGTTGAAAACCTTCCCACCCTGTAACAGCCCGAAAGGGCTCACAGTATTGAAAATAAATAAATCAAATTTAATTCTATGGAAACCTGCCTTTTATTTCTGCCGTTCAATGCAAGATCCCTCTCCAGCGAAGCTAGATTAGCGGAACTACTCGAGGAACAAGAAGGAGTTAGTTGGGACGTCATTGGCCTTAGCGAAGTTAGGAGAGCAGGTGAAGCTTACATAGTCTTAAACAACGGACATGTCCTCTGCTATAGAGGATTACCCGAAAAGAGAGAATATGGCGTCGGGTTCCTAATTCACAAAGATATAGCGGTAATGTAGATGAATTCTACAGCATTAACGAAAGGGTAGCATGCGTCGTAGTAAAGCTAAATAAGCGGTATAAACTTAAGATAATCCAGGGATATGCGCCAACAACGAGCTACGACGACGAACAAGTGGAGCAGTTCTACGAGGATATCGAATTAGCAATAACGAAAGTGCGCACACAATACAGAGTAGTCATGGGAGATTTGAACGCCAAAGTAGGGACAAAACAAAGTGGAGAGCAGGCGATTGGCAACTACGGAGTCGGCTGTAGAAATAACCGTGGGGATATGCTCGTACAATTTGCCGAAAGAAACCGACTGCCAATAATGAACACGTTTTTCAAGAAACACAAGAAAAGGAAGTGGACGTGGAAAAGCCCTAACGGGGAAACAAAGAATGAAGTCGACTTTATAATGTGCGAACAACCAGGTATAATTCAAGACACAGAAGTAGTGGGGAAGATAAAATGCAGCGATCACAGATTAGTAAGAGCAAAGATTGTACTCAACCTAAAGAAAACAAGAACTAAATTATTTACTAGAAAAAAATGTAATCTAGAGGTAATCAGATCGAAGAACGAAGACTTTAAAGTAGCCCTAAGCAACAAGTTCGAGGCCTTAGGCGAAAACGGTGACGATCTAGAGCAAATAAACAAAACCATAACGAAAACAATCCTTGAAATCGCGATAGAAGTCCGGGGTAAAACAACAAAGCAAGCAAAAAGTAACTTGTCCCAATCTACCAAGGACTTAATAAAAAAACGCCAACAAATGAAAGTAACTTCGCCAAAAGATAAGATTGAATTCGCAGAACTATCAAAATTGATCAATAAAGCCAGGTAAAGATATGTAAGAAACTTTAACACGAGAGAAATAGAGAAAGCTGTAGAGAAAGGCACCAGCATTAAAACGGTCAAAAAGAAACTGCACTTAGGGCAAAACAAAATGCATGCGCTAAAGGATAAACAAGGTAACGTTATCAACAGTTTCAACGAAATAGTAAAGGTAGCAGAAGATTTCTACTCTGCACTGTACAGCTCTCAGACAGGACCATACAACCTTAATAGAAATAGAATCTGAGGAGGACAATGAAACTTCCATGTATAACCGCTGACGAAGTCAAAAAAGCTGTCAAAGGCATGGCCCGCGGTAAAGCAGCCGGTGAAGATTGTATAACAGCCGACTTGATCAAAGACGGAGGAGATGTTGTACTTGAAAAACTTGCATCGCTCTTCACGAAATGTGTCAAGACATGTAGTGTACCGCGCAGTTGGAAAAATGCTAATATAATCCTTATCCACAAGAAAGGTGACATAAAGGAGTTAAAGAATTACAGACCAATTAGCCTACTCCCAGTAATATACAAGCTATTTACAAAAGTAATTTCTACAAGGATAAGAGAAACCCTCGACTTTAACCAACCGAGAGAACAAGCTGGTTTTAGGCAAGGTTACTCGACAATGGACCACAGCCACGCTATCAACCTAGTAATTGAAAAGTGCGCCGAATATAACAAACCTCTTTATATGGCGTTTAACGATTACGGGAAAGCATTTGACTCCATAGAAATACAAGCAGTTCTAGAAGCTCTACGACGACAAGGGGTACCTGGCGTATACGTGAAAATCATAAACAACATATACAAAGATTGCACAGCCACACTACTCCTACATGAGAAAAGCAGAGAAATCCCGATCGAGAGAGGTGTGAGACAGGGAGATACGATATCCCCGATGCTATTCACTGCATGTTTAGAGGAAATCTTTAAACGTCTAGACTGGGAAGAAAAGGGCATTCGAATAGATGGAGAATATCTCAGCAATTTAAGATTTGCAGGCGACATTGTACTCTTTAGCAATGATGGAGACGAACTACAAAACATGAATAATGACCTAAACAGGGAAAGTATTAAAATTGGGTTAAAAATGAATAGGCAAAAGACCAAAGTTATGCTCAATAGCCTAGCTAAGGAACAGGAATTTACAATCGACAATGAACCCTTACAATGTGTAAACGAATATGTATACCTGGGACAGTTAATAACAGGAACTCCTAACAACGAAAAAGAAATTCTCCGTAGAATAAGGATGGGCTGGAGCGCATTCGGAAGGAATTACGAAATCATGACTGGAAACTTACCGCTCTCACTAAAGCGAAAAGTATTCAATCACTGCATTCTCCGAGTACTAACGTACGGTGCAGAAACGTGGAGGATAACTAAAAGACTAGAGATGAAGCTAAGGAGCGCGCAACGTGCAATGGAAAGAAAAATGATAGGGGTAACGCTAAGAGATAAAAAACGAGCGGAATGGATCAGAGAACAGACAGGAGTAGCCGATATTATTATATCAATTAAAAGAAAGAAGTGGACCTGGGCAGGACATGTCATGAGGAGAACAGATAACAGATGGACAGTAAGAGCGACGGAATGGATACCAAGAGAGGGAAAACGCAACAGAGGCAGGGAAAAGGTTAGATGGAGCGATGAAATTAAAAAGTTTGCGGGCGTAAAGTGGAACCAACTCGCTCAGGATAGGGTGGAGTGGAAATCGATGGGAGAGGCCTTCGTCCTGCAGTGGACCTAAATAGGCTGATGATGATGATGATGTCAAAAAGTTGAAAACAAAAATACTTAATACACCTACTGGTAAATCCCCAATTATGGGGTATATGGGGCAGTGCCGTACGTGTTAAATATTATCATTATCATCATCATCATCATCATCATCATTGCCATCACGAGACGCTCGAAGCGGAGGACAGGCAATTATCAAATAGTTCAAGTCTCATATCCACAGAGAAATAGATAAAATAAAAAGTTTCACAAGAACAGGACGTGAAATAATGCTTAAATGCACAGACACTTAAAGAGTGTGTGCTGTGTCAGAGTCCCGAAGCGAAGAACGTACGGAAAAAAGTATTCGCTACTGCAGTGATTTGTAGAGAACCTACCGCCCTCGCCATTAGAGACAAATGAAACATTAAGACCCCTTAAGCTTCTTGCTTTTAACTGCGTGCGTTCTGGCTAACGAGAGAGCCACATAACGGATATAATCCTGTTCTGTCATTGCACACGATCACTGCTAAAGCTATCATTACAAACATAAAAAGAACCCGGGAAATCTGTTTGCAAATTGTCCGTCATGCCTTGTTTTATTTACTACATTCTGCAAGGACGTTGCCAAATAATGGTGACACAGTTTTGCTTCTTCTGCAGGGTGCCTCAACTGCCGGTGGGGAAGCAGTGGACAAAGTACACCGAAGAGAACCCCGTGTCAATTCTGGTCGCGAAAAATAATATTACAGAAGTCATTGGCTTCCGGAAAGAGTTGTGCAATGAGTGGAGGACGGACACGCAAAATCAGTAATGTGTTCTACGTTTGAAAGTTGCTAACGTATAAATATTTCTAGGGAAGGAAATAAAAAATGTTCATGACAGTTGCACACTTTCGCAACAGTGGAAGCAGCTAAGCTGGGCTTTTGTTGTTAACAGTGGCGTAACTGGTAAAGTGCGTCACGTCGCCAATCACTCTCATGCATTGCTACCATTAAAATGTAGCAGTGGGCTGAGGGAAACTTGTCGAAACGTTGGCTCCTGCGACATTCCCTGTTCTAAATCGTCTTTTGCGATCTGTTCGTCGAAAGAACCATAAAGGAAAATTTGCCACTAAAACGCATGGCATTGGTTTTCTGACCACTGGTAGTGAATTTCAACCAAGAGATCTTATCTTGTTGCTTCTTCTGCATGCAGTATGACGCAGCTTGTTAGCATGTAGACATTGAGACGCAAAGGTTCCATCTGTACATCACCATTTTGTATAAATGGTTGTCAGCGTGGGATGCGTATATAAGAAGTGTGATTGTGAGCAGGATGCCGCACCATTGTCTGATGGTTTACAGCACATGAAACCTTTATGAAGAGCTAATGTCAAATGTTTGTGCCTTAGTGTCTACAAGACAATAAAGAAAGAAAGGATGTACAGCCTTGTGGTTATGACACTCGCTTTTCGGCCGTGGGTACTAGTGTTGGAATCCCGCCTCAGCAGAAACACTGCTTTGTTTTATTCATTTCTTTAGCCCTCCTCTCTCTCTGAGCCTGTTCTGATTTTGCACTCTCTCCGTAAATTTTTCACCAGTCGCCGGCGACGGCTAGAACTCCCGCTGGCACAGCTCTGATGTTAAAGGAAAGGACCGACGTACGCAACTTGGGCGGCGAAAAATGCTTGCATTTTAAGTGCATTTAACCAACTACAAGAAAGTTGCAACAAAATGGCGGCACTGGACGACATAAGTGCCGTTGTCAATAACTTCCGCCGTCTAAGCCACTTGAGCTATTTCTAAAAGTAGTTTTAGAAATCCTCATATAAAGATAGTTTATATTTCTCGGGTTAAGTACACGCGAACGGGGATAATTTTATTATTATACACTTCAGAAAAAATAACAAGGCGGTTCGATACAGTATTGTATTCACGAATGCGAAGGTCAGCCAATCCGTTTGCGCAAGTGAAATCCAGTGTAGCCAAGACGGGCTCAAGCATGATACATTAAGGTTAACCTCGTTGGGGTCACCCAGAAACACTTATAAGGGTTCCAGGAAACAGGCTTGTACTCCACCTGGTTACCTCGACCAACTATTTTATGAGACAATCCTTGTGCCGGACCTTTAACGCTCATTTGAGACTTTATCCAGCGACAGCTTCGCTCAGGATCGCCAACCACTTAAATAGCATCGCAAATCGGTCAAATATTGTGAAAGTATTGTTTGATATTACCATTCCATTGAACGTTTAATTGAGTATACTTGTTCTGGAAATGCCTCGCCAAGCAGTTTCGGGTGGCTCTCTGAGCAACAGCACCTTATTACGGTAGCGAATTATATACTTTTGTGAACATCTATTGCACAGGATCGTAGCCGACTTTACCGCCACTTTAGGATAAGTCAGCGGGTGATGAAGACAGTGTTGGTATATCATATCGTCATCTGCCTGTCACATTGTAGGCATTCCTGATTTTGCACCATAAAAGCAAAAAGCAGTATTTTCTTGTAAAATTGATTCTCCTTATGGTACGTGGATTCGTGTTCTGATCAGTGGGCCTGCTATGCTCGGGCGCCTTGCATGCCATCAGCGCCACTTAGACAAATCGCTTTCAGGCTGCCCGTTTGGTACAGAGCATTGAAGAGAAGAGGACAAAGCATTGACGCATGGCACGTTACCACCACTGGTAAGTAATGCTGCTTGTATAGAAGGATCTACTTTATCGTATGGCTTGTTTTTGAGACAGATGGTATACGAGCGGAAATAATGCTCGAGCTTCAATTTGCTCTTTCCTTTATTTATTTGAAATGGCTTGTGACAAAGTGCCATTACTTTTTAGAACCCCTTAGGTTGTTGCAAAAACACTACATTGTTGATAATTGTGAACTGATGATGGGCATGTTTTTTCCTAGAGCAACCAATTCATGTAAGTGTCGTACCCATTTAAGCAGTGTTTTCAACACCATTCTTAATTCCTTAGAAACACGAATAAGTAGGCCGCAGTTGGCTTCACAAATACGGATATTCGCCCTTCTAGGCCCCAAGTAAGAACACCTCAATGTATACGTCCTCCTTCTTTTGCATTGCGCTATATCAAAACAGGGTGACTACCGAACGTGTGAAGCAGAATACTGTAATACAAAGTCCACAGGCTACAGCTATCCAGTGTTTCAGGGCTAGAGAAGGAAGTGTGCTTCATATCTGCAGGAAAATTTGCAAATGTGTCTTGTTGTATGGTTTGCATCTTGCCAACGCGATATCGAAAAATGCATAGAATTTCAACACATAAAATATTCAAGAATCAAGAATCAAGAAAGTTTATTTCCAACAGTTGTTGGGGGTCACCCCAGGCGAAAAGCGGCAAAAGCCAGAAGAAACCGCTTCGTTCCTACATGTGTGCAGAGTGTGAGGTCCAGTAAAGGTGCATTTCTTTGGCCACCTGAATATTGTGTACGAATTGGCTTTTAACGGCGATAACCTGAACGCGAATAACTGTCTTTCTGTCTCTCTGTCACTCGATTCGACTGCCCGGCCAAAACATATTCAACTGGGTGGTCAAAACCAACCGTGTTAGTAGCACTGGCAATCAGGGCGCAGAGTCATACATGTCAATCTTATAAAGGGCAAAGAAATCTGAGGCCTAGTTGAGGCAATATATGTGTACACAACTGTGACCCCCAGCGTTCCTTTAATTAGAATACACATTGGACTGGTTTCACACGCCATATCCTTTAAAACCAGTCCAACATGCTTGCAGAGTTCGTACCCGTCAGTTTGGCAGTGGAAGCGGCGGCGCACACACATCAATTAATCAACTTGTCTAACACAGATAGACCCTTTATTAAAGAAAGAGCAGATTTTTGCCGGAGTGTACATAACCTCTGGCATGCTTCTCCGTTTAGGGGCGCGGAAGGGGTTAAAATCACCTCGTCCGGATTTCTGTCGTTTCGCATAGCGCCCACATAGCGCATAGAGGCGTTTCACATAGCGCATTGAGGCTGTCGTTTCACATAGCGCCCGAACACGCGACTGTGCTGGGCCTCCCCATCTGCCTGAGAGTGTTGTAACCAAGACCTTGTCGCTTCCGCATTGGGGGCGGTGTTCCGGTAGACAGCTGATTTCACTATGGGTGTGGAAGCGGCGACAAGTGCACGTCATTTAATCGACTTCTCTGGATCTTTTCAGAGGTTGTCGCTTCACCTCGTACCTGATCACGATATTTCAGCGCATCCCACCTGAGGGTGCTCTAACCACGATTTGTCGCTTCCGTGTTGGAGGCGGTGTTTGAATGGACAGCTGCTTTCACTCTGGCTGGCAGTTGCAGCGGCGACTTACGCACGTCATTTAATCGACTTGTCTGGATTTTTGAAGAATGGTCGCATTTTTTATTCTGTGCTCTTAAAAGTTCCTATCGTCGTCGCTGCTGCTACAAGTGTTCCAGTGCATAGTACACGCTGCATCACCTTCACTGGTAAGTTATGGAGGTTTCAGGCGCTGGGCGTTTGCACGAGGTTGCAAAGTGTCTGGCTCATAAGCAGGCAGGTACTATTATGGAAGTCACTAGGTGGTGATAGACATGAGCGTAAGGCTTGAGGCTATTGAAAATGACGTGAGAGGAGACGTTGGTGTTATTTCGAACTAGAATGCAGAAATTCACCGTGAAATGGGAACCATCCGCAATTTCAAAGGCTTCATAAATGATGGCTTTGAATAATTCCAGAGAGACGCTGATGCTTTGCTTCGCAGACTCACTGCAGTCGCGGCGGATATCCAGCAGTGTAAACGAGTAAATAAAGCTGAAGGAAGCCAAAAGAGAAATATAAGTGGAAGCAGTACAGCAGAACCACGAACATGAAAGTGAACGACCTTCCCTTACTCTCAAGTTAAAATTTGAGGAAGAGTATTGGACAAATTGCAACGTCTCTCGGCATAAGTTTTATTGAAAACGACATCGATGTTGTAGATGGTGTTCCTTCTTTAGATAAGAATAAGCCAAACGTTAAGAAGTCTTCGACATGGTCTGCATGTGATCGCGTTATCCATGCTGCGCGACATGTTAAGTTGAACACTGTCACTCTGGGTTCTGAAACGAGTGACACTGTTTACGTCAACAAGCATATGTGCACTAAGAAAGAACGACTGTTGGGCAAAGCTCAACAGTTGCGTGTTGCAGGAAAATATTCTCGAAGTCGCCTCTCCTACATATTACCTTTGATGTGGACCTGGACAGAGTTACCTAGATAACCCTGTCCGCGTCGACCATGAGAACCTGCCGAGATAATGTGCCCAGCCAGTGCTATTTTTAACCGAAATAAATCCAACGTGAACGCGTGATTTCAACTTGCCAGATGACTTCAACAACCTTGTATCTTTTTGACTTTGGATCTCATGCGCTCAAATACGTGCCTTTAAATGCTAGATCAGATCTATCTGAAACAAAACATTTCTTTTAGAGAAATTTTTAGGTTAATTCTCTTTTAATTTCTCTATTATCGCCTTCAGCGAAACATGGAGCACACAGAAGTGTCAGTGCTTTGAATGGAGGGCTATAACGCGTTATATCAACCGACCTTGCGGTCTCATTGCACTATTAACCCAGGAACCAATGGACTACGAAATAGAAGACGCTTTCAGTATCATGACACCAGATTACGAAGTGTTCACTTTATGCGCATATAAGACACTGTACTAGATCTCCTATCGGCCGCCATACACGTATAATTCAACCTGCTTTGAATTTTATGAACATTTCCTTTCATTTGCAGTCGAAAACAGCTGGATGCTTCCTGCTGCGTGTGATCATAGCATTGAAACTGGAATTAGTGCCTCTTCACGCACCAACTTTAATATTATTCTACTCTCATATGGGTTTTATAATGTTATAAATTGCCCAACAAGAATTACAACTGAATTTTACTCTGTGTTAGATGACTAATTAAATATTTTTATATATGAAGCACAAAAGCCGGTGCCCTGTCATGTTCTATTAGTGACCACCTTCCTCTATTTGTATGTGCAACTAATGCCATTACTACAAGAAAAAATCCGCCTGCTGAAAGCTTCAGCCCACGATTGACTGGGCTCCTCAAGCGTTTAGGAGCGAGCTGCTTCCATTTTATTGACACAACGTCCTCAGTTGAGATGACACCGACAGTGCGCACGATTCATTTTTAGATATTTTAATGGTCTGTAGCAAGTTGGCTTTCTTGTTATAAGACGCAAAAGAAATAAAAAAAATTATGAAGCCGCAGGTAACACATGAACTATTTCAACATACGCATTTAAACGAACACATGTCGTGCACATGTCGTGGGAACACAACAGACGCAATCAATGAACACGTCTCGTGGAATCTCACGTGAACTTAGTAATAACAAAACCTGCTCGAGTAACCGGAATCATCGGTCGTCTCAGATACGTTATCTCTGCACGAACTTAAAATAGTATTTTATAATTCTCTCTCTTATTCATATATTTACTACTGCCAGCTTGTGTGAGTAAAACCACAGACTATAAATCAAAAAATTTACGTTATGTAGGAACGAAATCTGCGTAAGATTCCTAATGTTGGTCATAATGCAACAACGGCAGAATGTTTACATAAATCTCGGGTTATTACGAGTAGTAACCTTTACTATTACAGGCTGAGCTCTGTATTTAACCATGAAGTTAGACATAATATGCACCGTTTGGACACCCTAACGCCTTTAGCTGAAAACGAACACAAATACACTACGAGCAAACAGCATTTGAAAGCGGTCACACCCCGTTCCAATACTGGTATGGAACGTTTATGTTATTCCTTACAACCACTGTTAGGCTATCTTCACTCCATCAATTTCGATCGATCTATTACCTCCTCTACGAAACTTCGGTGCATGAATGTAGCAAAAAGCTGATTCACTTATTCATGCGTCGTGTTTTATTTTTCTTATTGCTATTGCGTTTGAATTTGAAGCGCAGTGATAATGTGTTGTCATTTGTTGACGGTAAATGTGATAAGTTTCGATAACGTGTTGCGTTTTGATTTCATTATCAGCATTCTTTGTTGCTGTTGCCCATGTGTCAATGATTACGTGGGGCTGCGGACTTGTGGTGATGATGCCGCCTGCTGGCAGTTTTTTTTTTTCATTGTCCGCCATCTGTTAAACATGTTGGCAAAAAAGATTTGATTGGACATCAATGCCTTAAAAAAGGCGTTAAAGGGACGCCATCAGTAGTAAAATGACCAGGCACATGGCGAAAGCGGTAAACTTAAATTCAACAAAGCCTACATTGCATCCATCATGCGAGGAGTGACAGGGGAGGGGAACAGCATGAGGGGTGGTAGGGGGACAACACTATCGCCTTTCGACGAGATTTTCAGCGAAGCAAGCAGACATGCGGCCAATTTCTCGCTTTAGCGTCTTGCCCAATTTCCCGCGAAAGCAGCGGACAGTACCTAATATAAAACGTTATCATTCAATATTTGAATACGACCTCACGGAAAATTCCTTTCTGGCCGTCGCACCGGTTAAGCGCCGTATTTACGAGGCGCACTCGGTCCGTACACGTTCTAAGTAAAGGAGATCAAATCAATGTGCACTTAACCTCCTCTCAGCGCTCACTTGTATGCGTCACGCCACAGGCGCACGCTTTCGCATGCAAAAGCACGGGCGCGGGCGGAGCGATGCCTGATGGCTCTGAACACAGCGAAAGCGCTTTGCTGGCGCTGGGGCCATGAGAGTGAGGCAAACTTTCTTTACAACAAGGCCTACGTCATTCTTGATTACACCCTTGCTTGGCGGACATAACTGGCACGACATTCGATTATTTTCGACAGCTACTGAGTTTTACGTGCAAACCGACCGGTATAGAGCCCTCCGTTGCCCCTGTATTACCCGATGAATGGCGAAGGCAAGCATATTGATCAAAGCCGCTGTGCTCGGCCTCAGGTAAGCCAAAGTGACTAACCCCTTTTTTTGGCAAACAAAACTGTAGGACCCTTCAGGTGTAATATATGGAACTTTATTAGAAAAAAAAACACAATCCCTGAGTTATCTCATGGCTCGAGTACAGTAGTCTAAATTTTTGCACTCCTTGCTGTGTGCGACGCAAACAGCGGGCTTGTAGATAGCTACCGTACCACATTGAAACAATAGTTTGCAACATGTTATTGGTCATGTATTGATGGGGCAAGTGTGCCACATGAAACCACGTGCAAGAAATTTGAAGTGTAACAAAAATTACTCTAAAAGTATGTCAAAACTAGCGAATGAAATATATTGGTATCATGGCTGTTTGTGTACTGTAAAGCTTTAAAGCATTTTACTATTTCAAAATTACATGAAACAACGAACTTTTACATAAGAGCATATGTATTAAATAAACCGGCACTTGCCCAGAAAAATAGGGTGTCGAGGTCATTATGCGGAATCACTGCGTAACTTCGCATAAAATGGGCCAAGGAAAACACTCGGAAATAGGCTAGACTGCACCGTTACCTAGCTGGTCGAATGTCGGCGCTCCTATGAAATGTGCGGACGCGCCCGCATTTCATATTTCCAGTGTTTCGCGCGCTATTGTTTTCTTTCACAAAAAACGGGAAGGCATAACTTGGCAAGATAAAAGTGCTTCATTCAGGGCTATTTGAGGCGGCCTGCAACTTGTAATGGAAATAGTCGCGATTAAAATAATAATTAGAAAGTTCAGTAGCTAAAAGCAGGTAACTAATTGATCTTTCATCATGAAAACTACTGCCTGTAGGTGCACATGACTATCGTTAATATGCAGCAGGTACGACTTCTCTAGTGCTCTTGCTTTTTCACTAACCTCGGTGCGAGTTAAATGGGACACCCTGTGTGTATGTGTATGTTTGTGTGTGTCTGGTGTGCGTGTGCGTCCTTATACCTAATTTATTACAGAAACATGTCCGCCGGAGGCTGGCCTTTGCCAACGCATCTGTTGTTAAAGCATCCCAGGCAGCACAACAACATTGGACCGACCTTCGCGCAACGTTGGAAAACATTGGATACAATATAGGAACTACATTGGATTTCGGGTCCCATGCTACACTTTTGACTAGATTAGTCCAATGTTGGATACCAGTCGTATAACGTTGGAAAAATTGGGAAAGAATGGCTTTGGCCAACATTGTCCATCGTTTGTATTTTCAATATTGGTAAGCTTGTATAAACAATGGAAGCTCTAACCGTTCTTTCCAGCCTTTATTGATGGCTGTCCATTTTTTGCCAGCATTCATCGTTGGATGAGGCAGCGCTTCTTGCCAGCCTCCTTTATTGGCTGATTCTATATTTTCCCCATCTTTTTTATTGGCTATCATGCATGCGCTTAAATTTGTTTTGCCCAGGCTTCTGGCTCTAGGCAAAAAGCTAGAATATCTAGTAAATTATGGGAGTAACAATAGCTTTATTTCGTCCTTAGTATGCATGTATGTATTGCCAGCTTGGGCAATGAATTTGGTTATGTTCACGATTCGTGGTTATGACGATAGCATAAAACAGACATAAATGGTCTACGAACTCGTATGTTAATGGCGAAACGTATCTTTCGAACACATACACACATACAAATAAGCAAAATGTCTTCTTTGTGACACATTTTATTCGTGAGTATAAGAGACATGAGAAGGGATTGAAAAGAAAGTTCTGATAAAATCAACAAATCAATATTCACTCTAAGTTTGAAGTCCATTGTATATAATCAGCCTCGAGAAAACTAAATGCATAAGCACCATAAGCAAAAAGAAGAGGTACAAGAAAACATATGCCTAAACCTATGCGACACGTTTTGGTTTACGTGTTTACGTGGAGCAGCTGAAGCTTGAAAGGTTCCTGAAATTCATATTGACCAGCTTACCACCAACTTCACCAATTACCACCAACTCGCCCAGATTTCCGTTCTGGTTCCTGAAATGATTCCACGAAACAGCTGAATTGTAGAAATTTAACGCTTCCTCCAGTAACACAGCATAAGTGAATGTTAGGATATGGTGATATGTTTCTGCATGCAGAATCCGGAACGGAGGGTATGTGGGGACAAACCGACGACTTCGAAAGAACCGAAAACCAAGAACAAGAAATGACCGTTAAAGAGCACAGGGAAAACACGCGTTTCACTGAAGACAAAAACACAAACATGAAAGTCACACGAACCAAAACAGCTTTGCTAGAGCCGATTACTTCATCTGCCGCGACGTATACAACAAAGCCCACCACGTGTGTATTTACAAATAGACAAATATAAAGAAAATACGCAGTAATACATGCTATAATAAACCCGGCACACGCCAAAATGAGGGTGCGAGCACAACAGAATACACAATGAGTAAAATAAACGAATGGCTAAAATCGGTACGAAGCTTTCAGGAAAACCTTTAGAACTGTCGCAACACGTCGAGGCTCATCTGTTCAATTCACTTAAAATGTCCGGTCCAAAGAAGCGCAGGGCTGCCACTTTTTCACTATGCAGAAGTTTGCAGCCGCAAGTTCCGTGTCCGTAGACTACTCAGGTGTTCTGACTTCGTAAACTCGCCAGTTTCAGCAGATACACGATGCCCGTGCGACACAACCTGTGCGCCCGAAAAACCTCTGCAGAGTGAAAGCTGCTTCGCCTGCATGACCCCCAGCTCGCTGCAAGAAAACACGTCAAACAGGTATGCGAAGCAAAACGGATTAGTGCCGCCCACGCACTCCCCCCTTCCGCCCCCCCCCCCCCCCCTGCCGTGGTAGGCTTGCATGTTCGGCGGGCTCCTGTGCCCGCTGCTCGAGGTAGAAAGATAACAAAGGCTTTTCTTTACTTTCCAACGTTTTGCATATACCGTATTTTCTCATGCATAACTTATACCGTGCTTACTCGCGCATACCGCGTAACTCAACTCGTGTCTTTTTTTTTCTCCATGCATCTAGGAGTTCCAAAAGGTGCGTAAATTACATGAGAATTTCGCAAATACTTTCGGAATATCGCGTAAGGAATCTTTACGCGTGCTGATCTGAGATGAATCAAATGAAATGTATCACAAAAACGAATGTAGCTTTCACTCAACAGAACGCATACCTTAACAGCCAAATGCATTCGTGGGCTACAATCAAGCATTAGCGGATGTGCGACTCGGAATCGTCGTCACTGATGCTGTCAGCAGCATCTCTAAACTCCAGTATCAAGAGCGACTCGTATTCACGTGGCGAAATTATCGTGGCGGCACGGTTCTCAGTTAATCGGCAAACACTATGTTGAATTTGTTTTATAGGAATGGCCAATATGTCGCTATTAAACAATCAAAATGCGACCGGCTATGGCGAAGCGTGGGCTACCGAATACTCAGTACTGAAAAAGGACAGCACTAGCCTGCGCCACGTGGCACTGGGTGTCACGGGGAGAGCATGCAAGTAATATTTTTGCGTAAACCGTACATAAAGTTGGGAGTGCAGAAATTACGCGTGGGCGCTAATTATGCGAGCGCACACGGTACGTACATATATATTAACGTTGCTTCAAATGAAAAAGAGATAATTGCTTCTAATATGTCATGTACTTCCCAATGTGAACAACATAGGCGCGACAGTATTTACGTCTGGACAATATTGTCGCGCAAGTAGCATTGGCTGTCCTGTATTGGAGAAACCAGACAATGTCTGGACAGTATACACAGCCTACTTCTATTATTTTGGAAATATTGCAATGACAACAGATAAAGTGACCTGCTATGCCATGCACGTGGGCTCGGAAGCCACTAACATGCTGCTGGGCATTTTGGACCATATGATGGCGTTATAGATGTAGTTTGCTCAACTTCCAATGTGCAAGTTCTAGTCTACTTCACACACTTAGCTAGAATTTGCGCAAATAAACAATTACGTAATTATAGAGATAATTTTACCTGCTGCTCTGAATACATACACAATGACCTTTCTGAACTCATTTGCGGCACCGAGTCGAGCTAGTGGTCCCTTCATATTGCTAAAACAAAAAAACAATCGTGCGTACTTGCCACCATGTGTACCTGCCTCCCGATATATCATGTGTACTTGCAAATGTTACCAACATTGATGCTACAACTCTTGTGTGCGGACAATATTGTCCGACACAGAACATTGGAAGTCCAGCATTGGCAGTGAGATTGATTGGACAATATATACAGCCTGCCGCCATTACATAACCAATATTGATAGGACTATGTAGAAACTGACCCATCATTACCGTCCTTGTGCACTGGACGCACCAATAATGTAGGCTGAGTGGCAACTATGGCCCACATTTGCATTCTTTACAGGATGGAAGCACCAATATTGCAAATTGAATGGTTACGATGGGACATTGTTGGAGGCCTTAACAGATGGAATTTCCAATGCTGGCTTGTGAGTGGTATCACAGGGCCTTCATTGGACCTCCGTAAGCCAACAAAAAAACAATATTGGCCCGAGCATCTGTGCTGCCTGGGATAGGCCCCGGCTGAACAGTCGCTGTAATAAACAGCCACTTTACGAAAGGCGCATCGGCAGTTGGTAATATATATATATATATATATATATATATATATATATATATATATATAGAAAACGAAGGGGGCATTGATCGTGTTCAGTGCCTTACACCTACGTTTGTTTGGCGCATTATGCTTGCTACCCATCACATCACTTAAGCAGCCAACATATTAGGTCTAACTGGAACATCACAGCCCCCACACCACAGAGCAACTTGAAGGTGTGCTTGCTTTCATCTTAGGTGAGTTTCCTAAAACTGACCTTTACATATATTCACATTGGTTATATGATTTTTGTCATTGCCATTTCAACATATATTATGTGTTTTTGCGAAACACTCTAATTTTATTTGAATGAACCTCTTTTGACAAGAATTATTTGTTGCGCGGAACGGTAATAGCTAATTAAATGCAGGATTTCTCTCAGGAAAGTTCAGGAGCACGGCCTCAGGATGGCTGCTGTCGCGACCATCCTCCTTCAGCTGGCATTGGCTTCGTGCGGTGCCGCATATGACGTGGAGACGGTCACTGCTCTGGGCACTGTTGGCGGAAAACGGATCAAAGTACTGGACCGCGAATTGGAGGTGTACCGCGGAATTCCGTACGCACAGCCGCCGCTGGGACCGCTGCGCTTCCGCCCGCCCCAACCTCACGAAGGATGGGAGGGTGTGCTAGATGCCACCTCTAGAAGGACTGGCTGCCCACAAGTACGCTCCTTTTTCATTTCGATTTGTGTTATTGTTAATATGTATTGTTTAATTAGTACGGCCAATTTCAGGTGGGCCGTGTTCAGGCCAGTGGCGTTGTCGTCCACACTGAAGGACTTTAGTTCATATTTGATTTTGTTTATATATTCCATAACACAAAATTGTCATGGAACTTTTCGATACAAGATAAGCCAAATAAATGCTATCCGTATTGAAATCTCGATGTTTGTGAAACCTATTCTAGTGCGGACAGCAACGCGAGCACTGTGGACATCGATCACCCAACGTGACTGTCAATCTTCATAAGTACAGGAACAAAAAATAGGCCAAGAAATGAAGAACATACATCAGAAAAACAACGTATATTGTACGTCACAGTAGAGTAAAGCGAGAGCGGTGTACAATTGGCACAAGATGAAACCATGTTGAGAAAAATGCTGCTTATCGTATAGCAACTTGAATCTTTGATTAGTGCTGCTGGTTGGTTTGCCGTACCACTACGCTCGCAATTTCACGCAACGTGGCGATGAAACTATCGGTGAAACACTGCTAGCATGCACTTCGGTTAGAGGCCCTAGATAAGCCCGGCATTCTATATTCACCCGTGCTTGCTCTTTAACTAATGGTGACAATATATACATATGCTGAGAGTTTATAAAACGTTGATACGCTTCAACGAAGTTAACTGGTGTCGAATTTAAAGCAACGCAGCATATTTATTAACGGTTGTTCGACTACAGCGAAAAAAATCCTATCTTGCTGTTATAAGATCAAGGGTACGCCCCTATCAGTTGCCGAAGACTTTTCCAAAAGATTAAGGGACGTACGCGCACACTTGTGGCCCTCTGTGGTAAACGAAAGGGTTAAAGGAGCAAAAGTCAGACTATCGTTCGATAAAGTGAAAGTCGACAGCAAGGTTTATATTTAGGACCCAGTAAACAATGCTATGTCCGATATATCGCAGGAAGCGGGCCTATCGCTAAACACCCCATGAACTTCAACGGAGCATGAGATGTCTGCAAATAAGAAAAATTCGAAATGACAACCCAGGAATAAAACCTTAGAATCCTTTCCCTTAATACCAGAAGTGTGCTGGACAAATTTGATCATATAGACACCCTAACTTTGTCTTCTCAACCCCACGTGCTAGTAATAACGGAAACTTGGCTTCACTCCGGAGTACGTGACTCGGCATTCGTCCCTTCCACAGAATATTCCATAAGGACAGAGGGTCTAGAGGCGGTGATGCCACGATACAAGTTAAAAAAATCAGATCTTTACACTTCGATGGCATTTCTGACCATGAAAGTATCTGGTGCAAAATAAGGTATTGTAACAAAAATATAACTATAGGACGGGTATATCGGCTTCCAAATGCGGCACCTGACTACATCAAAATGATTCACGAAAATCTTTCAAAGCTTACAAACTCCAAGTCAAAAATTATTCAAGCCAGGCATTTGCTCTTCCCGGAATAAACTGGAACAATAGTTCACATGATGGGCATGACGTTGTGAGCTCAGAATTTCTAGTGGACGCGGCATTCGCGTTTTCACTGAATCAACTACTGGCTGATAATACTCGGACCACTCCAACATCATCTTCCTTACTTCACTTAGTGCTTGTAAGTAGTTCTTTTGCAAGCAGGTTATTTTGTGTCCATCGAGAGTGGCATTTCCCATCACAAAGTGCTTACTTCAACATGCCCCATTTCATACGCACAAAAATGCAAAAAGCTTCTAGCTATTTAGTTTAATAATTACACACGCGCACACAATCCTGGTGTGCTATGTTTCTTGGAATCATTTTTCGTGAATTCACTGACTTAACAGATGTAAAAAAACTCTGGATGCGTTTTAAAACCATTGGTAAATATTGTGAACAAACCTTCACTCCGAATAAAGAAAGAAACCTGTGAACTGAGGATACCGTTGGATGACGCGTGACACAATTCAATTGAAAAGAAAACTCAAACGACGGTGGAATAAGGGAGCCAGGAGCAATGCAGGAGATCTTATCGGAGCCTTAAACTATAAAATTCTCGAAGCAAAAGCCCCTTTCTTTAACACTACGTTACCTTCGTTTATGACGCACTCTCCCCAAAAATTCTGGCGATATTTGTCAGATGAACGAGACTCAGTATCGCAAATTAAGTAGTCGGAATAAGTCACTAAATGTCCAGAAGACATTGCTAATGAGAAAAATAAGTTTGTCCAGTCAGTTTTTATAATGCGTTCCACTAACGCGGTACTACCCACTCACGCGGTGAAAGTACCCACGAAAAAATTTATTCTAAATGAAGAGGCCAGACTTTCTCTCCAGTAACACTTGATCTAAAGAAATCCACGGGCCCTGAGCAGATTACTAACTCATTTTTAAGCCTGTATGCTATATGGACATCTAAGAAGCTCTTTAAGGTATACACTCTATCTCTTCACACTTCAGAATTACATGACGACTGGCGCAACAGCTGTAGTAGTTCCTATACACAAGTCAGGCACAAAACTTGAAATAAGTAACTACGGCCCATTATCGGTAACCAGCTCGTGGTGCAAAATAATGGAACGCGTAATTTTCAAGGCCATAATAACTCACCTAGAAACAAATGAACTTCTTTATAAACAACAGCATGGTTTAAGATCAGGCCTCTCAACTATAACCCAATAAGCTGAATTAACTCATGAAATGGCCAACGCAGTAAGCGATAAAGGCCAATTAGATGCCATATTTTTATACTTTTTAAGGCATTCTACGTTTTCCCACACCAGGATATAATCACAAAATTATCGGCTTTCGGTATTGATAAAAAATATCCTGGATAAGCAGCTTTTTAAACAAACAAGAACAAAGCGAAATAATCAATAACCGCTGCATTCCAGTTACTTCACATTTATTCTGGAGTACCTCAGGGATCGGTTCTTGCACCCTTGTGGTTTAAATGTTCATTAATGATATCCACTTCCACACAGTCAGATGCGACTGTTTGCTGCCGACTGCGTCCTTCACTACAGACAATTTTTTCCTGGCGTAACACTTGGGGTGTGAAATAAAACACGTCAAAATTACCCTTCATTTCAATCACAAATAAGACAACCCCCTTTAACTTCACATACATGATAGGAAGCTCAATTATCAACAAAAGCAACCAAGTAAAATACCTAGGCATTACACTCTCGCCACACCTCAACTGGGAACCATATATCATGGCCATGTATCAGTGAGCGGAAAATAAACTGTCTCTTTTGAGGAAAAAATTGCGCAAGGCACCAACACAACGTAAACTAAATGCATAGAAAACACTAATTAGAGCATGTTTAGATTACGTTGATCCCATTTGGAGTCCCCATCAAAAGCACCTTATTGGTAAAATAAAACGAATACAAAAAAATTACAGCATATCCACGGAGTGAATAATGGTGAGTCGGCGAAGCTCGGGAGGTTCATCTTAGATCGTGCCGAGTTCTGGATTAATTTATTTAACGCGCACGCTACGAATCCTCATGGTTCAACTATGCACAAGTGAAATCTCCCACCGGCATTTCATTGCAAGTCAAGATCCAGTGCCTATATATATACATATATATGGGTTGCCGGTGAACGCTTCTCCAACGCGAGTAGTCGGTATTTCTCAATCAAGAAACTCGCTAGGAAACGCTGCCTGCGCCAACGTTGTCTCTCGCGGGTGAAGGCGCGTTCTCCTTCTTGCGAGCTGGTACAGCGTTCCTCTAAGAAAGAGCGTTTCCATAGCCAACGCGCGCCTTTCGCTCTCTCTCTCTGTCTCTCTCTCTCTCACACAAGACAGCAAAGGCACGCGCCGGGAGAGAGAGAGAGGCACGCGCCGGGAGGCACGCGCCGAGGCGAACGCCGAGGGCGAGCGCGTGCCGGGAGGCACGCGGGTTACGCCTGACGACTGACGCGTGACAAGGTTAGACTAAGAGGAGCATCGCCCCTAAAAATAGCTGTGGGGTTGGTAAATTCAGATTTTGCGACGCAGTCCAGTTCTACCGGCTTACAAGCAAGGGCAACCTAAAACCTTTTTCGCAACGTAGAATAATTCATGATGATGAATTATATCATGGTCAGTTCCACATCACGTTCGCGTTATTTGCAAGAACCACCTAAACGTTCACTGCGACTGAACCATTCTAAAGCAATACACCAACCTTTCACTCGCGTAATACTCATAAACGTTCCCTCTTTTCGTCAGCTATTTACCACTGCAATAGATTAGCTAATAATAATGTGTGTTGTAACACCACTGAACCATTCATGAACCTCATACAGTTTGCTGAGCTTGAATAATGAGCTGTTCACAATACATGAATATTACTGTACTTTTCTGCCCACTCCTGCACGGGCCGAGAAGGGCCTCCTGTATGTACAAAGAAAAAAACCTTTATTTGACAGGAACAAGAAAATTGACATGTTCACTTAGCTCATAAGGGTGATGTTCGTGAGATGATATCGGAATGACACCAAGAATATTGGTGCGCTGAAATTGAACGCTACAACCACAAATACACTCTGGCTGATGATACGCGCAGTCACTTCCTATCATGGTGCTCAAAAACAGTTTGTGAAAGGCTACGTTACTTCCCACAGAAATAGTCACTGTGAAATAACAACGCGAAATTGGTCACAGTGAGCTACACCTCATTTCAAGCACGAGACGTGTTCTGATATTTTGTTTTATTCCTGCAGTGTTTTTCTATGCTTTATCGCTAATATTACTCGCTCTTCACGCCTCAAGAATGTCGAAAGGCAGCTTGCGCTCTGACAGCTGGTACCAATACTCATCGTAGACGACCCTTAAATTAAAAAAAAAGAAAGCAACGATGTCTTACTCATTTTGCAAATTACAGAGAAATGCACAGGAAGAACGCCTAATTAGAAAGGAGTGATGAAGAAAGGAGGCCTATTTATACGCTCCGTTGAGCACCCTATTTTCCGGGTCAGCAATTCACTCTTACCTAGCTGTAGAAATTTATCCACTTCTCGGCTTATAACAACTATTCATCTTTAATCATTACAGGCTGTTCTTGTGCCCGTCTTGACTGCCGGGCTTCAGCTGACCGAAGACTGCCTGCACCTGAATATCTGGACCCCCGTGACACGCAGACAGGAGCGCGTTCCCGTTCTCGTCTCTATTCACGCTGGAGGCTTTTCGTACGGCTCTTCTAGCGCTAAGTTTACCGACTGCGCCATCTTGACCGCGAAGTCGGGCTTCGTTGTGGTCTCCTTCAACTACAGACTCGACATCCTGGGATTCCTTGACGCTAACACGACAGAGGCACCCGGGAACGTGGGTCTGATGGACCAAAACTTGGCTCTGAAATGGATCCAGACACACATCAAACACTTCGGAGGTGACCCCTTCAACGTGACCATTTTTGGTGTGAGCGCGGGTGGAATGAGCGCCCACGCTCACGTAATCTCGCCCATGAGCAGAGGCCTCTTCAAAAGGGCAGCCATGATGAGCGGAACGCAGAACAGCCCTGATTTTGTCGAGAACTGGAGCGACAGCAGGGACAAGGGCGACGTTGTCGCAATGAATGTCGGCTGCGCCGATGATGTCAACACACTGGCGTCGAACCCTGAATCAGTGCTGGCCTGCCTGCGAACCAAGAGCGCTGAAGAGCTCGTGCGCGCCACCAAAGAAAGTTTCAGCTACAAGATACACTCGTTCATGCCAACATACCCAAATCAATTCCTGCCCCAGGATCCTGCCGTAGCGGTGAAAGAAGGCGCTTTCAATCCGGCTGACCTAATTGTGAGTGTAACCGCGGACGAAGGAGCGGCGGCCCTGTTGTACCCTCCGAGACAGGAACTGTTGACCGAGAACATCGAAGGCTTCGACGAGACGTTGTTGAACAACTCTCTCCACGAGATGATATTTTCTTGGCTGAAAGTCAATTCTTCGCGTGTCCTCGCAACGTACATCTCCCAGGTGCAAAACAAGACCTCCCTGAGACGCGCATACGTAGACTTCTTTTCTGATAGAACGTTCGTGTGCCCAATGCACCTCACTGCTGAGGGCCATTCCAGACGCGGTCAATCAGTGTACTCCTACGTGTTTTCTTACCGCACGGAAAGAAGCCCTTGGCCAGCGTGGGTTGGTACGCCGCATGGAGACGACTCGGGTTACATATACGGATTGCCATTCGTTTATACGGAGGAATACGATTCTGAAGACGCCGCCATGTCCGAGACCATCATCCATGTGCTGTCGTCGTTCGCGTCTACAGGGTGAGCAAATTCGTCTTTAACGGAGATTTTCCGTCTGTACGACTGCTGGAGCTTTAGTGGTATTCGAATCATAAGAAGCACACCGGTTATGCTCCATGTGTTCGTTGTATTATTGGTCCCGTCCTCGCCTATAAGATTTGATTAAAGGTTATGGAATGAACGTGCAGGAAATGCATGCAATGAAGCTCTAAACTGAGAGGTACTAGGATAAGCTGAAGTAATAACGTAAAGACAATAACGTTAAGCTCGGTGGTGCGGTACACGGAACACAGACAAAGACGACCACACATAAGGCAGTTGTTCTTGCGTATAGGTTTTGTGATTCGTCTGTGTGGGTTGAAAGTTCAAGCACATAATTGCAGGAACTGAGTTCTATATAAATTACCTTCTTTATCTGTTGCACGCAAACATTCCAAAGCAAGAATACCTAAATTATCTATGGCCCAATGCTCCTTACTTGGTGGGCACCGCGCGTGTTAAGGATAATCCTCATCCTGATCACTACCAGAATCACATGGCACTCGACGTACAAGACAGGCCATTACAAAACAGCTCAGATCTCAATTCCAAAGAGAATTAGCTTAATTCGAAAATCCGGCAAGAACAGATCGCGAGTTAATGCTGAAACGTACGGACTCTTAAATAATCCGTGGTATTTCGAGCAGGAGTGAGAGTCCCGAAGTGAAAAACGAACGGCAGAAATATTCCCTACAGTGGTCGTTCTCTGTCCCGGAAGCCTTTGCGGATTGATCGAAGTCAAGGGAAGCCCATTGCGGTAAAGAAAATAGAGGGGGAAGTTGCTTTAATTTAACACAATAGGCGGCGTGAAAATGCTAATGACAGTGATTAATGGAAGCAGTTTTATGCTAATTCCTAAAGCGGCGCCGGGAACAATCGCGGGAGTAGCAATAAGTGAACAGCCAAAGGAGCTTGAAAAAAAAACATATTTTGCGGATGTGCTTTTCGCGGACCCTCCAAGTTGCCTTCGAGCGCCTACTCTGTTCTCCGGGGCCTCATTTGAGAGTCACTGAGCTGCAGGACTACGTGCGTACAAGTCTGCAGAAACTGAAAACTGGACTGTTTAAAAAAAATGTAAGGAAATTACATGATACCCAGTCAATAAAACTGATGAAGCTATACACCTTTGATGCGGCAGTAAGTGGAGGTATTCCCTGGCCAGTACGTGTGGCAAACAAACAAGATCAGAACCTTCAAATAAAGGTTGGTATGGAGATGCCTACACGAAAAGCAGTGGCGTTAAATGGGTGGGGAACGGATATTTCGGGATAAGGCTGCTCTTATGAACCGCAAAACAACATCCATGAAAAATGAAGAAAGCTAGACGGCCCATTCGAAATAAAGCCATTGAGGACACTGAACCTGCTATGTTCACGGTTTCCTACATGAAGCGCGCGTCTTCGCTTCGGGTTCAGTATGACTTCCCCCGCGATAGGGGCGTCTGTTTCGTAGTTTTGGCTTGCCATGTCCATGTAAAGTACACGCTGTGAGGTGGCATTTTCCAGTACACGCTATGTCGAGCGCTTGTTCCTTCATGTACCAAGTACATTAACCTTCATCGCACGAGAAATTTGCATGGGGCATTTTATTTAAACGCACTTGTAATATGCAGCTTTTGATTATGTTAGGGAACTATGGGTGATTGCAAGATTTGTTATAATGATTATGGTAGGAGGGAAGAACTCCTTTAAGTCAACTGAAAATAATGAGGGTCGAGCGGGCGCGTGCAGGTTGAGCTGGTTATCCACCTAATCAGATTTATCGCAGGAGCTGCCTTTAGTATTGCGGTCTGGTGACCTGAATACCTCAACCCATGTTCTACATGATGGTGGAGCCTATGCTCCACTAGAGAGGCTATTTTGCCGCATAGTCAGCAGTGTATGTTTATTGGGTAAATATATCGAGGTTAAGATAGGCATTTGTACCAACGAAAATCTTTCTTTCACCGGCGCACTTGGTAACGCTGGCAAAGCAGATTAACATGCAATATTAGCCTAAAAAGTTTTTTTTTTGTTTTAGTGAATACCTGCAAGATTACGGCCAACGTTATTTAACCAGGTGTAGAAGGTTAGTTTTTAACGCCTTGGTGAAGAAAATGTATGTGTATATTCTTTCAGTTTCGTGGCCTCATATTCGTGTTTGTTACAACGTAACACAATTTCCTTTGGACCCAACCAAATCACATTAGCCTTGTGACAAAACAAGTGCTATCTCTTTCAGAAATTACCAGCAGATACAGGAATATAGCTTGTTAGCGCACTTGTCAGTGGCGTGTAGCTTTGGTTAGCTTTAGATAAAATAAGAGTTCCAGTATCATTTTTAGGAACCCTTATACTCTGTCTTCTCGACCAGAAAGTGGTGATTGCAGAGAGAATACCTGCGCATTTATTTGTTTCTTTTTTGTTGGAAGCGACATACGTAGTTAAGAAAGGGCATTCTCTTAGTTGAAACTCTAGTATCTCTTTTGTCTCATCATCTCACAGTGGTTTTGATGTTTATAAAGGTGTGCAATGGGATTTAGCCGAAGCCGCGTGGAATTTTATGTACGACGGGATTGCCGCTTTACAAAGCCCTCATAACTAGTGAGCATAGATAGATAGATAGATAGATAGATAGATAGATAGATAGATAGATAGATAGATAGATAGATAGATAGATAGATAGATAGATAGATAGATAGATAGATAGATAGATAGACTGACGGGCTTCATGAATGAATGAATGAATGAATGAATGAATGAATGAATGAATGAATGAACAGGTGTGGCTCTTACGCGCTTTGGATACTGCTGGTATGAGCCGAACGTGGCTTATTTCAGATAATATCCATCCAAGTCACTAAATGTTCGCCAAGCTCCACGGGCTGGGCTCATTAGAGACCAATGAATCATTAAGATCCCCTAAGCCTCTTGCTTCCAATTACGTGCGTTGTGGGTAACGAGAGCTCCACATAAGGAGTATATCCTATTCTGTCAGTGCACACGACCACTGCTAAAGCAATTATACGAAGCAAAAAAAAAACAACACTGGATATGTGCTTGTATGTAACTCGCCCTCCCTAGCCTGCTTCATCTGTTACGTTCTTCTCTTCAAGGACGTTGCCAAAAAGTGATGATACAATTTTGTTTCTTCCGCAGGGTACCTCAACTGCCAATGGGGAAGGAATGGCCAAAGTACACCGAAGAGAACCCCGTGTCGATTATCTTCACGAACAATAATATTACGGAAGTTACTGGCTTCCACAAACAGTTTTGTAATGAGTGGAGGACCGACACGGAAAATCAGTAATGTGTTCTAGTTTTCAAACGAGGAGAACGAAAATAGAAAAGCTGACCCAAGAACAGGTGCTGTCTGTGTCTGTTTTGGTTCCTTAGAATTTCCATATATACGGACATTCCAGTAATCCCTGAAATGTAGCAAAACAAGAGTAGTTAGTGGGTGGGCGTCTCCCCTTGTGTTACAGCGGATACCGGAATAATGAGAGGGAAGGGGTCAAGGGCTCGTTCTTTATTTGTTAGAAACAACTTAATGAGCAAACAGACAGCGGATACCGGAGACAGACGTGACGTGCCCTCGAAATCCTCCGCTTTCAAGAGTTCTCCACGCATTTAGCAGGTTGGTACGTACACCGTAAAACAAAAATGCCTTTGTCAGCAGCTGATGAAAGCGCACTACAATCTTCACAAAGCGACGATCTTTTCAAGTTGTATAGTTCTCACTCAAGCTAATAAGGTGTCGCCAAAGAACCTGATGAATAAATGGCTACCTGTCGCAGTCATGCCTTAATCGATGTTTACGGTATATCTTCGTTCGCTTGCAGCCTCAGCATAGTGTTACCAACATCGCACCGAATGGAGTATAGTCTTGGTAGAAAATGTACTTTGACCAGGTACTTTTCCAACGATCTTTGCCTCTACTGATCGGAGAAACTTCTTCTACTTTGATCATTAATTGGGTGTTTTTTGGCGATGCATTACTGTTCTTTACCCACAAAACATGTTTCTAAGTCCTAGACAGGTGAACACCGTTCAAATCACTTTAGCAGCAAAGCTCTCAGCTTGACTTCTTCAAGGCGTTCAGCTTTCAAAGCTCTGTCACCATAAAAACTAAACTTCCAAATTAGGGAAAAAAGTATTTCGTATGATCAGATTGACAAAGCCCAATCGGCTGCACGACAAAGCCCCGTTACGCCTACTAAGACAACCGCCATCGAAATCAATGTAGCATGAGCCAAAGGTCTGTAATTTTACTTTGCTGTGAGCAAATTCTAGTTTATTCCGGTGAAGTTCCTGATTTCTTCAGTTTACATCAGGCAGCGCCTGCCAAAGGTCTGATATTTATTTGTGAGACGCAAGCAAATTCTACTTTATTCCAGTGTTGTTGTTTTGTGGGGTTTTACGTCCCAAAACCAGTTCTGATTATGAGAGACGCCGTAGTGGAGGGCTCCGGAAATTTCGACCACCTGGGGTTCTTTAGCGTGCACTGACATCGCACAGCACACGGGCCTCAACATTTCGCCTCCATCGAAATGCAGCCGCCGCGGCCGGGATTCGATCCCGCGACCCTCGGATCAGCAGCCGAGTACCTTAGCCACTAGACCACCGTGGCGGGGCGACTTTATTCCAGTGAAGTCCCTAATTTCTTCAGTTTACTTCATCCTCTACTCTCCTTGGCGCTGGTTCTGTTCTCTACGTATTCTTTTTGTTGTGGCAATGAACCACCCATTGGGTTTCCTATGCCTTAAGTGCCTGAAAGAGGCTTGACTTTTCTAAAAAAAAAGACCAACTCTAATATCGTCTATGCTTTCCTTTCTCCTTCATATATATCGACATTGTTTCTATAGAGAAATAACGGAAGACAAAAGTTCTGGGAGATCACACATTTTCATAGTTGTATATAACACGTAAGATATCGGAGCATGGAATTTGTACACCAAAGAGACATTTACTACCGTAATCATTAGTGAAAAATATATTTGCGTTCTCCCGACAAATACGATTACATTTATTTGCAGAAAGGTCTTTCAAAAATAGTGCTTAACAAGAGGAAACAAATTCCATTTGTAGTAAACCAGCATAGCGATGTTTATTTAAACAATAAACATTTAAATCATGTGTGGCTGGTAGCTGCTTATAGTATACGGTTATAAGCGAGGCATAGGATGACATCAGCAACTCTTCAGAAAAAAAAATAAAGTATGCGTATTCGGTACCCAAGTGGGTAGATGCCAAATGTTAAGGATCGTTATCATCATCATCACCATGAGTTCGCACCAGCATAGGATATGCGAGAAGTATAGGAGGACACAACCCAGGCAGCACAGATGCTCCGGCCAATATTGTCTTTTTGTTGGCTTACGGAGGTCCAATGAAGGCCCTGTGACACCACTCATAAGCCAGCACTGGAAATTCCATCTATTAAGGCCTCCAACAATGGCCCATCGTAACCATTCAATATGCAATATTGGTTCTTCCATCCTGTAAAGAAGGCAAATGTGGGCCATAGTTACCACTCAGCATACATTATTGGTGCGTCCAATGCACAAGGATGGTAATGATGGGTCAGTTTCTACATAGTCCTATCAATGTTGGTTATGTAATGGCGGCAGGCTGTATATATTGTCCAATCAATCTCACTGCATAGCCTATGCTGGACTTCCAATGTTCTGTGTCGGACAATATTGTCCGCACACAAGAGTTCTAGCATCAATGTTGGTAACATTTGCAAGTACACATGATATATCGGGAGGCAGGTACACATGATGGCAAGTACACATGATTGTTTTCCTGTTTTACCAATATGAAGGGACCACTAGCTCGACTCGGTGCCACAAATGAGTTCAGAAAGGTCATTGTGTATGTATTCAGTGCAGCAGGAAAAATTATCTTTTTAATTTACGTAATTGTTTATTTGCGCAAGTTCTAGCTAAGTGTGTTTGAAGTAGACTAGAACTATGGTCCAAAATGCCCAGCAGCATGTTAGTGGCTTCCGAGCCCACGTGCATGGCATAGCAGGTCACTTTATCGGTTGTCACTGCAATATTTCCAAAATAATAAAAGTAGGCTGTGTATACTGTCCAGACATTCTGTCTGGTTTCTCCAATACAGGACAGCCAATGCTGCTTGCGAGACAATATTGTCCAGACGTAAATACTGTCGCGCCTATGTTGTTCACATTGGGAAGTACATGACATATTACTAGCAATGATCTCTTTTTCATTTGAAACAACGTTAATATATATGTACGTACCGTGCGCACTTGCATAATTAGCGCCCACGCGTAATTTCTGCACTCCCAACTTTATGTACGGTTTACGCAAAAATATTACTTGCATGCTCTCCCCATGACATCCAGTGCCACGTGGCGCAGGCTAGTGTTGTCCTTTTTCAGTACTGAGTGTTCGGTAGCCCAGGCTTCGCCATAGCCGGTCGCATTTTGATTGTTTAATAGCGACATATTGGCGATTCCTATAAAACAAATTCAACATAGTGATTGCTGATTAACTGAGAACCGTGCCGCCACGATAATTTGGACACGTGAATACGAGTCGCTCTTGATACTGGAGTTTAGAGATGCCGCTGAAAGCACCAGTGACGACGATTCCGAGTCGCACATCCGCTAATGCTTGAATGTAGCCCACGAATGCATTTGGCTGTTAAGGTACGCGTTCTGTTGAGTTAAAGCTACATTCGTTTTTGTGATACATTTCATTTGATGCATCTCAGATCAGCACGCGTAAAGATTCCTTACGCGATATTCCGAAAGTATTTGCGAAATTCGCATGTAATTTACACACCTTTTTGGAACTCCTAGATTCATGGAGAAAAAAAAACACGAGTTACGTGGTATGCGCGAGTAAGCACGGTATAAGTTATGCATGAGCAAATACGGTATATGCAAAACGTTGGAAGGTAAAGAAAGGCCTTTTTTATCTTTCTACCTCGAGCAGCGGGCACAGGAGCCCGCCGAACATGGAAGCGTACCACGGCAGGGGTGGCGGAAGGGGGGAGCTGGGTGGGCGGCACTAATCCGTTTTGCTTCGCATACCTGTTTGACATGTTTTCTTGCAGCGAGCTGGGGTTGAGGCCGGCGACGCGGCTTTCACTCTGCAGAGGTTTTTCGGGCGCACAGGTTGTGTCGCACGGGCATCGTGTATCTGCTTAAACTGGCGAGTTTACGAAGTCAGAACACCTGAGTAGTCTACGGACACGGAACTCGCGACTGTAAACTTCTGCATAGTGAAAAAGTGGCAGCCCTGCGCTTCTTTGAACCGGACATTTTAAGTGAACTGAACAGATGAGCCTCGACGTGTTGCGACAGTTCTAAAGGTTTTCATGAAAGCTTCGTACCGATTTTAGCCATTCGTTTATTTTACTCATTGTGCATTATGTTGTGCTCGCACCCTCATTGTGGCATGTGCCGGGTTTTTTATAGCATGTATTACTGCGTATTTTCTTTATATTTGTCTATTTGTAAATACACACGTGGTGGGCTTTGTTGTATACGTCGCGGCAGATGAAGTAATCGGTTCTAGCAAAGTTGTTTTGGTTCGTGTGACTTTCATGTTTGTGTTTTTGTCTTGCGTGAAACGCGTGTTTTCCCTATGCTCTTTAACGGTCATTTCTTGTTCCTGGTTTTCGGTTCTTTCGAAGTCGTCGGTTTGTCCCCACATACCCTCCGTTCCGGATACTGCATGCAGAAACATATCACCGTATCCTAACATTCACTTATGCTGTGTTACTTGAGGAAGTGTTAAATTTCTACAATTCAGCTGTTTCGCGGAATCGTTTCAGGAACCTTTCAAGCTTCAGCTGCTCCACGTAAACACGTAAACCAAAATGTGTTGCATAGGTTTAGGCGTATGTTTTCTTGTGCCTCTTCTTTTTGCTTATGGTGCTTATGCGTTTAGTTTTCTCGAGGCTGATCATATACAATGGACTTCAAACTCAGAGTGAATATTGATTTGTTGATTTTATCAGAACTTTCTTTTCAATCCCTTCTCATGTCTCTTATACTGACGAATAAAATGTGTCACAAAGAAGACATTTTGCTTATTTCTATGTGTGTATGTGTTCGAAAGATACGTTCCGCCATTAACCTACGAGTGCATAGACCATTTATGTCTGTTTTATGCAATCGTCATAACCACGAATCGTGAACATAACCAAATTCATTTCCCAAGCTGGCAATACATACATGCATACTAAGTACAATATAAAGCTATTGTTACTCCCATAATTTACTGGATATTCTTGCTTTTTGCCTAGAGCCAGAAGCCTCGGCAAAACAAATTTAAGTGCATGCATGCTAACCAATAAAAAAGGTGGGGAAAATATAGAATCAGCCAATAAAGAAGGCTGGCAAGAAATACTGCCTCATCCAACGATGAATGCTGGCAAAAAATGATGGACAGCCATCAATAAAGGCTGGAAAGAACGGTTAGAGCTTCCATTGTTTATACAAGCTTACCAATATTGAAAATGCAAACGATGGACAATGTTGGCCAAAGCCATTCTTTCCCAATTTTTTCCAACGTTATACGACTGGTATCCAACATTGGACTAATCTAGTCAAAAGTGCAGCATGGGACCCGAAATCCAATGTAGTTCCAATATTTTATCCAATGTTTTCCAACGTTGCGCGAAGGTCGGTGCAATGTTGTTGTGCTGCCTGGGAAACTTCAACGCCGCTAAGGTGCCAGTGCTACTAAATAACGCATAATACTAGGATTCGTGTTGTGTACCACATTTCTTTCCATCACACGCCGCGGCATTTTTAACTATTTAACCATTCTCTCAACAAGATATTTCAACACACATGTCAGTACTGGAAGTGACTGAATGCGTTTCGATTTAGGGACGGAAGTATATTGCCTATCGTGGTTTGAGAATATATGGTGTGTGTATGATCTGCGCGCCTTTTTTACTTTGGTGAATATCGTGTTTATAGGTCAGCTGTCCAGTTAGTAGTCCTAGTAGCAAATCCTCTTGTATTGTTTATAGAGTCTGACTCTTATGTGGTACCAAGCTCTTTCGCCAGGGAACAGCGTGGTGCGTTCGTTGGAAGAATTATTTTAATTTTAATTATATTATTATTGGAAATAAACTAAGTATAGCCAAAACTAATAACGCTTCCGCCACCATCTACAATCGGTGATATCGGCCTACTAACCTGCTCCACCATGCCCGCATACTCCAGATTGGCGTATGTTAGCAGTTGCCAGTGCTCATGATGACCCGGGCATCATCCAAACAGCGCGGTTCTTTAAGAGAGGGTAGATGCGAATGCGTGGCATCTGCTTTGCGGCGACTGCATGCGGCGCCAGCGAATAGGTAGGTTGGTATCAACTTTATTGGGCTCCTGGAGAAGCCAGTCAGTGGAAAATAAATAAACTTCCGCTTTTTCCGTGGCTTCATAAACGCTGAAACAAGTACCAATTAGGCGAAAGATTCGCCTTGTCTATAGGCTGTGCACGTATATTCGCTCGCCAGCAAACTACTCCATGAGCAGACGTATTTCCATTTAAGTCACCATATGGAGCTCTCATTGCTCCAGCAGAGCTCAAGCAACGCGCCTGCATGTTTATTTTCATAAAGACTGTGCTGTTCAACTTTGCAACGTAACCTATACTCACCAAAGAACCACCAGAGCAGACATTGCAGTTTGTAAAGCAATACCTTGCGGGTGCATAAGAAAGATGGCGTACCCGTTGCTCTAATAAGCGAAGTCAACTTACACTCGCAATTGCAAGACAAATTAGAGTGTTGCGCGTCTTTTCTGAGACTAATAAACTTTCTTCCAGTTACGTGGCATTGTAACTAGACAGGCGGCATTAAATGTAAGCAATAATATTAATTCAGCAGTTTTTCGTCGTCTAACATCGAAATGCGGCGGTGCTCGTCGAACAGGTTAGTCTGAAACCGCTTTTGATAAGGTTGATTGCAGGCTGGTTTTTTCCCCCTGATGTCTCCACGCATATCTATTTTCAAAGAGATGAGAATATCTTGGTGGGCGAGGGTCTTGGCGCAACGTATGGTGAACCTTGTCATGTCATCGAGGGGAATGCATAGCGATTTTCGTGTCGTTTTTGTCTCTTGCTTTATGAGCACTCGCTTTTTTCCTCGCCGACGTCAACAAAAGCACAGAGAATCAAGACGCACTTTGTCGCAGCTTCATTTTATCGCTTCTAGTGCGTCAGAGATAACGCGGGCGTAAGTGTGTATAGGCACATTGGAGACAAACCCTCATGAAACTATCTGTCACCCCTCTGTACTTTGACACGTTCAGCACCTCTAAACAAAGGAAAAACGGTGCGTAGGATTGTCATGAGCCTTCCTTCTATCTTGTTAAAGGGGCTCCGTGACACAATGCGCCCGCTCATCTTTCAACGTATGTCCTAGGCAATCCTTCATTTATACATTTCCAGTTCGTCAAATAAACAAACGTATTTGCCCTTCTTACAGAAGAGCAAAAGAAGTTACTATGGAGACACAGTCGGTGCTATACTTGTTGCGCACACTGTTGAAAGGAGAGGAAGCGGGTACCACCTATATACGGGACTAAATACATGTAGACGGGTGTTGTTTTTCTGCGCTTCATCCCCATGGAAACACGGCCGTCGTGGTATGAATTCTACCCCGCGGTCTAGACCTCGAGCTTTGCAATGAAGCACCCCAGTCGCTTAGCTACGCTGCCAGATCAGTTTTTAAAGGTTCAGTTGTAGTTTTCCGAGCTCCCCGTTATATTTTGTGAACTGTCGCGTTATCAGTTGTGGAAGTGCGTACACACGGAAACAAAACCGGGGCATCGTGAATCGCGAGTAAACGCATATTAGTTTCTCCAGTTCTATTCGACCATCTTGTGTAATGTAACTATGCTATGCCATGCTGTGCTACACTGTATGCTAAGTGGGTACATCACCTATCAATCTGGTAGCTGTGAAGACAGGCGAACGAGCGGGAATACATAAGAAAAAACTCGCTTGTTCATATACCCACTAGGCACGCCGCCTTCCTAATTCCGTCATACGAGTTACGTCGGAACGAACGCGCAGAAGTCTTGAGAATAAGTGCAGAATTATATTCATAATCGTGCGCTACTGCATTACGTTCAGTAATCCTCTGACCTTTATTCGCCTAATCAGTTTCCGAGGAAGTCATTTAAAGAAACAAATAAGCATAAGCCTTGCAAGTAAGTGTCGCCGAATTATTGCAACGAGAACACTTTTCTGATTACAACGCAAGCGTTTAGTCTGTCGATGTTTGCTTTTTTTATGTGTGGCCTCTGACATCCTTTTAAAATTTACGTCGCGACCTACGGGTAATTAGTAAGATGGTTTAGCTGTGGTGATTTGCCGCACAGTAATCGTGATGATCCCGTCTCATCATGGCCCGGTACATGGATTTATTGCTCTCCATCACTAGCGAGTAGCTAGGGTGGATACGGTAACGCAATGAAATGATTTCAATACCTGAGACCAGCACTGTACATTAAAATCGCTACATGCACTACGTACGATGGTAAAGTCTTTGTATGTACCACATGGCGAACCACCGCTGCTGAAAGAAGCTTATAAATTGGACTCTTGGGTTTGATCTCTGTTTTACAGTTAAGCTGACATGGCACACAGCGCAATAGATGACCATGTTTCCGTTGATGCTGCTTCTAGCCGCGCTCCCCTACTGTGTGGCATTCGACATGGGGAAGGCCACTTCTGCTAGCGACGTTGGCGGAGACAGGATCGGAGTACTATGGAAAACAGTAGAAGAGTATCGTGGGATTCCGTGAGCCAAGCCTCCGCTGGACAGTCTGCGTTTTCGCCTGCCCGAGCACTGCAAGGCTGGGATGGCACAGTGAACACCATAACAAAAAGATGTGCCTGCCCACGAGTACGCATACATATCCGTCTGTGTATCTGTCGTTTTGTCTGTCTGTCCATCTGTGTAAGCCTTAGTGCGTCGGGTACTCTGCTCACCGCAAAGCTCTAACTATTGGCTGAGCCACGGGCCGCCCTTAGGAAATCCTGCTACGGCTGGTCTACCAACACAGCGTCAGTTACAGATGAGCATAACAGGAAATGTGTTCAAGGCCGACCCTTGGCCGACCGATGCTACACAGTACTATTATTGCGAGCAGGCATATTCTGGCGGCCGTTCAGTGTGCAGAAATTTTTGGAAGGTACGGGGAGTGATTATGGGCAGTTGAGTTTCTGTGTGTTTGCGTGTGTGTTTTGGTGGGCAGATAAGATCAAGAAGTGTGCGCGAATAACAGGCCGCAGCTAAAACTGGGCCGCGATAATTGGATATTTATAGGAGAGACTTTGGCGCTGCAGTGGGCGTACTCAGGGTTCTCCTGGTACTACTGGAGCTGATGTCGATGCGTTATGAATACATGTATAAACTATCGCTATTTCCATTTCATACAAACAATTTGTATTTTCTTATGCAGGTACGGTACCCATTCCTCCACTACGCACTAAAGCTTCTACTCCAGCATTACACAGATATATTTCTGAGTGGTGTAGGCGTTGTTTCTTTACTTTTATCGAAAGTTTAGAAACTGGTCTAATAAAGCTTTGCTAAAAAGAAGGAATCGTTAAGTAAAATATACATAGGTTCTGTTCCAGAATCTAACGCGACGTACAGCAAGGAGATGGTGGTGACTGTATCACAATGCTTCGAGCACTGCAATTCGAAGAGGTCGTTACATTTCGGATACGGCCACTTTCGTATCGGTATAAGTACCTATCGAATCAAGCGATGAGCAACATAAACCTACTCCATCTGGAGCAAGGGGGGTGCGGTGATAGTATCACAGAGCTACAAGGACTCCACTATGGAGCTGTCCCAACATGTCTCATACGACCACTTCTTTATCGGTATAAGTAGCACGGCCCACACACCTGTCGTGATAGGCGACTCATGCTCAAAATACTTGACCTTTCCGAAGAAAACACTTTGAGCAGATGCCTAATCCAAACACGTCGATCAAGGTCACTTGAGGGTTTCTTCACTTGTGCAAGACGTTTAGAGCTCATACGAGATTTCGTCCAGCGACAGCTTCAGACGGGGCCATAACAGCATCCCTGAACCGTCAGAAAGTGTGAAGGTATTGTATGTTACGACACATTGCATTATACTTTTCCTTCAGTATAAGTGTTTTGGGAATATGTCACCCAACTATATTTGGCACCTGTCGGAGCAATAAGATGACCTTATTACATTATGACTTATATCCTTTTTTGTGAAAGTTTATTTCACAGAAATTTAGCCTTCTTTAGAGCTGCCTTAGGGCAAGTCACCTGTTAATCACGAAATTTTGGACACATCGTAGGTATTTCTCATTTGCGCCATAAAAGCAAACAAAAGATTAAGGAAATAACTAATTCCTCGAAAGCGTATTCGGCTTAGTGAATACGCGTTCCGATCTTTGCGATTGTTATCCGCTTGCACTTTTCGTACTATACAAATCAGCGCCCGTTTGTCGAACCGCATTAAGGCTGTCCAATAGATGCACAGCATTGAAGAGAGCACGACAAAGAATTGACGCACGACAAGTTAGTACCACTTGTAAATAGCGCTGCTTATATACAGGAGGCTTCTTTTACGGATTTTTTTAGACACATGGTTTACGGGTCAAAAAAAACAATAGAAGCCCAATTAGATCTTCCTGCTAGCTAATTGCAGTGTCTTGAAGAAAGTGCTATTAGTGTTTTGATCGCTATACTTGTTATTAAGGCGCTGTCTTGGTCGATAGTTGCTATCTAATGTTGTGCATGCTTCTTTTCTTATTGTAACCAAATCACATGCGCATCGTATACCTTTTTCGGCACCATTGTTAGTTATTTATAAACTTGTGTAATGGCGCCGGAGTGGGCTTCTTGAACAAAGACATTTGCGCCTCTAGGACCCATATAGCGCACCTCAGTACGCATGCTCTTGTTCTCGCATTTCGCCCCATCAAAACTAGGATCAGCACTGCTGTATTGGAACCGGTGCCCTACAATACCGCCACACAAAGTCCATAGGCCACAGCTCTGCCGTGTGTGCGATCTAGAGGAGCAAAAGTGCGTCAAAACCACAAAAAAAAATTGGGAAACGTCCCGTGTTGAATGATTTGCATCTGGCTGTCTTGAGATAGGTGTCTGCTGTATTTTTGTGGTGCGGGCTGAGGCTTTATTTTTTTTGTACCTCACAATACCAAATGTCTTGAGATAGGGAACTGTATGCGTCTTTAACTTAGATTATTCTTGTAAAAGCAAGGGAAACCGCTTCATTCCAACATCCTAGCGGAGATTCACGGTTGCAGTAAGAGTGCGTTTCTTCAGCCGCCTGAGTATCACATATAGAAAACTATTTTGCTTTAGCTCCTTGCCCAACTTCTCGCGAAAGCCGCATGCAAGAGGTAAAATAAAACGTTCTTCTCACTCAAGCTCTCACCAAGAACTTACAAAAAATCGATTTCCAGCTGTATTGTGCCTGTTGAGCGCTCCGTAATTACAATACGCACTACTTCTTTGCACATTCTGTGCAGGAGACAAGAAATCAAAGTAAACATAAGTTCATCGTAGCGTTCGCTTGTTTACTTCACGCCACAGGTGCACGCTTTCACGTGTCAAACGCGCTGGCCGGGGCAGACTGATGGTTTCCAATATGGCAAAAGAGCTCTGCAGGCGCAGAAGCCATGTGACTGAGGCAAACTTTCTTTACAACAAGGGCTATGTAATTCGTATATGCTGCATTGCTTGGTGGATAGAAATGGAACGGACTTGATGAACTTCGACAGCCACTGAACCTAACGTAAAAATTAACCTGTAAACTGCTACTCGGTTCCCTGCATTGCTTCATAAATACCTAAAGCAAGTATCTTGATCGAATCCTCTGTGCTCTGCCTCAGGTAAGCCGAAGCAATAAACGAAATAAATCCTTTTGTTGGAAAACAAAGTGCAACAGATTTGAAGCGCAACAATTACGCTATGAGCATGTCCGAACTGTTGAATGAAATGAAGTACTATCTAGGTGTTTGTTTAGTGGAAAGCTTAAAAATATTTATACTTCAAAATAAAATGAGAGAACAACCCAGTTTCGCATTAAGTTTGACAGCATATATATTGAATATTCCTGCACTTTCTCAGAAATGTGGCAGAAGTAGAGGTAGGGGTCATTATGCCGAAGGGCAGCTTATTCTTGTATAGGATGGGTGCTAATGCAATAGGTTCGAAAATAGGCTAAAATATACTGTTTTCGGTTTTAGTGGACGGAGGGAAGACCGCCTTCGTAGCTCAGCGGTAGAGCATCGGACGCGATATCCGAAGGTCGTGGGTTCGGTTCCCACCGAAGGCAGGTTTGTCTTTTCGTCCACATTAATTCCTTTCTACTTACCCCAAAATTACAATATCATAATTACGAATTGCAAACTCTTCCCGTATTCTTTCCTAGGCTTCAATGATTGTTGTTTCATTAACTTGTTTCTAGCTACCATAGCACATAGACAGCCAGGATTTCTTACCGAAACGGAACATCAGCAGACACCACAGAGCCATCGTAAGAACTACTTGCTTCCATTTAGGATAAGTTTCCAACATCTGAGCTTTACATGTATTCGTCTTCATCATGTAAATTTTCTTATGGTTGTTTTGAGAATATTTTTTAAAATGTTATTTACAACATATTTCACAAAATGCGAAGGCATTGCCAGACCCCTAAATGAAATTGCAGAGATAATACATAATACTAATATTACATAACTCATACACGAAGGTAAATAGAAACTTAGCGTTATTTTATCGTTCCCCACGCGAGAAAACAGAACAGACATAATACATAACAATGAAATTGACATGCACAACTTACACAGGAATGTAAATGAAAAGAAGTGCCCTTTTATAGACAGTATTGTCTCACAGCAGACTTGATGTTACGGGCTTCTTATACATGTACTGGCAGAGAATCCCATATTAGTGCGCCGTTAAATTCAACGAGCCTTTTCCCGTACAGATGATGACATGGAGGAAGATTAAAACACTGGGTTGTTGCAGCTCGTGTATTTCTTAACGGGATTTTAAACAAGGAAATTGGAGGTGGAACATTGGTTTCAATAATACCACGAATGACCTCAGCAATTTTCAATTCATACAATGCATGCACTGGCAACAAAAGCAATGAGCTATTGAAGTACGTACTGGATTATGTACGCCTACAATAACCGAATTTTTATGCACGTTTTTCCGGATGGATTAAGAATATGTTTGGCAGAAAAGCAGTAATCTTATTGTGAAGAACCTTCCTGACAAGAACTGTTTGCTTGGGGTAAGGTAAACGAATAATTCACGAATGATGCTTTACAGTGTAGTTGAGGAGCACGGCCTGAGGATGGCTGCAGCCGCGACCGTCCTGCTCCTGCTGGCATTTGCTTTGCGCTGCGCTGCATTCGACGTGGAGACAGTCACTTCTCTGGGCACTGTTGGCGGAAAACGGATCGAAGTACTGGATCGCGAATTGGAGGTGTATCGGGGAATTCCCTACGCGCAACCACCGCTGGGACCGCTGCGCTTCCGCTCGCCCCAACCGCACCAGGGTTGGGAAGGTGTGCTAGATGCCACGAATAGAAGGACTGCCTGCCCACAAGTACGCTCCTTTTCATATCTTCTTCTGTTATTTTTTATGTGATTTTTTTATTAGTACGAGTGGCTTCAGATTGGCTGTGTTCAGGCCGGCGGCGATGTCGTTCACACCGGAGGACTTCAGTACTTATTTTGTTGATATCTTCAACAATACGACATTGTCATGATACTTGCGGTGAAAGATAAGGTTCAAGAAGATCTGCTGAATAGGCATCTCCATGCGTACTGTCTGTTTGAAATAAATATGTGCGCACACATGGGAGAGCTTGATAAGTAATGTCGCATTCCGTATCTAGTGGTGCTGGGATGGCGCTGGGAAAACTGCAGTGGTTGGAAAGAGCAAAGTTCTACGATGTGCTGCGACTGGCACTAAGCATCTGGTGCCAAGACAAGCAGGACGCATCTAAGAGCTTCGTATAGCAGGGCCTGTTTTAACAATCAGGTGCAGCAAAATGCAGTAATAACTTTCACTCTCTATTTAGCTATTTTCGCTGAATCCGGATTTTTCGTGTGAACATACGCACATCTCCAACCCACTACCCCTTTACACAAGCAATACAAAAAGAAACAAGCATGTGAAAAGAAAACAAGATTTAAGCAGATCAACACAGGTGTTTAGAGCGCAACTCTCGACAGAAAACGACGTCTGTTTGATGAAAAGCGTTAACGTCGCAATACCCTGCAACGTTAATTACCAATGATCTTGTAGATAAGACTAGTCGGGTTTGTACGAACATTTAAGTGAACAGTGGCACCCTTCGAATCATGTTTCTAGTCTCGTCACGGTGGTCTAGTGTCTGTGGCACTCGGCTGCTGATCCGAAGTTTGCGGGATCGAATTCCTGTCGCGGCGGCTGCCTTTTGATGGAAAGGAGATGTTTGAGGCCATGTACTGTGCTATATCAGTGCACGTTAGGAACACCAGGTGGTCGAAATTCCCGGGGCCCTCCTCTACAGCGTCTCTCATGACCATATCGTGGTTCTGGAACATAACACCCGAGCAATCAATCAATCGATTATTCGAGTGATTGATTCGATCGAAAACAGAATCATTTTCGAGACCACGTGGCACACATTCGCGTCCAATAGTGACGTTGCAAATTCTCACTGCGGGATTTATACTATGGGACGCTTGTGTATTGCGAATACTCTGCTCATGCATCATTCCTTAGTACTATGCTATGTATACAAACGTGTCCCTTTCATGTTAGTGTGCTGAGATGCTTGGCACGTTTCCTACAGAGGCGATAGTTTTCACAAGAGATTCTTTTACGCGAAGCTGGACGTGTTGGTCACGTGTTTTTGGCGTCACACTGAAGCTTCCGTCTCCGTTCGTCCGGAATGTTTCGTACAAGCGAAATGAGTGCTATCAATATTTAAAGACTGGAATTTTATAAAACATATTGTAGTGCGACAGTAAGCCAAGCACGGTGCACATCGACCACGCCAACGTGAATGTGACACTTCGAAAGTGCTGCATCTATGAAAAGTTTATGAACCGGGACACACACAAAGCACGATAATGTACATAGGGCATAACAGTAGAGTAAGCCGAAAACGGAGCACATTAGGTAAGCGGTGAACCCATCAGTAGGAAAACATTGCTTCGCGCATAACAGCTTGCATCATTCGTTAATATTTCTGGCTCGCTTGCTGTACCACTCTGCAGGTGGGTGCGGGAAACCGGGAGATGAAAACGTCGCTGAAACACTTTTGTTGTTTCATCGGCCAGAGGTACTATGAATATCTGAATTTCATATTCGTAATCGTGCTTCACCACCACCTCCGAGAAAATGGCCACGAGATTGACTTTCAGTGGGTGCCCAGTCACTGCGGAATCAGCGGCAACGAGTCCGCAGATGGCGCAGCTCGCACTTCACATCAAGAAGCGAACATTATTTCAATTCCACTCTCAAGGACAGATGCTGCAATGCAGCTTCGACACATGGCACGCCGTCTCTCACTGGTTGAGTGGAACTCACCAAACATCACACGAACGCGACTGTACCAGCTAAACCCTTCCCTGCATCTCCGCCCGCCATCAGGACTTCCTCGACATGAGGCCTCGCTTCTTTGTCGACTTTGGCTGGGAGTTGCCTTCACAATGGCATACTCCGCATTAATTGGAGCGATCGACAGTGCAACCTGCGAGATGTGCGACACCGACGAAACCCTGGACCATCTGCTGTTCCACTGTCCGCGATTCGTCGAGGAAAGGAAAATTCTTGCTGAGACGCTACACCACCTTGACGATCGGCCACTGTCCTTACAGATGCTACTCGAACACCGCCCTCATCGCTCGACGGCCCACAAGGCACTAAAAGCACTTTTACGCTTTCTCAAGACGACTGGTTTGCGTGAACGCCTTTGACAGTTGGACTTGCCCGACAACGTCTTTTTCATTATTCCGCTTCCTTCTCTCTCTCCCATCTTTCTATTCCCCCTTCCCACTCCCCCAGTGTAGGGTAGCCAACCGGACGCCCTTCTGGTTAACCTCCCTGCCTTTCTGTTTTCCCCTTCCTCCTCCTCCTCCTCATATTCGTTCGTGGTTGCTCTATAATATAATTGATTTCTGGGATTTTCTGAACCAAGGCAAGTGTATGAATATGAGAGACGATGTAGTGCAGAGCTTCAGCCCTGTCGACCATCTGGCATCCTTTAACGTGCACTGACATCGCGCAGTACGCGGGCTTGAACTTTTCGTCTTCACTGAAATGCAGCCACTGTGACCAGCATTCCATCCCGCGACCTTCAAACCGCAGCCGAGGGCCATAACCACTAGACCACCATGTCGGGGTACTTTGTAAATTAAGGGAACAATTTATACGTCTAGAAAGGCAATTCATAGCTGACATATTTTAAGAAAGTTCATTTCACACCTACGACTACTGACACATTTAAAGGAAGGCACAAGGTGTAGCAAGAAAGGCCATCTTTCGACAGCAACAAAAGAAAACTTATGTGCCAACTTAAGGCTTCATTTTATAAGCGTAATCTGCGCAAGTCGGCATTGAAATGGCGCGAGGAACATTGGCGCGTTCATGTCAGACGTTAGAATCACAAACTTATTCTGGCTGATCCTAAGCACAAGGTCTTCTTTCAGGGATGCTCTAAACTATTTGTGAAACACGTCATTACTTTCTGCAGCAATAGTCACCATGAAAAAACGCCAAGAAATCGGTCGCTGTTTGGCGCACCTCATTGAAATCTTGAGACTCATTGTTGTGAATTTTTATTCATGCAATGCTGTTTCACTGTTTCTTATGGTTAATATTATTCGGTCTTCAAGCCTTAAGAAAGTCGAACCACAAGTTACGCTCGCACTGATGCCAGCAGTACTCATTTAAGGACAACCTTGAATTTAAAAAAATACAACATCGCTTTCAATTTCTAAACTGACCGAGATAAGCACTTCAAGAAGGCATATTCCGAAAGAAGCGATGAAGAGAGCAATTTACACATTTTACTTAAAAGTGTTCTGAATATGCAGGGTCACCAATTAACGCTTTCCTAGCTGTAGCATGTTATCCACTTCTCGGCCTAGAACAACTCGATCTCTGAATCATTGCAGGTTGTCCTTGCATCCTTCGTGGTTGCAGAAGTGGAGCTGACTGAAGACTGCCTGCACCTGAATATCTGGACTCCCGTGGCAGGCAGCCAGGATCGGGTTCCTGTGCTCGTCTCTATTCACGGTGGAGGCTTTTCGTACGGCTCCTCCAGTGCTGATTTTTTCGACAGCACTATTTTGGCCGCGAAGACTGGCTTTGTCGTCGTGTCCTTCAACTACAGGCTGGACATCCTGGGATTTCTGGACGCCAACACGACAGAGGCACCCGGGAACGTGGGCCTCATGGACCAGAATTTGGCGCTCAAATGGATCCAGGCACACATCCACCACTTCGGAGGCGACCCGTCCAATGTGACCATTTTTGGTGTGAGCGCGGGTGGCATGAGCGTCCACGCTCACGTCATCTCGCCTGTGAGCAGAGGCCTCTTCAAAAGGGCAGCCATGATGAGCGGAACGCAGGACAGCCCTGACTTTGTCGAGAACTGGAGCGACAGCAGAGCCAAAGGTAACGTTGTCGCCATGACAGTAGGCTGCGCCGATGATGTCACCACACTGGCGTCAAACCCGCAATCAGTCTTGGCCTGCCTGAGAACCAAGAGCGCTGAAGAGCTCGTGCGCGCGGCCTCCGAAAGTTTCAAGCCCAGGATTTTCTCGTTTTTGCCAACATACCCGAACCAATTCCTGCCCCAGGAACCTGCTGTAGCAGTGAAGGAAGGCTCTTTCAATCCTGCTGAACTAATTGTTAGCGTAACCACAGACGAAGGAGCAGCGACCCTGATGTACCCTCTGAGACAGGACTGTTGGCCGAGAACGTCGAAGGGCTCCACGAGCCTTCGTTCAACAGCTCGCTCCACGAGGTTACGTTTTCCTGGCTGAAAGTAAACTCATCGAGTGTGCTCGGAACGTACCTTTCACAGGTGCATGATCTGGCCTCCCTGAGACGCGCATACGTTGACTTCCTTTCGGATAGGACGTTTGTGTGCCCGATGCACTTCACTGCCGAAGCTCATTCCAAGCACGGCCAGTCCGTGTACTCCTACGTGTTTTCTTACCGCACGGCAAAAAGCCCTTGGCCAGCGTGGGTTGGTGCGCCGCACGGAGAGGACCTTGGTTACATATACGGATTCCCCTTCGTTCACCCGGAAAAATACGAGGCTGAAGACGCCGTCATGTCCGAGACCATCATCAATATGCTGTCCTCGTTCGCATCCACAGGGTGAGGGAATTTGTTCTTAACGCAGATTTTTCCGGTCGTAACTATTCAGGAGGTTTCTGGAATCTAGATCATCGAAATCATTAATTTTATGCTATATCTGTTCTTTTTTTATTGGTAAGTGAGTTGCTGCCGCCTTCGCTTCTAGAATTGGTTTAATGGCTGTCGAAATGATGTTCAGCGAACGTTGTGCACTGTCAGAATGCACGAAAAGGAGGGATAGGTTTAGAAAACTGACAAAGTACAGTGTAACGAATCGCTAACTTGATAAATACTAGGCGCGTAAAAGTTGATTTAAAGAAGGGAAGCTAAATGCGAACAACGCAGACAAAGAGAATAAGGTAAATTGGATAATTCGGTAACAGCAAATCGCGAAATAGTGATTAAGCGCACAGACGCGTAAAGGATACGTGCTAGTTGAAGGACGAGTCACAGTGCAGATGTGAAAAACAAAAAAGGAAAAAGATTCGCTTCAGCAGAAGTTCTGTGTGACGCATGGGTAACGGCACCTTTGGGTATTGATGGAAGTCAAAGAGACGCATTGCTATGAAGTAAACAGAGGGGAGGTGGATGCCTTATATTAAAATTTAAGGACCCTCGTTAACAGAAGCAGTTGTGTGCTCATTCCGTGGGGTAGCTCCGGTAACAGATCCCGGAATCGGAATAAGGCTACACAAAGCATCTTCATACGATACTTTCCGCTGGTGTGGTGTTGGCGGTTTCGCCAAATTGGCTTCTGGCATTCTCCTGCGATTTTCGAGCCCTCATTTGAGAATCACTGAGTTACAGGACTATGTACGTCATGTTTGCAGCAACTAAATCCGTAAACTGTCTAGGAAAATGAAAGAAATGGCGTCTAATCAACTGATGACATTTGATAAAGGTATACGCCTTTAGCAGGGAGTGAGTGGGTGTATTCGCTTGCCAGTACCTGTGATAAACATGCAAAATTGGAGCTTTCGCAAAAAAGGTTGGCAAGATAGAGCCTACAACAGTAGTAGTGTTCTTAAAGACGCGGGTAACGTAATGTTCTGGAAAGAGCTGCTCTTGTGGTGCTAAAAACAACATTCATAAAAAAGCCATAAAGCTAGACATACCCACTTAAAGCAAAGCTGTGGGTGACACTGAAACTGCTATGCTTTCCGTTTCCTTACGCCAACGACGCCTCTTCTATAACACGGCTTCAGTGATTCCCTCCGACACAGGCGCATCTCTTTTAGATCCGAAGCAGCTTATGGTCGGGGTCATGTCACTCCCTCCCTCCCTCTATCAATCAATCCGTTGTGTGGCGCCCACACCCGCACTGCACATGCGCATCCTCCTCCCCCTCCTCTCTTTGGCTCATCTCCTCTCCTCTCGGCTCCTCTCCCCTCCTCTCCTAACGGTGCGCGTTGGTTATATGGAAACGCTCTTTCTTCGATGAACGCTTTACCAGCTCGCAAGGAACGAGGACGCGCCCTCGCCCGCGAGAGAAAGCTGACGCAGGCAGCGTCCGCTAGCGTCAAACCGATGCAAACGCGGTGTGCACCCCCCGTGCTGCTTCGCATCGCCTCATGGTCCCTTTTAGCGGGAGATGGAGTAATTTTTGAAGTTAGCGTTGTCCTTCCTCGACTGATCCATGCTATGATGAGTGCGTGTTCCCTACGTGTACAAAGCACATATCGTCACACGAGAAATTTCCATTGCGACATTTTGTTTAAGCGTACTTGCAGTATGCAGTTCTTGATTATGTTAGGTAGTCATCAAGTATTGCAATACTTGATATGAGTACAGCAGGAGAAAACTTTTTTTTTTGCTCTACTGACTCTCTATTAGAGTGGAGGGCTGGCGCACATGGTCAGCCGATGAGCCATCACCCTGGCTCTATCTCTAGAGCGGCCTTGAATTTTGAGGTCTGCTGATCTGAAGATGTCAGCCTGTGCTCCACATGATTCAGCCCATACCCGACAAAACTTGAGTGGCTATTTTAGCGCCTAGTCTGCAGTGCTTGTTCATTCAGCTGAAAGGAGTGATGATAAAATGACCCTTATCTACAAGCGTACACATCCTGTTCACTGGTGAACTTGGAAGCGCTATCTATGCAGATTAATATGCCAAATATGCATGAGATGGAGTATCGCATTTCCTGGGTATACGAGCAATCTTACGGCTGCCGTAATGTAACCAAGTGTTGAGCCGTATCTTCCAACGCCTGATTTAGGCACTGTATTTGCATATTTTTCAAGTTTATGACTGTATATTCGTATTTCTTGCGTGATAACACCACTTCCATAGGTCAGAGCAAGAGTATTTTAGACTCGTGGCAAAACAAGTACTGTCTAGCAACAGCATTGTTACTAGGGGAGGAATCGTACTAGCATAACATGCAGGAATATAGACATCATACTAGAGCGCGGCGTACTATGGTCCTCTATATATATCAAAATTTGTTGGATAAATCTATGATGGGCATGAAATCTGACTTCTTATAGGAAATGAAGTGGTGGTTACACAGAAAAAATCGGGCAGATACCACGCATTATAGGAATTGGTGTTGTGAGAAGCCATCAGAGATGGAATTGCCTACGATAAATTCTTTGGCATGAGCCAAGTCTTACGACTAGGATTAAGGTCCTTTTGCAAAGTGCATGAGTGGGTGTATGTTTAACGTGGTTTACCGGTACGTCGACACCACTATGGCGACCGAACGGTACCTGATAGTACGACGCAACTTTGGCGCTCATGTCAGCGCACAGCACGAATTTTTAATTTTTTTTTCGCGGAGGGGCGGGGGGGTGGTAAAATGCGTGCTATGATGCGCTGGTGCGCACATCATAAGCGTCATTTGCTAAAGTATTCCTACGGCATCGCACAAAGTCGCACAAAGGCATGCCGAGTGATAGTAAAACATGTGTTTATTAACTTCCTATGACAGCGCTTGAACACATCAAAATCATTATTCAGGTTACAGCAACCCCATCATTACAACTGCCGGTGTAGTAGGTTCGCTCACGATATATATACTATGTGGCAAGGGCCTCAGTAGCTTATGGGAACGCGCTAGCTTGGCGCCTCTGAGGCCCGAGTTCGATACCTCACCTACTGATTTGTACGTTGTGTGTGCCCGTGTCATTGCAGTGCTTATATTTTAATCACAAGATACGAAAACGGTGCACATTTCCCGCTTTTAAGTGGCTTCTGATGTTATGCTAAATGTCAGTTGTAGTTGATCCTTGATTGACCATACCCGCCTTGCTCAGGCCGATCACGCGGCAATGAGACACACGTCATCGCAATATCGTTTTCGTGACATACATGACAATTATATCGTGTTATAGATGGAAAGTTCAGTGATTCAGGTTCGTCGTGTATGCATACCCTACCTCTCAAGTATTTCGGTATACCAGGTGATGGAGGTGAAAGGATAGTCTTCCGACGTAGGCGGCTAGATTAGATAGATAGATAGATAGATAGATAGATAGATAGATAGATAGATAGATAGATAGATAGATAGATAGATAGATAGATAGATAGATAGATAGATAGATAGATAGATAGATAGTGTTCAAAGTTGCTTATGTTCGCCAAGAAATGCTTCGCATTTGCAGCAGTGGGCTTTGTTGTCTTCTTTTTGTGGGGAACTACCTAATAATTGAAGAAAATGGCATTGAGTTACTCTAAAATCTAGTGTCTGTTTTCTCGTGAGCAGCTAGCGCCTTCATGTTTATAAATCAGCACACTGGAATTCATTCGTTGCCTCGCGCAAATCCAGGATTGGTAGAATTGTGGCACATTTTATAAAACCTCACTAAGAAATATGCAGGTACGAACCTAAACTTCATCAATGTCAAAGAAATGTTCTTCAAACTCATTTGGATGGCGCCATTAAAGGAATGTAAGCGAGTCTTTAAGAGCGCCCTGGGTTCTTGCTTTTTACTGCACACGTTTCGACTAACTTGAACTGCGCATAACGAATATAATCACACTCTATCACTGTACGCGACCATTGCTGAAATCATCACGCGAAACTACCGGGCAATAAGTTTGTAACTTGCACTCCATTTATTTCATTTCCTACGTTCTTTATAGACGCTGCCAAGTGGTAGTCACACAGTTTTGCTTCTTGCGCAGGGTACCTCAACTGCCGATGGGGAATCAGTGGCCAAAGTACACCGAAGACAACCCCGTGTCAATTTTCTTCACCAAAAACAACATCACGGAAGTCATTGGCTTCCGCAAACCGTTCTGCAATGAGTGGAGATCGGACAGGCAAAATTAGTACCGTGTTCTACTTTCGAGGCAGCTAATGTATAATTTCTTCTAGCCTAAAATAAAAAAAAATCTCAAAGGAGTTTCATGCCCTGAAAATCGAGGAAACAGCGAAGCTGGGCTGTTATCATTAATAGTGACGCGTAACTGGCTAGCGCAACAAGTTCGCGATTACTGTCATGCGTCACTGTCACTATGGGTATCAACGTCACTAAAATGAAGCCATGGACACAGAGCAAAGGCGTTCGAAGCGTATAGAGGGAAAGTGCGCGTTCACTTTTCTCTTCTCTGCAGCCCTATAGCTCTTTTATATACTGCCACTCGAATAACCTTTGTAATTTGGCAGTAGGCTGAAAAAGAAGGAATGTGGGTAGTCGATCGGATTTTTCTTGCACTACACCGAACGCGAAACACGGACATGGCAAGCTCCGAAACTGCTCCGCTGTCAGGGACCCTCCGTTGATGAATCCACCAGGTGGTTATGTGCAACCTAAAAGAAAAACATCTTTCTGGGCAGCTACGGACATTGACTGGAATTCTGTCGAAATGACCATCATTCCATGTTCCCAAGTTGTTACCCGAGGTCACAAGGTCCTACCCAAGGCCGTGATAAAGGCAGGACTGCCCGTTGCAATTACGCCTTTAATGAAATTACCGACACAATTAGTTTTCTTCGTCCTGGAGCCTCAACGTAGAATTAAGAACACCACATTGAACGGAGTACACTTGGTGTAAACTATAGCTCTCATATTGCGACTTAAGGGATGGACTAATTGCGAGCAGAGCACATTTCAAAGGGGTTAGTATAGCGTAAGTGTTGTTCTGTCCAGAGTCCTGTGTTTAAGGGTTGCATGTGAACAGGGAAGAATGCAGGCCCGGCGAAGCAGTATAGGGCGTCGGGTGGTACCCAGCACCACCTAACTGCAGCGGCTAACACTTTTCAGTTAACCGCTGTCGTAAAGTAACAGCAATCAAAGAATTGTGAACTCACAGAATTTTCAGTATTTTCTTTGGACGAGAACGCCGTGTGCGCTGACAAGGAATTTTATTAGGCTGCATTTAGGCGCGCGGCCCCAATGAGTCGGTACTAGCTCTACTACAGTCATTAACGGCTTCGGCAACAAAGTATCTGCAGACATAGAGAAATCTACGGACAAACTAAAATACTCGCTCGATGAGCGGGCATGGCAACGTCATCTACGACCTCGCGTTGCGTCGCAGCTCTTATTTTTTCTATTAGCTCTTTTCATTTTGAGGCAGTGCCCTGAAGCTGATGGCCAACTCCACACAATCGACCATGATTTACGATAGGGCCTATTCTACACGCACGGTCTGGTAGCATGCTTGCGAACGAAGTTGGCAACAAAATAAATGACATTACGGTCAGCTCGCAGAAGCGTTGGCCTGTTTGTGTCGCGGTAGAGCGACATGCTTTCACATGCAAACGACGTGCAGCGGAAGAAAGGCAGCATGGTTATGCCCGAGAATACGGTGCAAGCACACAGTACATGCGAGTTTAGCACACGGCATCGGGGACGCGTTCTTTACGACTGCGCCTATGTCGTTCGAAGTTTCGACGACTTTGTGCGTTGGATTCGTTTCAATCTGTTGTCCACTACAGACAGATGGCTGTATCAACGTGACGCCGATCGCAGGACATGCGTCACCTTCGGCGATCCTCGTTAAAGGTGAGAATTTTCATCGAATGTATACCGCAGTGATTAACGTGAGCCGATGGGTCGCAAGAGTGTATCACTGAGTTAGAATGGAGATGCATATGCAGGACTCGGGAAGTGAGGCACATAGCAAACTACAGAAGGCCACGAGTCTGTGAGGTGCAAAGTTCATACCTTTTGCAAGCTAATACTTCTGGCACGAAATGCTGATTGCAGAAAGTATTGGGCGTAATGTGTTCACTCATCTGCCCGAAAGAGATATACAGACAAATTGAAATGCATTCTTCAGCGCTTGCACCGGTACAAAGCGGTAACTATTCTAGCTTTACGCAAACTTCCATCGCATATATTTTCGGTGGTTATACTGATGAACTCTCGACCTGTATGTACTACCCTGGCGGCCCCGAAGTCATCGAAATGTCGGCTAGAATTTCAAGCATATATGCCCAAACATGTGCATCGGGTACATTTGGTATGGGTACCTGGCCACGCGGGAATAACACTAAACGAGTTAGCGGACACACTGGCGTCAGGCCCAGTCTTGATGGTTCTGAATCCCTCCTCGTTTAAGGTCATTGCAAGGTCAGGAAAATTTCATCTTCGAGACGTCAATGCTAAGTCCTTTGTTCAAACAGTAACGACTTTCGGCACCTTCGATATCCTTGGCCAAGCATTGGTGCGGCAGAAGGAAATTCGAAGTTTCATTAAGCAAGTTACGCAGCAGGGTGCCAACTAAATTTTTGCGCGCAGAGATCAGTTCCGCTGCATCCCCCCAAAGCTCGTATTGTAACAAAGCGGGAACAATAGAACATTTTCTAATAGAATGCATGTACAAACACCAAAGGAAAGGATTTTTGGAAATACCCATTGGAAACATTGGATTGGAGTTTGACGTAACTACATTTCTCTTCCTGGGGGTGTCGGCACTCGGTCAGTGTAATAAAGCTGTATGTGATGAAGTATTAATTTTTTTCCGAAACTAACAGGCTTCCTTGCTAATTTATTTGTTTGTCTTTACAGAAAATTTTAGTTTCTTCTCTTGCAAGTCATAACGGATTATATAAACACAATGCAACTTTTATGACAGCTACCTCGTAAAGAAATCAATATAACCACTCTCTTCATTGCTTTACAAAATCTTATGATAGCTTCCTCTTCTTATTCATCAGTTGTTCTTTCTTTTCCTTCTTTCGATTTCCTCCTATCCTTCTGCCGCGCGATTCGTGGCCGTTTCGCCAAACTTCCAGGTAAACACAAAACAAAATAAAACAAAACACACATGTCAGAAAGGATGTGAGACGATTTTATTGCGGATGCTCCTCAAGTCTGTGAACCGTGCTGGACAAGCGCATATTCTGAATATTTCATTCCAAGTTATCTTTTCTAGAATAAGGATATTTATAAATATTCTCTGCTGTAGTTTCCAAAATTTTACGCTGCCATTTTTTCCCACGAAGACATGACTAATACATGAAATAAAATTGAACACAATAGACCTAAGCTTATTAGGATTCTGTGACATTTGACAATTATTCAAGGATTCTGTGACATTAGGATTATTAGGATTCTTGACACTATTAATTATTAGGATTCTGTGACATTTAACAATTATTCAAGGAAATTAGCGCAGCTTGTGCATTCGAGGCAGTGAGTAGGCCAAGTAGGCGGGCATTCCTGCTTACCATACCCGAAAAATGTGGCCGACATGGTATAAATAGAAGCTGCGTCATAGTGTATGGCAACACGAGATTTACCTGTTACTGTAGTAAGAAAGATAAACTACTAGATTTTCGGGCTGTTCATTATCACAATCAGGAAGACCAACATCTGCTGATGGGATGAACAAATAATCCATGGTACAACTACGATATCCAAGGCTTATATACACAAGCACGGCGCAGCTATAATGTTGACTCATGCCTCAAGCCCTAAAATGGGGAAATCAAGCGCGTAAAACGGACAATCTGACATTTCATTCGGGTCGCAAAAATTTTCATGGCAAATTAGGCGCCCTCGGTCAACCTGAACTAGCGTTGTATCCAGCTGAGGCAAGTTTTCTTCACCGAAACTATGTGGGTCACGCCCACTGTGGCAACTGACCAAGAATTGGGTGATGCAAAAGTGACTAGAACTTACGGTAATTTACAGAGAGCAAGGGCGAAAAAAAGAAGTTATTGAAGGGTACAATACAACGCAGAGAAACAAACTATATCGCAGATAAACTGAGCACCAGTCTGTACCGCCAAGCACTCCTTTCACAGTTATTCTTTTTGTGGGCTGCAGATTCCAGAATCTTCTTGAACACTTCAAGATGCTGTTGCTTGAAAAAAATTTAACAGATTTATGCTGCTGAAAATGCAGACAAGTGTGCTCACAGAACCACGATAAATTCAGAAATATGTCTAGGAACAGAAATAAGCGTAAAATTGTTTAGCATTCAGTGTTAGGGACCGCGCAAGGAATAATAATGAAACAGCCTGAAGATGACATGCTGAAACGGAAGACGATAGGCCATGAGGTCGGTGGTTGGTATAATATCAATGTGTTAAACCAAAGAGAAATCTCTCATTGGATAAGGAGCTGTCACTATTCCTTGTAGAATGGTATGTTCTGCTGCGGTCGAAAAAATTGCAGCAGGGAAAAGATATTTCTTCTCTAAACCATGTTGAAAAGGTAGCTAAGCGCAGTTTCAGTAAGATCTACTCACTTGATAGCTATCGCTTGCACTCCTCCTAACCATACGGCAAATTCATTCCCTAATTTCTAAACATTTCCACACATGCCCGGAAACAAAACTAGAAACTCCGGAAATCAAGCAGAGCTTGCGAAGTGTCTTAAGTTAATAAATTATTCACAAAGTGTGACACACCCTATACTAGGAAGTGCTATCCTGCTTTGAAAGCATCATCACTATTATTATCATCACCATCATAAATCTTGATTGTTTTTTGTGGGTTGTAGTCTCGCACATCGCGAACGAAGAAGAAGTATCGGGTCTCAAAATTAGGGAAGTGGCCTGCCGCCTTCCTGATGAAAAATTTTCCGAAGGTAAGCTCCTATTTGCTGAGACCTACAGCACCTTTCCCAAACCGAACGGCATTCCACATCAGATAAGTCGCGCCCAAGCTGGATCGCGCGCTGGGAGCTTTAACCTAAGGCCCACAAGAAGTAACTGTAACGCTGGTGCTCTAACTGTGTCATGGAAGCGCACTGCAATGCCTGTATGTTAATGTAGTTATCCGATCTTGGGGCGACTTAGTTCAATTTAACATGAATCAATTTAACATGAATCAATTTAACATGAATCAATTTAACAATAATGATAACAACAATAATAGATCGCGCGGAATGGAGGCGTCCAAAGTATTTATAACTTCCTGGTATTCCTTAGCGTTTCACCAAATCTATGGAGACGGGCGTTTTTCTGCATACCGCCTCCATCAGAACGCTACCACAGTGGCATGAATTCCCCTCCGTGACATCGAGCTCCTCAACTAGACACCCTAGCCACTAAACTACCCCTTCAAGTCATTTTGTAAACTCTCGTTTACAGAAGCCACAATGCGCGATACATTTTTTGAAATTGCGTATACGTGGGAACGAAACACCAAACACCACCTTACTGAATCGCGAGTAAATGCATATTTTTTCTAGTTTCATGCGACCACGACATGTTGCTATGCTTTGATGCGCAGCACTGCGCATAGTGGATGCACCTGCCGCTTAGTGTGGTAGCTTCACATACAGTCGAAAAAGAGGTAGCGTGCGGAAAAAAAGCTCACGTTTTCCTATTCCCACCACGCCTCCTTCCAAATTCCGTCATATGAATCATGTCGCAAGAAAATGCGCGCTATTCTTGCGAATAAGTGTCGATTTTATACGTAAACGTTCGTTACTCCATTGCGTTCAGTAATTCTCTGATGTTCTCTTTGCCCATAGGCTCAAAAGGGTCCTTTAAAGAAACAATTTTGCATAGGTCCTGCGATTACTTGTGGAATTATCGCAACTCGAGCAAGTTCATCTATTACAATGTCGCATTTATTCGCTCGGTGCTTGCTTTTTTCTATCTGGACTGGGAGATTTTTTTAAAACTCATTAGGCAAAATACGCGTAATTAGGAAGACGGTTTAGCTGTAGTGGTTTACTGTATGCTGACTGCGATGATGCCGTACTGTCATGGCCGGGAGATGGATCTTTTGCTCTCCATGACTAGGGGGTTGCTTTATGGGTACGGTAACGAGACGAGATGATGACGCTGGCGCAGGCGGGTCTTGCAGTTTAAAATAGCTACATGTAAACCGCGATGGTGCAGCTTTACCGTATTTACTTATGGTAAGCCACTGCTGCTAGAACGAGCTGACAGCTGCGAGTGTTGGGCTTGAATGTGAACTACGTTTTACAGTGCAGCTGACGCGAGACACCGCGCAATAGACGACCATGTTTCCGCTGCTGGTGCTTCTGGCCGTGGTCCACTGCTGTGCGGCATTCGACGTGGAGAAGACCACTGCTTTGGGCCGCGTTGGCGGAAGCAGGATCGGAGTGTTAGGCAGGACAGTGGAAGAGTACCGTGGGATTCCGTACGCGAAGCCGCCGCTGGGGAGCCTACGCTTTCGCCCGCCCGAGCCTTTGCAAAGCTGGGACGACGTAGTGGACGCCACCACAAGGAGATCTGCCTGCCCACAAGTACGCATATCTATCTATCTATCTATCTATCTATCTATCTATCTATCTATCTATCTATCTATCTATCTATCTATCTATCTATCTATCTATCTGTGTCCTAGCCTAGGATGTTCGGTTCTCCGGTATCAGCGAAGCTATAAACTAATGATTCGTCTACGGGCCACTCGTTCGAAATGCTGTGACAGCTCGTCTGCCGTCACAACGTCAACTACAGATAAGTTCAACAACAGCGCGGTTTTAGGTGGGGCCTTGCTCGTGCCGATGACACGCAGTTTTGCACGTGAGAATAGATAGATTCCGAAGGCAGCACAGTGCGCCTTGTGATGTGCGGAAATTTTCGGGGTGTATGAGGAGTGATCAAGCGTGCTGGAGTTTACTTCTGTTCATCTCAGTCAAGGCTTTGATCTCCGCCGTGCAGGCTGCGTTTCAATCACACTAAATGTGAAGAAAGGAGGAGAAAAAGAAGTGCATGCCCGGACACATTGTGGCTGGATAGCCACTTATGTCATCCACGTGTGCCACAAGATTGGAAAAACATTTAAAATTTCGTGATCACGCTCCTATCTTAATTATGCAATTATTCATAGTCCCTTTGGTACTGCCTGTGTGAGGCAATAGGTATTTGTTGCATATCGGACGCTTAGAACACAAGAAACAAGCTTTAAGGCCCATCACTATGAACACACCCCAATGGCCATCCACGACCAATTTTCGAGTCCTAGACGTTTTTCCTCATCGTAAATTTTTCAGTCGCAAAATGGAGAAAATTATTTTAACTATCGTAAATCACGATTGACATAATCCTAGATTTTTTGCTACAATGCTTGGAAGTGGTCACAACACAAGGCTTGCAACAAACCATAACCTACCTTTACCTAAAGTAGGAACGTGTTGCCACATGGCAACAAGGTGTTCGTGGTTAACACTTTGGAACGTGCTACTTATTGACTTCAACTCAAGTACAGTGCGCTCTTTCTGCCGACATATAAAATACATTTGTTACACAATACATCAGTTTAGTAGCGTTTTATTTTTTTTGTTTTTTTAAACCTGTAGTTGCATGCATTATTTCTTGCCCCAATTTTCAAGTAGATCGTTGTTGATTCGCCGCTGTTCGCTGGCCGATGCGCGTATCTATTACTTAAAATTTTCCTGGTAGTTCCCGCATTCAAAAGTCCGTTAGTACTCGTGTCATGTAGTCTAATGTACTGTATTGTAGAAATAGGTGACATGAACAACTTTCAAGTCATCGAAGGGGGTGGCGCTCCGCGTCCTAGCGGGCCGCATACCTCAGGAGTCGTAATTACCGCAAACATTTTTCTTTTTTGATATGCAGTGGAATGCAATGTGCTGGAATAAACACCGCACACGCGGCCTTCGAAATCGGGATCGCTGCCATGTGATATGGGCTTTTTAAGATACTCTATAGCCACAGTTAGCGCCTGCACAGTTTGTTGCAATTCTAGGAGCATTTCTCAGAGAAAAATTATTGCGTCTTGCACGCCTGTGAAATCTAAGAGTGGAGCCGGGAAAAGGGTGGCGAGCTCACGGTTGCTGTTATATATCGCTATCGTTATCGCTATCATGTGCTAGAGTGCTGAGGGCGAGGACCTCAGTAGTGGATCGAGAGTAACAGCTGGTCCACGTTTTTTTTCTCTGTGACCCAAACTAAGATGCGGGCGATAAGGCTCTCTTTGTTTATTTCTTTGTTTATTTCTTTCTTTCCGTGCTGCCCTCCTTACAGTCACTTTGACGTAAGAGGAGGCTGAGGCAAGGAGTACGAGTAGCTGGTCTTTTGCGAAATGCACCAGTAAGCGTCCACTAGAAGAGCGTATCCTGAATTACAAGGCAAGAATTATTTTTCTAGCACTTTTATTAGCACCTTCACGTGGAACGTCGCGGTGTAAAAGTAGAATGGCTCCTGGAAGTGCAGTTCTTACACGCTTAAATCTGATCTAATGATGCAGGTCGCCATAAGCCCTCTCCTAAGTAGCGGCGTCGAGTTCAGCGAGGACTGCCTGCACCTGAACATCTGGACCCCCGTGGCACGCTACCAAGTGCCCGTCCCGGTACTCGTGTCGATTCACGGCGGAGGCTTCTCCCACGGCTCTGCAAGTGTCGACATCTTCAACGGTGGCATCCTGGCCGCCAGGAGTGGTTTCGTCGTCGTATCCTTCAACTATAGGCTCGGCGTTCTGGGCTTTTTAGACGCCAAATCAACAGAAGCACCCGGGAACGTGGGACTTATGGACCAGAATTTGGCTCTTAGGTGGATCCAGGCACACATTCACCACTTCAGGGGCGACCCCTCGAAAGTAACAATCTTCGGCGTCAGCGCGGGAGCGATGAGCGCTCACGCTCACGTGCTGTCCCCAATGAGTAGAGGGCTCTTCAGGACGGCTTGCCTTATGAGCGGAACGTTCCACAGTCCAGACTTTGTCGAGCACGTGAGCGACAGTATGAGCAAAGGCGACGTCGTGGCAAGACGCGTTGGATGCCTCGTTGGTAACACCACACTTGCTTCAAGCCCAGAGTCCGTGGTGGCTTGCCTACGGACCAAAAGGGCCGATGATCTCGTGCACTGCTACAACCGAAAGTTTCAAGTCCAAGATATTTCCGTTCTTGCCGACGTATCCCCAACCAGTTCCTGCCCAAAAATCCGGCTGCGGCGGTCCAAGACGGCTCCTTCAACTCAGCCTGATCTAATAGTGGGAGTGACCACAGACGAAGGCGTGACAGCGCTGCTATACCCTCGCAGACACGAACTGTTGGCTGAGAAGATCGAGGGGCTCGATGAGGCTTACTTCAACAGGTCCATCCACGAGACAATCTTCTCCTGGCTAAAGAACAACTCGTCGAGTAACCTCGCAACGTACACAGCCGAGGCCAGAGACAAGGCTGCCCTGAGACGCGCATACGTGGACTTCTTGTCAGACAGGACGTTCGTCTGTCCGAAACACTTCACAGCCGAGGGTCACTCCGAAGCGCGGTCAGTCCGTGTACTCATACGTCTTTGATTACCTGTCGGCCGAGAGCAGCCTGCCAACGTGGACAAGCACGCCGCACGGTTGGGACTTGGCCTACATACTGGGGTTGCCCCTGGTTCAAAGGAAACAGTACAATGATTATGACGCTTTCATGTCGGAGACCTACATGGGGATGCTGTCGACGTTTGCTTCCATCGGGTGAGAGAAATTGTCCTGTAACCTAGATTTCCACTACATTGACATATCTTAGGATGCGTGCAGTTTTGAGACGAATACTACAGGTCATCCGTTGATGCCTCAGATAACCTGTATGAGGGCAATATTTTGGCCGGCAGTGGCACAACTTAGAGAAAAATTCACGCTGTGAGCAATAAAAGCAGCTATTGTAACGTCGATCTTCGTTCGCCACTGCAGAACAACGTCTCCGAGGCAAATTCAGCTTGACGAATAAAAAAAACAGGGAAAAGACACAGAGAGACACGCATAAACACATACACACTCATATAAGTGCAGGCAGACACAGGAGCATACACAGTGATGAAACATGAACATCCGCGGAGTATATCTTTTAGCCTAAGCTATCAAAATGAGCTCAACTAAGTCTGCCATTATGGAGCTAGAAATCAGGTTTCCTGTTTTAAGTAGGGAGCGCAGCATGTTAAACCATTTAATGAGGTGTCCTACAAATACAACACTCCCTCAATGTTAGCAGCCGGTAATTCGCGTACGCATCAGGATTACCATGATTTGCTGTGAAAGAGAGGCTAGTGAGTGACTCTCGTAGCTTTGTACACCCTTCTCAAGAGTATATTGCAGCGCGCGCGTTCGCTTCAATACATGGTAGCCGATACTGTCTCTAGGAATTAACATGATCTCCTTCACGAAATGCACAGAAGAGCGAGTGCCATTTCCTACGGTGCTTAATCAAGAGCGCTACAGACAGCGCTTAGAACTGAGTGCGCTTTGCTCGCTTACGAATCGTACAGTAGGTTTGGCTACATGTGGCCACTATTACTCAATGGACTCAATACTGTGTTCGGCGGTCAACACTCACACGACAGCGATTAAAAACTGCAAGGTTGCGCACGCACGTGTGCTTAGCAGCTGTGTTTTGCTTAACACTAGAAGCACAATCCTTAAGGTAGCATGCCCTATGTAAGTTGTAGCTCTTGGGGTATGGAAAGCTGCTTTGGCGTAGCGTAACTCTCTACTTGGGCCATGCAAGAAATTGGCGACTTGGCAAATCCGTCTATAGGCTAACTACGCGAACCGAGCCGTTGAACGCAGACATGAATGCACAAGTGGTTTGATTGAACACTCGCACTTAAAGCTCATGCCAAATTACATGCGCGCGATAATAGACTAAAAATGACCTCGTGTTCGAATTCCTGGACGTCCTTGTCGACTTCCTTGTCTATGTTCGCTTTGACGGGTGCATTACTTAGGTGATAACGACAATCGTAAGGCAAAAAATTGGCCACCTATCTGCGTGCTTCGCTGCCAATGTCGTCGAAAGACGATAGTGTTCTACCGGCCGTACTACGCTGCGTCAGATATGGGCGCCATCTGGCAGCGCTGCCGGGAAACATGAGCTTCTGCAGAATGCCTGGGCAACTGACAGGTGGCTGCACCAAATTGAGGGCAGAGGCCTTTTTCGTGCATAACGTCGCATTTTAGCGCAACCTAAGAAACACTAAGGTCTTTAAACACTAGGGCCTTTAGAATTATGTATCAATGTATTTTCCAGTAAAGGAACACACCACCTAATACTTACGTATAATGTTGCGCCTCAGATATGCGTAATATTTGTTTTTGATCGACAGTGTTCACAAGTGTGAACGCGGCTATCAGTTCAAGATGGCTGGGCGTTAGACAAGTGCTCAAACTTTGGCCGGATGGCTGAATCGAGTGACCGAATGACAAATAGAAAGACAAACCAAGAATTCTGAGCTCAAGTATCCCAAAAAAACACCCTCATCTTTACAAAATACTACACCACTTTGCGCTCCAAGAGATTCGCCTGAAGTACCACAGCTAAGATATGACGTCATCGCGATGTCACTTTGTTGGTGCGCCTGCTTGTTGCAATTCTACTTCTAACGTTAACAACGTGCAACGTAGCTGAAACTATGTGACGGATTTCGAAAAATGTCAGAATTGGCTCTTCAGGTGGATAGCGTTTGGAAGAATGCCATTTAGCCGCATTTAGGTTTCTCCCTTAAGGAGTGTCGAACCTGACGTGAACTCAATATTTTCGTGCTCACACAGGGCACCCCAGCTACCCATGGACAAGCAATGGCCAAGGTACACCGTCGACAACCCGATTTCTGTGTTTTTCGACAACGACAATATTACAGAAGTCGTTGGATTCCGCAAGCAATACTGCAATGTGTGGAGGACCAACGCGCGAAATTTTTAATGTATATCGTAGATGCGAACGTTATGCGTTACCAACGGTTTCAAAACTGGCAATACACGAGGTTTACTATGTTCATTGGTAAATGGTGCCAGGGGTGTTCGTTTCGCATTAAATAAATGGCCTAGGACATAAAATGAATGCATTGTTAATAAAATAACTGTGAAACCATTTCCTGTCTGACAAAAACTTCGAGAAATACATAACTCCTGGGTAGTTTTGTGGAACATGGCGCTTTATGGCTCGCAGCGTCGGTAACGTTGTAAGACAGTGTAAGTATATTGTTGAGGACACTAGCGGAGAGTTCGCTTGATTTCGGACATTTAGCAGACCAGCGTAATAGGAAGAAATAACTAGTAATAATAGAACGTGGTTAATTTCGCCTCGTTACTGCGGTTAGGAGTCTGGTTAACGAAGCTACGAAGAACAATAATAATTTAAAGAAGAAGGACCATCAATGGATGCGATAGCTCTGTACAGGTGTGGTACCTCGGCACTCCTACATCAAATCTCGGGGAAAGAAATCAAACGTTTATTGCCAGATATCGCCACAAAAGGAATGTTATACGTGACAAGGAAAACAAACGAAGCTACGAAGTGCTAATTATAAAACGTCATTACTTTAATTCCTACGCAAAAAAGGCGATTACTCTAGGTACGACCATTATCGCTTTCCCAAGCGATTAACGGTGATTGGTACAATATTGCTAACGGCGTCACGCGATCACATTCACACGCTCCCTACGTACACAACGCCATGGAATGTACATCTACTGTACCGGTCTTACGTGATATATATTTTAGCTTAATTGTATCAAGGGGTAAATTTCGCACACATACTCAATTTCCCGGTATTTCAGTATTCACGTTTATTTGAAATTTGCTGAGTTTCGCGAGGACAGCGTTGGCAATTGCTTCCTTGAGGTGATGTCAGAGTAGTTATTCAAGAGGATGGCGGCTTCCTGGATTAGACAAGTCTCCAAAACCCATTGGAAGTCTAATGGACATCCATTTCTTATAGAGATAGGTAAGCACGGTATCTTCTACTGAGCGCCGCATATATCGCAATTGTGCGAAATATGGACTTTAATTCACAGAAGTCAATCACACGAAACGTCACGCGCTGTTTCTACCAAGCATTGAATATAATAATGCCGGATGCCTGAACAAAGATACGTGGTCTTGCCTGCCGTCGTACAGAGCGACTCTGAGTAATTACAAATCTACTGAATAATTATGTGTTTTCTCTAATAAAAGTATCATTTGAGCAAAATACAGCACACGACTCAATGTTGTTGCCATAGGTAGTGTGTTCGTGGACCCAATGTTACGCAGCTCAATTGACTTTCTTGCAGCTCCGGGCTCTCGCAATGAAAACCATCCATATTTCTATGTGTTTTAATCATGTCCGTCTAATAATTTTCCCAATGACATCGATTCAGTACGTCTACATGATTGACTTCTGTCGTTTTGTCTCAAAACCATGATATGATTATTAGATGATTGCTGGGATTTAACACGCTAATCAATGCTATGGATATGAGAGACACCGTAGTGGAAGGCTCCAGAAATGTACACCACCAGTTGGTTTTTAACGTGCACTGACGTCGCACAATACACTTGCTTGAACATTTTGCGTCCATCGAAATACAGCCGCCGCAGCCGAGATTCGACCCCGCGCCCTTCGAACGTGCAGCCGAGGCCACAGCCACTAGACCACCAAAGCGGGGCATTTTTCAGAACGCTTACAAGATAAGCCATGTTTCAGGGATTATGTTATTTTCTGAGTAAAGTTGATGCTCAAGGTATCTTGGTGATAACGCATTTTTACGTAGATCGATTTTGTTGTTTCCCTTATCAAAATTATTTTTCCCTAATTGCGTTAGCAAGCTTTACACTCTGAATAATAACGCATATTGTGCTGTTTTGCTACCATCCCATCCATCTACCCATTCGTCCATTAGTCCATTACATCCCTGCCAACCCAATCCAATCTATACGGCCGTCCATCTGTTGGTTTGTCTTGACATGAGTCTACGGCAAAAATGACCTCTGGTTACTGACATTAACTGCGTGATATTGATGCAAAATGAATGCAGCAGCAACAGCGACATCGTTGCGACAACAGCGACATTGTTTAAAGTGCATTCTTCGATATCTCTGCCTTCTGCACCTTCAACTTAGAACTTCCAGAAAACTTGCATCTCCCCAAATGTGAGGACGTTTCATGTAATGCGCGTCTCATATGCCTTCGTCACTGAAGGTGACAAAGGCGCTGCTGCAGTTTTTAAAGACGACAGACTTGCACAAGCGACTGTAACCGCGATGTGTGATGTCGCGTGCTATGCTGGTGCCACAGAGTCTGACAATGTGCTATATGTGCATTCTTTCTCTCTCTCTCTTTCCTTTCACCTTTCAATCTCCCCCGTCCCCTCGTGCAGGGTAGCATACCGGTTGTCCTACACTGGTTAACTTCCCTGCCGTTCCCTCTTTATTGTTTCCTTCCTTCCTTCCTTCATATGCTTCTTTTAAAACAATGACTAGTGGAGGGACCTGTAATTCGCAATGCGCTTTTGCTCGAGAACTGAGCAGTTCATATTCGGGAGGCGGTCACACGAAATCTGCTCATGGAAATGCAGCTTCTTCACACACAATTGCTTGCTCAGCGCTAATGAGATTTCGTGACTCTGAACGCCTGCTTATGACAGTTGAGTAACTATTTTTCCAAATATTGAGAGCTTGTATGAAAGCTCCAAATTTCTGTCAACAAAGATATTAACGTTTAAGCTTCGCACACCGGCGATTCCACGAGAGAGAACGACCATGAAAATACGGACAGTTTTGTTCGGTTTTCTCCGATTTTTCTGTTTTGTTTTCTCTCATTTTTCAACATCATCATGATTATCTCGGAGTGGCCGCAACCAAGAATTTTATTCTTTAAATCTCTTTCCACTGTGGCAAAACAACATTTCAGCCGATTACGAAGGCCTTCTCCTATTCCTCACAACAATATTTTCTCAATTCTACCGGAGTTCAAAGCAAACTCGAAATGCAGTGTCGAATACTTTTGCCCCTCCATTTAGTAAACTTGGCTGTCAATTACTCCTGTGTGTTTTCTTAGAAGGCACAAAAAATCAAGTGTAGAGATCCGAAACATTAGCTAAATGTCAAGTCTTGCAAATTTTATGCACCACTGAGCGTTCTCCAATGCCAATAGAATATTGAAATGAGTGGCGAATACCTGCAATGTCTGCAATGATATGTATGCAATGATATGCAATGAGGCATATGTCTGCAAAATGATAAATTATCAACATTGCGAGACTTCTCTCCTTACGCCATATTTGACATTTTTTTTACATCTGATTATGTGTGCCGCCTAAGCGAATGTGAGGTAGTAAATGAAACTGAACTTGTTATGTTTGGTTGAGTTGTTCATCGCGGCCCACTAGCCAAGACAGCTGTGCGCGCGCATTCTGTCTCCTAGTTTTCCCTTCCCCCTGCACTATATATTACGGTAGCTGTGCGTGAATAAACGTTCTTGTTCCACCACCAGCTAGCGCATCGTTATTGCTGCGGCCTGCCGCAGTGGGTGACTACAGTAGCGACGAGGTAACGGATACCGACCATGCGGTGAAAGTAGCCCAACACAGGGGTGCATCCGGGACTGCCGCTACGTGAAGCTCAAAGAAGAACCATGGCCAGTTTTCAGCTACCGGTGTTCGACGAGACCAGAGATAAGTGCAAACCATATCTTCTAAGGGCTGAAGCGTATTTTGAAGCCTATGACATTACCGACTCAAAGAAACGCGCGCTGCTTGTGGCTGTTCTTAGCACGCAAACGGTGCAAGTGCTAGCTGGTCGAATCGCGCCGAAAGCCCTCAGTTCGCTCACGTATGCCGAAGCAGTTACAGCTACGAATAGCTACTACGACCCCAAGCGTCACGATACAGCAGAGTGCTACAAGTTTTTTTCACGCTGCTAACAGGAAGCGGAGGCAATTCAAGCAATCCTTGTTGACATACTGCGCATAGCGGACAACTGCAATTTCGGCAATGTATATGACCGAATGTTAAAGGATCGCATTATTTGCGGCGTACGCTCAAATAGCCTCCGCAAGCAGCTGCTGACGAAGGAAGAGCTGACGCTGCGAGTGGCCGAAGCTATAGTCATCGCAGCGGAAGCAGCGGGAACCGACGCTAAAGAGATGAGCGTAGGATCACCAGCAGTGCTGAGACAGCAAGCGCATCATCGGTCATTTCAGGACAACCACGACAGAAGAGCGGAGCTATCGTGCGGAAGATGGGGAAGCACAAGGCATAACGATAGTGCGTGCCGGTGGGCAAAAGCGCGTCGCTTTTGTTGCGGGCGGCTAGGACATTCAGCCAGATTGTGTCCTGACTCACCGCCGACATCAGAAAGGCAGAGTGGAACGCGGGCTCATGGGGTAAAAGCACTGACAGCCGTCCAAACCACGTCTAGTCATGACGATAGCGAAGAAGCTAGTGTGGCACAAATTTGGACCTTGATCTCGCAAAAAAAAACGGACTAGAACCGCCGGTACGACGCACGTTTTGTTGGGGAGCGTTAGAACTACACATGGAAATCGACACAGGGTCTCCAGTGTGCGTCACATCGCGCGAAGTCTACGAGCGACATGGCGCGCAATGGCCACGTTTGAAGGAGCCTCGAATGAAGTTGTCGTGCTATGCCGGAAAATTGTCCATGCTGGGTGAACTAGAACTGTCGGTGCGGTACAAAGATGTGTCCGTAATGCGCCCGGTAATAGCGCTTGACTGTGCAGGACCGAGCCTCTGCGGATGCGACCTGATAACAGCGCTCAGCAAGAGGGGCGTGCCAAGACTCCGGCCGCTCCAGGCCACATACAGGCTGAACGGCCTGCTTGCTGAGTTTGAAGAAGTCTTCTCGTCAGATCTGGGGCTCATCAAAGGATTCCCTGCAAGCCTGAAGCTCAAGCCGAGAGCGACGCGAAAATTCTGCAAGCCTACATCCATTCTTACGTACTCCGTGACAAGGTATCAAGCAAATTGGTCTGTTGGTGTCTTTGGGGTTGTTGTCGCCGGTAAAGAACGCAGAATGGGCTACGCCTATTGTAGTGGTCTTGAAAAAAGACGGTACCCTTCGAATCTGCGGAGGCATTAAAGCCACACTCAACCCCAGCTTGCAACGTGGAGCATTGCCCACTTCCGGTAGTCGAGAACATGTTTGCTAACAAACATGCCATAGGAGGGGGAGTGAGTACTTCAGTATGTTGGAATTGAAGGACACGTACAACCAAGTGGTCCCTATACGACGCGTCGCGCAAGTTGTATGTCACCGGCCATTTTTCAAAAGAAGATGGATGCGATACTTAATGGATTGCCGAGCAGTTCAGTCATACCTTGACGACGTGCTAGTGGCGGAGCGTAGCGATGACAGCGGAAGGCACCTCAAGAAAGTATTAGAACGGTTTCGAGACCACGGCGTGAAACTTATGTCCGACGAGTGCAAATTCAAGCAACCTCCAGCCACGTACTTTGGGCATCGCATTGACAGTGAAGGATTGCATCCCATTGAGAAGAACGTAGAGGACATCATGTAAGCGCCACGACCACGTAATGTCACAGTTACTCTTGTTCTTGGGCATGATCGCGATTATGCACGATTTCTGCCAAATGTCCTCGCTTCTGACTCCATTGTACCGACTAATGGAAAAGAAAGCACTCTGGGAGTGGCCGCCACCGCATCAGCGTGCATTTGAAAAAGCAAAGGAAAAGTCTGAAGAACGCGCAACTGTTGATTTATTTTGACCCCAACAGAGCTTAAGCTAGAATGCGACGCGTCTCCGTGTGGTGTGGGAGCCGTGCTGTTTCATTCGGAAGGAAAAGAGCATAGGCCCATTGGATTCCGCTCCAGAACGCTAACAAAGGCGGAACAGAACTGTTTGCAGCTAGAGCGGGAGGCGTTGGCACTGATTTTTGGCGTGTCTCGCTTCCGGGATTATCTTTTAGGTCGATCGTTTACCCTGGTCACCGACCATCAACCCCTGCTCGGCCTACTGAGACCCGATCGCCATACACCGACTATGGCGGCAGCTCGCATTCAACGGTGGGCACTGTTCCTGGGCGGATTCCAGTACAAGCTACAATACGTGCCTGGGAAGCAACTGCTGACGGCCGACGCCCTCAGTAGACTCCCGGCGGAGGCGGCAGGACTAGCGCCGGATGGCGACCTATCCGGGTACGTCTTGTCGTTAGAGGCCCTGGACGAAGGTATTATAACCACTCTCGAATTACAAGAGCTAACCGCCAAAGATCAAGTATTAGTCCCGATCACACGCTATATAATGCTTGGATGGCCGTGAAATGCTAAAGGAATAAAAAAGTCGCTGCTGCCGTTCTTCGACCGCAAGTTGGAACGGTCATGCGCTCAGAAGCTTGTAAACTGGGGCCGTCGGATGGTCATGCAGTCTTCGGCACAAGGAAGGATGTTACAGCTCTTACACGAAACGCATCAGGGCTCATCTTACATGAAAGCGGTCGCACGGTCATTGTTCTGGTCGTCTGGTCTTGACAGGGACATCGAGGACGTGTCGGCTCAATGTCAAAACTGCGTGCGAAATCTACCCATGCCGGCAGCAAGCTCCACCAGTAAGTTGGCCCAAAACATCTGAAAGGTGGTCCCAGATCCACACTGATATTGCGGGGCCGACAGCAGGTCAGATGATATTCGTGGTGGTGGATACACATACCAAGTGGATTGAAGCTGTTCCTATGAGGCACACGAACACAGCTTGTATTGTCCGGTGCTTGAGAGGCATGTTTGGCCGGTTCGGGGTAGCACACCATCGTGTCTGATAAAGGCACTCAATTCACAAGTCAGGAGTTCGGCAAGTTTGTAAGAAGAAAAATCGTGCATTTGCGGACGGCGCCATTTCACCCCCAATCGAATGGAGCCGCCAAAAGAGCGGTTCTAACTGTGAAGGATGGGTTGCGCAAGGATAACCTGTTACGATTGTTCAATTACAGGCGCACCCCCCAAAGGGAAGGGAAAGTCTCCATCAGAATTGCTACTGGGCTACCAGCTACGTTCGCGCCTGGACACGCGTTTTCCGACCAGGTCCACATCTTGCACGGCAGGCACAGACGACTGGGCTGTATCGCAGGCAGCAGTGCATATGTGCGGAATTAGGGCACAGGGCCTAAGTGGACACCAGGGCACGTGCAATGCACGTCCTAAGCCAGGATGGTGAAGGTGGAAACTCAAGCCGCAGTAGTGCAACGTCATCTCGACCAAGTCCGCCACCGTCCTGAAGATACGCCTCGAAGGACGAATGGAACCACGGCAAGTGAAAAGTTAGACGGGCAAGCTGACTCGTGTACTGCCGCTTCGGCTGGAGCGACCCGCGACCTGCGACCAGCGCGACTGAACAGCCTGTGACGGGCCTGACGGACGACTCGACTCAACCATCGCAGCCGGTACCTGAACGTTGGCGCAACCATGGAGACCGCTGACCTTGCACAGCCACCTTTACGGCGATGTACACTAACTCGCAAGCCCGTAGAACGGTTCTAAATTATGAGGAAATGAATGTTATGTTTTGTTGAGTTGTTCATCGCGGCCCACCAGCTAAGACAGCTGTGCGCGTGCATTCTGATATCGCCTAGTTTTCCCTTCCCCCCTGCAATATATATTACGGCAGCTGTGTCTGAATAGACGTCCCCACCAGCGAGCGCATCGTTACTGCTGCGGCCTGACGCTGTGGGTTAGTACAGAACTGTACTAAATAGACCGCAAAAGCTATCGACACAAATTTTCTAGTTTTCCTTGAATCCCACCGTGAAATCATAAAATGCTGGGATAAGCTATATCAGGACGCCTGCGCCGGCGCCTTCAAATACTATCTTGCTGTCGTGAGATCCGTGTTCGGGCATGAAGTTCCCGGTTCCACCCAATATGAATGACAACCATGACATGTAGGAAAACCCAGCAAATTAAAAATATAAGGCGCGTATGCACCTCCTACGTCTCTCAAAACTAGCCGCATGCACTGCAGTTTTGTAATCCCTTTTATGCTGTTTAGGAGTCATTGTAATTATGTAGTTAAATGGTAATTCCTTTTATGTAGTTTATATAGTTTAAGAGCATCATCATGATTCAATTATTTGCTACCGCAATTCATTTTGTATGCAGGAACCAAGCGAAAATTTGATTCGTCATAACTATATATTGCGGGGGGTTGCACCGCACGCTGCAATGACACTGCAATTTTGCACGCGCGATAAAGCAAAAGGAGGAATTACTGGAGCAACATATTGTCATTCTTACATTTATCATCAAACAGCGCACTCGCCCGAAGAGAGGGGAAGAACAGACGACACGGGGGCTTACTAAAAGCTAGTTTTTATTCAACACAACATATATACCGAAACCAAGACACCGCATGATACGACATAGACATACCAAATATTAACATGATACCTGTGCCCTCCTGTCGTCAGCTTCTTACCTGCGAACTCGTGTGGGTGCGCTAGATTATCACTAAACTTTGTTAATTCTCCCAAGTTGCTACGTTGCTCATAAACTATTTGTGGAAGTGCACATGGGGCTTCTTTCCAGAAAGGTCGGAACACCTTTTGCTGCAGGACGGAAAATTGAGCACATCCCAGCAAACAATGACCGGCAGCAGACAACAGTTATAGGGAGCTGCTCGCAGATTTCATTATAATGTCTTGCACTACACATTTCATTTCATTTCATTCCGAATCTTTATGTTCTTTCTTTCATAGTTGCTTTTAAATTTCTTTTTTTAAATCTCTACACGTCATAACATTAGAGTTCCCCTGAAACGGTTTTGAAGATTTTGTGCAAACATTGTGATCCATTAGAGCGAGTCATTAGGATCATTACAGGACAGATTCCAGCGCTCTGCGTTAAGTGTGTAATATACAATAAGGCTTTGAACACACGCATCGCAAAAGATCGCAGCGGCTCGCCGAAATGCGTTTTCAAGCGCCCCTGCCTATCGAACGATGGATGGGAGGCCGCCGATTGGTCCGTAACAAGTGACATGCACGTAATTTTCCCAACCTAACTGCGAACAACGTGCTCCTACAGCGTGCTCCTTCGTTTCAGCCAACGGTATCCTCGCGGCATCTGGCGGCGTAAACACGAGTCGCCGGCGCTCTATTACAGAGGCTAGCACTGCCGAGGCCGGCGACCTCTGTAAAGATATCGAGGTGCTATGTCGCTGCGGAGGGCTCGGCAGGGCGGCTGACGCGGGAGGCGCAGTCGTTGCTAGCCCGCAGTCCGCAGATGATCGAGTTGAGGAGGAATAGCAGTGGTAAAGAGGAAGGCGACAGAAATAAGCTCATAGCTGCCTTAGCGCATGGTGCTTCCCTTTATTTATGGCGTGAATGATTTCGCAATTGGCGCTGCCTAATCAGTGACGCAATGTCAAGAAAACGTTTCAGGGACCCTTTAACGCACCCTTATCATGCTTGATAACCGCCTGAGAATTGTCATTTCAACAAAATTGTCATTTCAACAAAATTTTTAGTAGAAATCTCCCATAAAATATCTTTTTCGTGGCGTTTTTACATATATGTAAAAACGCCTAGCGAAAGATCTCATATGCCACATATACCACGTATCCAATAATCTCGTATGAATCATACGAGAACACGTATGATTCATACGTGTTCATACGAGGTTATTGGACATGTGGCATGAGAATTGTCTAGTAATGGTGATACCACCATTACTAATAAATGTTTTCAAATTTTTGTTATTGAGACGATCTGAAGATTAAGCGGACTTCACCATTACGCTTTTAACGCTTTTCACGCTTTTAAATCGAGACATTTGCGAGCGATATCCAAGATTCTCTCTGACGAAGTGCTTCTTTGCCCATCAGTATGGTTTAAATTTTTCAATAGCCAACATTTCTCATACTGAAGCTTCCTGACATAATCTGAAACAAGTATGACTGTGTCCGCAAAGCGAGAATGGAAATACTTTTGTAGGCTGCAAAAGCCCAAGGACAGTCATACCAGAGGGAAAAGTATTCATAAGTTATTCGCAGAGTTCCTACGCAGCGGTCACTTTTGAACTTGCGTCAACTTGAATGCGATAAACATAGAGAGCGTTGTTCTCTACGAGCTCTGTTCAAGCTCTTATCGTGCGATATCCGCTCAACTATCAGGGTCACCTTTCTCCGAGAAAACGGCTGAACCTAGCAACTCTGAAAGCCTGGGGACCGAACGCCTTGCTCTGTTATGGGACATTACAGCTATATAAGTGATCTCTTGCTCTATAACATAGTCCTTTTGGTTTTAAAAATACGTACGCGATCCCGTGCCTGCTTATCGCATCGTCTTAAGTGAACCATGGATTAACGCTATCAAAGCGAGGGGAAACAGAGAAGAATACCTTTTTCTCTTCGGAATGCAGGGCGAAAGAATATGAGCGCTATGCAATTTTTGCGCCGTTTCCCACTCGCTGAGTTAGGTTAACTTGAATCCAGTGGGCAAATAAAAATGATCCAGGAGAAATATATCAAAGAAAAAATATACTTGACACAATGCTGAAATATTACAGTGCACGTTCTTCGTGCATATAAGCAATCATATTAAACATCCATAAAAGTTACGATCTCTTACGCGAATTAACCCGTTGTAACTAGGAACTCATGTGTACCAACGTGCTGTGAATGCCATGTGCTACAAATACAACAATCTTCAGAGACCAGTCAAGCTGTCTGGTGCCGCTTTTGCCCCTCATCACCCATACAGCTATTTCTGGTAAAAAGAGGTTTGCAATATTCGACATACCACTGTGAAATATATCACCTTCCTGGTTCTGAGATTCAGAAATCTTGGGTTAAAAATTTCAACCACACAAAGAAAGATGGTTACACTATAGTCACCAGTGATAAATTGGTGTTTACTCGCGGTGGGAAACAAGAAACAAATTTCCACAAACCGCTTACGAGGCTTAAGTGGCAATTAAATACCTGGAATTGATAGCGCAAGCACAGAGATGTTGCTAACAATTCCGACTACTGAAGATTAATGAACTCGTAGTATGAGCTGTCCAGCAATCGAATTCACGTCCTCCCTGCCAACTGCAAAATTTCTCGTTTAAAAGCTTGACCCGACAACCCTTTACGTGAATAGAGTGAGCAGATGAAACATGTATTTAGCACAATACAGGTATTGTCCACCGATAAGCGGTCTGATCTCGTACACGTCGCAGAGGCACGGCACTTATCGCAGTCATGTGAAAATTGAGTAAAGCAAGCTGAAAACAGCCAGATAAAGCCTCTTCCACTTATCAGATAGGCGCACATTTTATCAGAAGCTCGAGCGCGACCTCACTGAGAGCAACACGGATACTACACCTCGATACGTGCTTCGCTTCTTTTCGTCAGTGTATTCGTCAGTGCGTTCGCAAGCAACACTTGTCTCAGCCGTCGATGTCCAGGTGAGCGAAGTTGATGCTGTAGCAAACCTCTCACGTAGTCACCTTGAACTCCACATAGAAAGCCCGCAAAGCATTCAGAGAATGCGACAAGACGTATGATACTATAAGGTGCACCAAGCCGGTAACCATATCTATAGCTTCACAGAGAGAAAAGTGTCCTGGCAAGAAACTATGGGGATGGAGAATACGGGCACTCCTGCCTCTAGTCTTCGTTGCCTCTAGTCACGTTTCACAAAGCATTGAAACTGGAGCATGAGAACATGATATACATATTGACATGCGGTGAACTTTCAAAAAGTAATTTGTAAAATGTTTTTCGGTTGGTCATGTCAGAAGCAGAACCAAGGAGGAATTAACGAACGGCTTGCGGCAAAGCATATTTTTTTACGCGGACGCTTTATTATGTGCTGATTCGCTCTCCCTACAGCTCAATCCCTATCACATAGAACTATGGCGAGACTGTAATGTCATTAGATGGAACCCCGTCTGCGATAGTGCAGTGGATAAGCCTTTGTGGATAAGCCCTATCACATAGAAATACGGGGAGAGTGTAATTTTATTAGAGGGAACACATTCTTCGATACTGCAGTGGATAAGCCTTTGTGATATTTCTCTTTTTTTTGCCCTTTTTTACAGTTGAACCAATACTGACGGTAAGATGGGTCGAACAGCGGCACAAATACACTTGCTCGTCATAATGCTGTCATGCTGCTTTGCTTCTGACATCGTCAAAAAGACGCGTCTTGGCTGGATCAAGGGTAATCGAATAGAAGTACTCGGTCGTGCGCTGGACGAGTTTCGCGGAATACCGTATGCACAGCCACCCTTGGGCACGGTGCGTTTCAAGCCGACGCTGCCATTCGGACCATGGAATGGCACCCTTGATGCCAGGAACAAAATGACCGCATGTCCGCAGGTATGAACATTTAGTAGTTTGCGTGCGGGTGTCCCTTACAACCTATGAGAGTGAAAAATTAAAGAAATGATGGCTGAATGAACCCTTTAGTAATCGCGGAAACAAATATACATCCAAATATAATTGAACTTCAGGGATTTCACAGCAGTGAAAATGAAATTGTGTGAAGGTATGTAACATAAACACATAAGATTGGCCGAGGTCATCATCAACCTTGAGGTATACTGTTGAGGTACGTAAGTTTATTGCACTCTTCTGAGAATACCCTGGAATGAAGATCTGTTTACACGCTCGATACATTATATATATATATATATATATATATATATATACGGTTTTCATATTGGCAAATATTTGATGTGGATATTGTGAACGCAGTCCAAGTCGCCGTTTAACATCTCGAACATCGGCGTGGAGCATAGAAAATGTGAACCTCACTTTTTTTCAGCTGGCTTGTGTATCGACAATTGCAGCTGATCCCCTTTGCATCTCATAATTCAGCAAATATTTTGATATAAAATAAACGAGAACGAAAAGCAGCCCCGAACAAGACAGGCGCGAACTCTCAAATGAAAAGTTTACTTCATTGAATGGATACGTAATAGCTTAAACTGGGACTACGGACAGCTACCGCCGAGTCAAGAGTTCGCGTTTCGACTGTGGAGCTGTTCTAAGTGGACACTTCGCCATCTGCCATTTTCACGCAAAAGCAAAAAGCCAACCATTAAATGGTGCCTCCCCTGCCCTCGACCTATTGCTATATGGTGGTCTTTCCTTGAAACTCGATGTGGGGCATTTGCGTGCGCACTTGAATCTTTTCCGCTCGAACCATTCTCGCCATCAAGCCCGTGCTACACGCTTATTCAAAAATGAATGTGCAATAGAATGTCCAGAATATTTGGCTCGAAGTTGCAGTTTCAATCCCCATAGCTGTGGCTGGATTTCTGTACGTGAAATGCAAATGAAGAAAGAAATGGGTGACAAGTCAGAACCAGTCAGCGGGTATAAAAGAAAGGTGCAGGACGTGACGTTTTGGTGAAGTACATATCTACGGCTATTATGATTTATAGGTCCATGACCGCAATAGCTTCACAATCTTATCAATTACGTCCTCATGAACGGCAAAAGAACAGCTTCGGTCTTCGACAGTGTTCAGGGCCTATTAACTTTTCATCAGCTCCTTAGACGTGGGAATACACTTATGTTTCATTTTGACCTTGCCTTAAGAATCAGTTAATAGGCTCACTTCATGGGGGTAAAATATTGCGAGTCACTGCAACACTGCCAGCTAGAGGAAAACGCATAAACATCCAACACATGGTTTTCTGCTTAATAGAGTCTTTCTGGAAAAGGGTGTAGAAATTGCACACATAATTCTGTTTAACACACGTAAGTCAAGGCACCATACATTACTTTTCTAGAGGTCGGCAGTCCACTGTGACTGCGTTTACCATCCCATGTGCTTACGGAGCTCCTGATATAATTAGGCAAGGCTGTGGATGTGGTAAATTCTGTAAGCATGTTTTTCTTTCGTCAAAGCTTAATAGCTCTTATAAAAATTTTACTTCACTTGAAGGGTGTGGAGTCACTGTAGTTTCATAAGTTGCCGCGCGGGAACTTATTGCATATCGCTTAAGCCAAGTGTGCAATCAGAAATGGATATAACATTGACATTTTATCATTATTTAGAATCAGCTGGTAAAGTTCGCCTACAAAGTTCTCTCGCTGACAATGTTCATACGTCATCTCACATGCTTTCTAGTAAATTAATTTAAACGAAGATAGCTTTTTCTACAAATCGTTCTGTGTTCTCCTAAAATATTTTTTTCACAGTACACATGTCTATTTCATGAAGAAAAGGCATCCCTGAGGGATTCGCAATGCAAAATATATGCGCTAGAACCCTTCACTTTGCACATAGTGAGGCACACCACGAAAATACTGAGCTCAATTAGGTCAGTGAAAACATTAGTGATAATTTGGGCCTGTACAGTTTCAAGTAGTTCTAGCAACTGCAACTGCGAACCACGCTCTTTCTTCATGTGCCTACAGCTTGTGCACATGAACTGTTTCAGGCCATGCGCTTTTAATGTTCAGCGATTTTACTTTTACAACTGAGTTGAAAATTTTCGAGTGGCACCGCGGCGCCCACCGGCGTAGCTTTCATGCCGTTGCTAAATTTTATCCGACCCCTTAACGGGACATACCCGAAGCATGCGACCGCAACAGCACTTCGTTGACTGTACTGTAAATTATGTTTCTAGCTGTTATTTTACTACACGCGCAGGTCACGCCAAATCCCAAAGCCTATCGTGGCGTCCAGTTCACTGAAGATTGCCTGCACCTAAACATATGGAGCCCGCAGGAGGGCACCGAAGGCACAGTTCCCGTGCTAACTTGGATTCACGGTGGCGGATTCACGTCAGGCTCGTCCAACAAGGACTCGGACAACGGAGCCATTCTTGCAGCGAAGACAGGTTTCGTGGTCGCCAGCTTCAACTATCGACTTGGCTTCCTGGGCTTCTTAGACGTCCAGTCATCAGGGGCTCCTGGCAACGTTGGCCTCCTTGACCAAACTTTGGCCTTGCAGTGGATCCGCGATAATATAGACCAGTACGGTGGCGATCCGTCGAGAGTAACCATTTTCGGTGACAGCGCCGGCGGTATGAGCGTTCATGGGCACGTCATCTCACCCGTGAGCAGTGGTCTCTTCGCCAGGGCATGCCTCATGAGCGGAACTCTGCATGGGCGCGACTTCACTCAGACAGCTAATGAGAGTATTATCAAAGGAAACCTGGTCGCCAAAGCGGTGGGTTGCGCCGATAGTGAGATAAACTTGACGACCAACCCAGATTCCGTTCTTGAGTGCCTCCGGTCAAAAGACGCCTTTGAACTCGTGCGGGTCACAAAAAGTGTGTTAAGTCCGAAGTACTTTCCGTTCTTACCTACCTATCCCAACAGTTTCCTTCCCATGGATCCTAGCGCAGCCGTCAAACAAGGTTTGTTCAATGCAGCCGATCTCCTGATAGGAGTGACATCCGATGAGGGGGCGACAGCTCTAAGGTCTCTGCCGGACAAACTTGACCACCTAGATCGGAAAAAACTGGAGCACTTGCTGCGCACTTTTGTCTACGCCTGGATTGAGACAAACTTTGAAAAACCTTTGGATGTGTACAAAGCTGAAGTTGTGGACAACGAATCGCTGAGACGTGCATACGCGGACTACCTGTCTGACTCGGTATTTGTCTGTCCTATGCACTTCACCGCTGCGGAACATTCGAATAGGAATCATTCAGTCTACGCTTACGTGTTTGGTCACCAATCGAGCAAGAAGCCCCTACCTTCGTGGATGGGGACACCTCACAGCTACGATGTTAACTACATTTTCGGGAGGCCCCTTGCTGATCAACGTGACTACAATGCACAAGATGCCTACGTTTCGAAACTGGATATTACGGCTTTGTCAACATTCGCTTCCACAGGGTAAGCCCATAGATACCCATGAACGGTTCACTGCGGCGGCCGGTGTTTTCGCGTACATATTTCTTAATTCAATACATACGTATCTTAAACTCATAGGCTAAATGGATTTATATTCCTTCAATATATTTACTACCAGATTTGAGGTCATTGGTTCGTGTATCTGCCCTGCCATGTTTATCTACAAAGGTGTGGCTATGTATAGAATAAGTTGTCTTAGTTCAAAATACTTTGTTGGTGTCCCAATGCAATTGGCAAAAACGGCCTAAAAATAATGAGAAGCTGTGATCTATTCTTGTACAGCTATCTTAATAATACCAACCGAAGAAATGTTTCAGAAATGTTCGTGCTGAAAACAATATTCCGGGTATAAAGGTAAGAGTACACTCGAATAGTACATATAGATGACGTCGCACGATCTCTAACGAATCAGAGGAGGGTAGCATACAATGTTAATAAGTCGAATACGTGCATGTAACTATAGATGCAAGGAGTCGCTCCTTAATTTCTCGTTACGCAACCCTCCTTTAAGAGACCTCAGGTGAAGTCCCCTCAGGACCGACGAATGGCATTTGTGTGGCTTGTTGTCATGTGTCAATGACCTATTATTCGCAGTAAATCGAAAAGGAGTACACACACACACACACACACAACAGACACACATATATATATATATATATATATATATATTTACATATTATCCTGGGAGTGTTAGGCAGCGCCACTCATGGCCAAGGCGGCGTGCGTGGAACGCACTTTCTTGCCAGGAGGCGTCACGTAGAACGTGAACTTAGATGAGATGGCTGCTGCCCAATAAGCCCTCGCATGCTACCTAAGGCACCAAGTCTGCCGCAACGAGGCCCACGCTATGAAATAACGAAAGGGAAGGGGTCAAGGGCTCGTTCTTTATTTGTTAGAAACAAGTTAATGAGCTAACAGACAATGAAGCCTAGGAAAGCATAGGGGAAGTTACTTGTGGTATTTTAATTGTGGAGAAAGTAGAAAGGAATTAAAGTGGACGAAAAGACAAACCTGCCTTCGGTGGGACCCGAACCCACGACCTTCGGATGTCGCGTCCGATGCTCTACCAACTGAGCTACGAAGGCGGCCGTCTCCCCGTCCACTTTATTGTGTATTTATGTACATATTATCCTGGGAGTGTTAGGCAGCGCCACTCATGGCCAAGGCGGCGTGCGTGGAACGCACTTTCGTTATTTCATAGCGTGGGCCTCGTTGCGGCAGACTTGGTGCCTTAGGTAGCATGCGAGGGCTTATTGGGCAGCAGCCATCTCATCTAAGTTCACATTCTACGTGACGCCTCCTGGCAAGAAAGTGCGTTCCACGCACGCCGCCTTGGCCATGAGTGGCGCTGCCTAACACTCCCAGGATAATATGTACATAAATACACAATAAAGTGGACGGGGAGACGGCCGCCTTCGTAGCTACGTTGGTAGAGCATCGGACGCGACATCCGAAGGTCGTGGGTTCGGGTCCCACCGAAGGCAGGTTTGTCTTTTCGTCCACTTTAATTCCTTTCTACTTTCTCCACAATTAAAATACCACAAGTAACTTCCCCTATGCTTTCCTAGGCTTCATTGTCTGTTAGCTCATTAACTTGTTTCTAACAAATAAAGAACGAGCCCTTGACCCCTTCCATTTCGTTATATATATATATATATATATATATATATATATGTGTGTGTGTGTGTGTGTGTGTTGTGTGTGTGTTTCAATGCCACATTTGTCCAATCCCAAAGGTTACGCCGTACAGAATTCTTCACGTATTCCGAGTTGCCTCGTGACGACACCTCGTAAGCAACTTGCTTCGTCATTAGGCAGATTACTGGCCAGTGAAGTGGCTGGCAGCAGGCACCTTATCATTTTGAAGACTGGCGCGTAGTTATTGCAGCACAGCAGGTTTCTTGAAGCAGTGATAGCACGGTAAGAAGACTGCGAAAAATATTTTGTATTCATCATTATACCAAAACAAGATACTAATGTTAAGCACTGCTCTTCTTTTCCCAGGGTGCCGGAGTTGCCAGGCGAGAATTCTTGGCCGAAGTACACTTCCGACAACACAGTTTCTGTTTACATATCTGGCGACAACATAACGTACATCCACGACTTTCACATGGAGAAATGCGAAGTTTGGAAAGCTTATTGGAAAATGTGAACGCCTTTCACATACGTGAACACGTTATTTCTATTAAAGTAAAAGTTTTACTGTGATTTGTGGCGGCTAATATGAGGGCGATATTAAAAAAATTGCCCGCCAATCCACCCTGTGAAGGTGGTTGGAAAGCAAAGCTTTTTACGCCACCCTCACGGTGACGGCGAGAGCTGCTGGGTTTTGCCTACGACGCTGTTGAGCGAGACGATTTTGTTCTTTCCGCCGAGCCTTATATTCACGCTCTTCTTCTGCCGTCTTTACTTTCCGTGGTCTACCTATAGTGGGGTAGTCTAGAAATGAACCGAAGCAGTTACTAGGCTGGAAGGGTTTCGAATGACTCAACCCTCTTTCAAGCAGCTGCATAAGCTTTGCAACAGCTGTAATCTAATCTTACGGACCGTGCCGAGCCTGTTTCCGTTGTTTGCCCGCAGCCCTTATCATCCATCATGTTGGCTCATCACTTTGAAGCTTGTTTTGAAGCTCGCTAGAAGACGCTGCCTGCCTCAAGCTCGTCTCTGGCGGGTAAGGGCGCGTTCTCCTCCTTTGCGAGCTGGTCGAGCGTTCATCGAAGAAAGAGCTTTTCCATAGGCAACGCGCGCCTTTAGCTCTCTCTCTCTCTCTCTCACAAGACAGCAGATGGAAGAGTGAGAGAGGTAGCGCGCCGGGAGGCACGCGCCGAGCGCGAGCGCTCGCGAGCGGTTCGTCGGAATCGTTTTTTGCTTACAACGACGGACACGACAGAACCCTTGGCTGGTAGAGGTACAAAGCTTCGCTTTAAGACCAATGAATTGAAATGCGCGACACTTCATGGGGGCGTGGTTACTCCCGAAAGCAGATGCAGTACAGTCTTGCCAATGTGAGCGATCACTTGAAATCTTGGGTAATTCAAGAATTCATCACGGATGTCCGTAATGTGGAGACCACGCGTGGACGAGACGCATCGGTCGAGAGGAACAAGTTCCGGCATTGTATGGCAGGCTAAAACTGCCTGACGCAACACCACCACCACCCCCACTTACACGCATTCGCTATGCATCTTGCCATTTAATGTTTATATTACCATTTGAAGGCAGCAAAAAATTTTAATTACTTGATAATCAGAAACACTTGCTTTTCTGAAATGTGTGCGCCACTTCAAGGTTGTCTTTTCGTTGGGTAATACGTTAATAGGGTAATACGTCATAGGGTAATACGTTAATAGGGCAATGTGTTTTCTTATGGTAATAAGTTAATACGTTGAATGAATGTGAGAAAGCCTTGTTTTTCCGTGCTACCGCAATTTTAGCTCGGTAACTGGAGCCGACGAAACACTTGCACCGCATGTCTCTAAGTTTGGGGAGAAATATAGAAATACCTTTCACAAGTAAACAGGAATTACCATTTAGCGTAAACACGTGAACTGCTTGGCCATCCTTACTTGTGCAAGCTTGTTATAGGAAAAGAAGCTCATACCTTCATTACAAAACTTCTAATATAGAGCGAATCTTGCGGCGCACAGCCATTCTGTGGTATAGACGAAAGAGCAGGTAGTTTTGTACACATCATCAAATTATCAGCCAGCATTGCTCAATCCGTCTAGGCTCGGCCATAGAATAGCGTCGCCTGGTGGGAGGTGCACGACCCGAGACACCTATGAAAGGAAAAATTTGCACCCACCCGTTTGTAGCATAAGGCTATGAGGAAGTGCAATCGAATTCCTCAGAAATGATAGCTTCCTAGTCGCGGAAAAGTTCGTCCTGGTCCTGCGATCGCACCCGAGACGAACGCCTGTCTGGAGTGCTCGCTCTACGAACTTTGATAACTAGGTGGCTTGCGACCGCCACCACCATTATCCTCCTCGTTAGCCCCGAACAGGCATCGGTCCAGTGTTCGAACCCCGGAACAGGGCTAACCGCGGACCAGGACGAGACCAGGACGAGAGCACGGGAGCAGACGGTCTCGCTCTGCGGGGCGACACCGTACGACATTTGTGGCATCTCGCGCCATGTGCTTAGAAGCATGCGCTGCCGAGTAGACATGTAGACCAGCATTGCATGAGCGGCAACGTTGAAAACGGATGTTTATCCAAATAGGGTACGCCTCCTCAGGACACTCAGGGCATCTCCAAACCGAAAGATTACGCGTTTCGGCTGATAACCCCCGAACGATATGCGTTTTCTGGACGTTCACAGTTGGGCGGTGATACTAAAAGATAACGCCAACACGCTGTCAAAAGAAAATGCAGCCGTTAATTTTTTTCAAACCGCCATCTGCCTGCCCTTGGCGCTTATGGATAAAGCAATATTTTTTTTATTTTCGCTCCACGTTGTTCAGTACAGGGCGTGGCGTCCGAAGACATTGCCGAAGAAGAGAATTGCACGCGTTGTCAATCACGTGCGCAATTCACTTGGCCTTGCCATGGCGCGTGGTAAGACGGCGCCTTCGGGTAATGCGTCGAACAAGCAAAACATGTGCGCTTATTAATTTCTCCTTGAGAGCAGCGTGCGCCGATAGATCCGGACGTCTATTAGACCGCGCATGCTCCTGGGACCACCTCGTCAGAAGATGCAAATGCCGCAAGATGACGCCCCGCCAGAACAAGGCAGGCAGGGAAACGACACATCATATTCTGATTAAATGTACAGATGTCCACCCAGGTGTAGCTGTGGACACTACTCTGCAGGAGGCCATGGGTTTCAGGGATAGCAGGGGAAGCTGAACATGTCGGCGATAGAGATAAGTAAAAGTCGCTTAGAGTATTGTTGGGGCAAGGGTATGGAGCAAACAGAAACGCATGGTAGTTCGGGTAAGATTGTTGCATCACAGCGGAAGGATAATAGATAAAATAGATAAATGAGATAGATAAAATAGGGAGGAGAAAAATTATTTGTGAGAATATATGTGATTTGGGAAAAGAAACGTTTGTAGAGAAAAAAAATAAAGGTAGAGCTTGGTGGCCCGCGGGCTACAGCCCCGTTATAAAGGGGGCGCTCCTAATATTCATCCATCCATCCATCCATCCAGGATGCACGTGCGCTGTACACAGACGTAATCGCCGCTGTACACAGTGCGGAAAGCGAGTGCTGAAGAATGCACAGCATAAATGTGCGCATATTTATCCGAATACGTCGCGCGGTGCAAACGACATGTGAAATACTGTAGCTCTCAGCGCTTGTTTGCGTTTCAGTCAGGCTGGCCAAATATTTTATGGTCATTCGGAAATTCACGTGCTCGCACAGAGTAAAACGGTAGATCCCTTTACTTCTCATTTCGGTGCACTGTGCGGCAAACTGTAACGACCTGAAGAATTTCAGGGGGAAGCCACCGTGACAGGAGCCCAGCTCAATTCTGTCGCCACCGCCTCACTGAGCACGAGCGCGATCTCTTATCTGCCAGTTAGCTTTTTCCGCTTGGTTGCCAGTGCGCTCATGAGAACTGCGGCGATAAACAAATCGCCACTTCTCAAGTCTGTGCAAACGCGCGATGTTATCAGAGGACGCAACATCGTCGCTCCCGTCGTCTTAGCTTCCTGGTTGAAATCTACCGCTGCTAAGATCGGCAATGAGGGCTCGTTTCAGTACTGAAATTCGTTAAAGGTGTATCGCAACACCACTTGTTCGTTTAAATTTAGGCCATGCTAAAAACCCTGTAGAAGGGTGAATAACCGGGCCAGTTCGTATAAATTCATGGCGATAAATGCGCCACGAATAAAAACCTTGCGTAGATCTCTAACGTGCTCCCTGGCAAAGAATTGAATTCGGCGGTTTGGCGGGGTTTTAAGTCCCAAAACATTAATATGATTATGAGAGACCCCGTGGTAGAGGGCGCCGGAAATTTCGACCACCTTGGCTTCTTTAACATGCACTGACATCAAACAGTACAGGAACCTCAGAAATGAATTCGAGCCGTGATTCCTAGCACAAGTGTCGATGCTGAAATAGCGGTGCCCTCATCACAGGCACGTGAATACTCTGGCTTTGCGCTGGTGGTTAAAAGTAACTCTAATCATATTGCGCTATCACGTATGCTTTATCTGCAACGCTAACCCAGAAACTGTGTATAAAGTGATCTGCTAATATGCAATGCGCCAAGTGAAGTGGTTCAACTCACCCGAACGTGACAGCTTGTCATTCTTGCGATCCACTCGCACACTTGTAACCTTCGTGTTAGGAAGATGGCAAATGCTCAGCCGCTGAATTCCAACGCTTTTTGTATCGACGCACGTATGAAACTTTCGCACAAACCACATGAAAATATTTTCCCATGTCCTGTAGCGGCCGCTTCACACACAGAATCTGTGACACAGTGGGCGTATCAGTCCCAGCAGGCTTGGCTCTTACTCTGCATACACGCGATATTACGGCGGATCAGCACAGGTGGCGTTCACGAGCGTACAGGAGGGCTTCGAGAGGGCACATCAGACAGTGTTTTTCCGAGGCGCTCGAATTGAACAGTGCCGTTTCGGGCCGAGGTAGCGTCACGCTGGGCTTATTCTGTTTGATGGCAAGTGCAAAGTCAAATGATAGCGTCCCGTTTGTTTTGCAAGGCCATTCTGAACACTGTCGAGACGAGTACACATTGAAGAATACTGAGTATCACTTTTGGGTTGTTTTTTGACTCTCTGGAGTGAAGAAACAGAGCACAAAAGATGCTTTCACGTACACATATAAGGGAATACAAACGTGAGCGCTCTCCTGCATCATTTCCTAACCAGCCCTTCTGTGATTGTTTGCGTTCCAAGCAACAATACTCAAATGAAATATTGTCGCTCAGAAGTTTCGCTCGCCCACAGAAGGTGGGGCAGGAATCGAACATACTCCGGTTCTCTCTCGCTTCTAGAAAGGCGATGATGCGATTGATTGGTTTGTGGGGTTTAACGTCCCAAAAGCAGCTCTGATTATGAGAGACGCCGCAGTGGAGGTCTCCGGAAATTTCGACCACCTTGGGTTATTTAACGTGCACTGACGTCGCACAGCACACGGGCCTCAACATTTCGCCTCCGTCGAAATGCCGCCGCTGTGGCCGGGATTCGATCAGACGATGGTTCGATGCTTCTCTTAGTCCGCGTCGGCGCTGTGCTTTCCTATTTTCTCCATGATAACGAAACGCATGCAAATTTAGGTGCGAATGTGCCTCCGAGAGATATGTTGGAACGCAAGAGATTAATATCTTCAAAAATGTTTCCTGCCGTATGATTAATGGATTATATCATTTAATGTAGGCTTCCAGTGTACACTGCGAAGTGGTGACCACTTTTCGGCTATCGTCCGTTATTTGAGAGGTCTTTTTTTCTGGAAACTGAAAAAGATTGGAACGACTAACCTGCTCGCATCGCTGTGCTAACTAATTTCAATCATTTAAAGCGGCCATAGCGATCCATTACTCATCCTGTTCAGCGTGAACAGCTGTTTTTGCTTTTTTTTTCTTATTGGCCAGCCCGCATATAAGATCTCTCTGGGACCCTTGATATATGAATAAATGAATGAATGATTACATGACGTTTGGCGATTTAAGGTTAGTGTAAGTACATAACCAATGCTATATAAACAAATATCAGCCAATGTTGCGCATGGATGTTGTTAACACCAAATGAGGCATAACACTGCAAGGAAAATACACATATCTGTCATAGGATATTTCGAAACCTCATGTTTTTGCATACAGGGTGCTTCAGTTCCATTTAGCGAAGCTTCCAAATATCCACCGGCGCCTCACGAGAATGCAGCCCCCTTAGTATTGTTTATTAGCGTCCTGACGAGGTCAAGCTATTTCTAACCTGAGGCAGAGTATTCAATTATAACGTTAAGTTCCTGCTTTAAGGCAAGCTTTTCAGTAATAAGTTGTAGCGCATGTTACTAAATGTCCGGATAATCTGCTTTCAAACTCATGAATGCAGTCATTTTCAATATTTCAGGATTTAAAAAAGTGGGCGAGATTCAAAAATCGTACCACTGATTATGCACTTGCGTGCCGTATAACATGAGCAATTAGACCGCATAACATGAGCGTATAACATGAGCAGTTAACATGAGAGATCGTTCGTTTGCCGCAAGATATGCGGCAAACGAACGATCAATGATGCACGCCAGCGGACAGTGTTGGACACACTGATAAGATTTGACTGAATTTTTCGTCCTGTTGGCCCGTTGATGCGTGCGGGATGCGTGCACTATCAACCGGTTGGTCGCAGAGCGTTTGAATGCGCTAATGTGAAGACGCAGAACGGCTGAGTCACGCGCAACTTTTTGACATATCGCGCTCTCACATAAAACCCCGGAAAAATGAAATCCACTGCACCTTTTATTATGGCAGTAGATTATCTGGACCTTAATTGAGAAGCTCTACGGCTTCTCCATTGAACCGTTTGCTCTTGAAGGAGCAGTTCAGAAGTTACCCATTACTTATCATTCTTATCAGCCCGAGGTCTAGTTAAGCTAGAGTCAGGCAATCAATATGGCAGCAAACAATATTAATGTAGTTGCATTCTGGTAAGACGCCCGTGCATTAAAACTTGGTTCTTAAGCTTATCGAACCTTTATACTTTGGCTAAGGTTAAATGGAGCACCCTGCATATCACACGAAAGCCTCTCATCCGCGCTGCATTACGTCATGTCGCCGCCCGCTTTAGGCCTAAATCTCGAAGACCTCTCTAATATGTTCGTGCGCGCTGACCCATGGTAATAAAACTGTCAGTATTCCTGCCTCTGCTTCAAGAATCTGCGATATTATTAGTCGCATTCTTTTCGCGCATATACTCATATCTACTATATGGTTTCTTTCTGCCTTCTGTTCGTTTCTCGTTACATTTAAAATACGTCGAGGCATCTGTCATCCTAAGCGTATATAGCGGCTAGACATTTAGTCCCGTGTTAGGCAAAGACTCGTAATGAAGGGAATGGAAAATGTGCGAATTAAATACACGCTGAAGGAACGCCCCTCAAGCAGCGCCCAAATACGAAATTATATATTTTTCTCTGCCTAGTCAACCAGAAGCCTGTTTTCACAATGTGCACTAAGTGTGCACCGGTTTCATCGTGAGCAGGAAAGAATGTCCGCGACATGAAAAATACTTCTTGTGACCCTGATTCTCGGCAGCCCTCTGCAGAGAATCCTATTGTATATCATTGCTCATCCTGGAGTCATTTCTAGCCCAAAATGTCAATGCGGAGTCATTAGGCGAGCTCATTATTTTTCTTTTCAGCGACGCTCCGCTGTGTCCAGTGGATCGAGCATCTGCTTATTTGAAAACGAATGCTACTCCCAGTCGAGTCCCTCCGGGCGAATGCATTTCGAGATCGTATCGTCGGTGACGTCGTGCCTTTCCTTCGCCGGGTTGCACTTGGTATGCTACATTAATAGTGTGCTGTAAGCCCGCAGACACATTATTGCAACATGAAGCGTGAAGAGAGCGCAATGGTGACTTTCCACGCCATCTGGTTGTTGCTGTCTTTTCTGATTATTTGCACCGGTGTTCCATTCGACGTGTGCGAGGAAAAAACAGGTAAGCACAGTCCAGAGGCCACGTACAAGTGGTCCTTTGGTCCGTCTAACGGACCCATATGTACACCTGTTATTGATCTTTCCTCTTAAACGTGGAGTTTAGTATTTAAATTAGCGCAGGCTTTTTATGGTCAACGTCCACCTACAATATGACCGCAAAGCTTCAGAGTGCTTTTCGAGCAAACCTCTGCTTCTAATATCTCTCAATTATTTAACGAAGAAGCAATACGTCAACAAAACTAAGCGATATTCCCTGAATAATGCCCTTGCGCGCGAAATCTATCTTTGTTGGCTTCTAAATTCTTTTATATAACAAGGGAGCGCTGGCTCCTACTACCTCGGTGACGGAGGAATTTTCGCCTAATAAATGCAGGTACACATTGCCCCCTACGAAGGGTACAGTGAGCACGAAAATTTCCAAAACCTCACAGTGCTGCGGAAGACGACAAAATCGCACGAACGTACTAAATGGCTTTTGAAATGCGTTGTCTGCGCACTCCTGCTTTATTCTATCTGTCGTGTAGCATTAGGTTTATTGAAAACTGTAAGCTTGCAGTGTTAATTGGCCTTACCCGACAATAAGACAATAGCGGCCATGTTGCATTCGACATGGACATTCCAGGGCTTAACTGACGAATGTAGAGACAGCATTCGTAGGCTCATCGACCTTTACTTAAATCGTGGCCGCGCTGAAGTACGCGTTGCCTTCTCTTGTAGTGTCATGAAACCTGCGCACTGTGTGTAGCTCCGCCATTTAAAGTTTCTGGAAGCGTTCCAGAGAAAGCGATGGGGAGGCATCTTTCACCCACTTATGCCTGCGCTTTACACCAGCCCTAAGTAATGACTGCATGTTTTTGAGGGCCATAAAGTGCGTTCTGGTTTCCCCTTGGAGCCAATAGACACGTGCCTTAGACTATATTTAGTGATTGGAGATGTACTGGAAATTACACGCCCATTGAAAAACCATTATGACTTCCTGTTTTTTAACATTGCAGCCATCGCTACAATTAGTCTTCCCATCAAAGACAGGTCTTAATTTAAAAAAACAATAATTTAGATAACAACAGTTTAGATAACGATGCTATTAGTCCATTTGCTTGTCTCCCTTTCTTTTCCTTTGTCACAGGAATAGTACAGAAGGCGAAGGCTACACAACTGGCTGCGAAGCTGGTCGACAAATGTGCTCTTGCCGTAGTTACAAAGTATAAGTTTTCCACGAAGATGATTCAACGGGTATGACAGACTGATGCCTTGTTTTAGGAGGTCACGTTGCTTTATATTTTGAAATATTTTCGACACAGAACTATTTTCAAGCTCTGTTGCCCCAGCTATGTTCTTCTTACAGCACTTCGGTCTGTTCTATGGCTGAAATTGGAGGTGCTCACTTGGGTAATGTTGTGCACTAAGCTTCACGAATTCAGAAGTTCATGTTAACTTTTTGTCGCTTAGGACCGCTAACCGTATGACGTTATGTCTAAAGCGCACCTCGGCTCAGCTGAACACCGAATCTTGCATACAGGCCGTGTTTTGAAATGCTAAAAGGCAGGCATTCATGCAAGTATATTCCTGTTGGATGCGAAAGCTATGTTCTCACCTGTCCCTGAAATATTTTTCACTATGCTACGATATACTTCATCTGTTTTCCAGTGATGCCAGACAAGGATGGTATTTTATTATCTCTTTTCTTCAACATAGGCAGCCTCGAAAATGTGCGTCGTATTTCGTTTTTGCTTCCACAAGTACATTCCCTTGCGGAAGTCGAAGGTGGGTCCAATTTCAGTTCTTCGCATCGATTACATACAAATTTCTGTATTCCCTCGCATTAGGCTTATGGAAAAAAATCCCATAACAAATTGGTTATACTACCTCATCCACAGTTCCCTTTGGGTTCCGTGGTGGAAAATTTTGTTAGGATCAAGGTTATGCAGCGTTAAACTACATTTGCAGTACAGCGTAGACAAAATCTAGTGTTTGTTTTAATCGAAGAGCTTTCATATCTTCTTTAGTCACATTATGGCGCAGTAAAAATGGCAAGTCTCTGCAACTCGCTATACTAATCTGGCATCGTCGTGTAAGCTGTGCTGTGCAGGTTTGTTCGATGCTATATGCGCTTGAATTAACAATCACGTTGATCACGAAGCTAGATCATCCAGGCATTGCTGATCTTGGTTATTTTCCTCACAATAATGCTGTAACCTATGTGATAAAACATCTTTGATAAACGGCAATACGTGCAATCATACCTATAGGTACATGAACACGACTGTATTGCCCTTAGTGACCAAAAAAAAAGAAAGAAAGACTCGACAGACGCAGCACAGGTACGGGCATTTTTGATCCTCCGTGGCACCCGCTGCTTTGTAGGTGGGCATATGGATTTTATCCACGTAGGATTTGTCACAAAAGAAACGACTGCAGAGATGACAAGCTCATGGTATACTGACGCTGGTTGAACCAGGGAGTTATGTGATGCTGCTTAAAAAATTTCAAAAATCCTCTTCTGAAATGACACCTTGTGCTCAGCAAACTTTTAAAACTGAGCCCCATCAATAGAGCTCGAGGGGATCATCTCATGCAGCAGAAAACTGTCGAATATCACAGACCGATAGTGCTATCATACTCAAGTCAGCTTCAAATCTTCGCAAGACCTCATGTGATTCGTATTACATAAATTCATAAGTGTACTAGGTAATAAAAGTAATCTTTTATGTTTTACCCATCTGCTAAGGCTAATCATGGCAAGAAGCGCAGTTCTTTCCGAACCCCATCAATTACTTCAGCATTTCAATGTGTTCTCCCCGCATTACCGAAAAGACGCATACTTAGAACTGTCCGAATTTAACATAGATGATGTTGTGTGCTCCATAGGGCCCGGATGCCTACCGTGAGGCCGTGTATGAATGTGTCGGCAAAATGGCATCTCTGTTCACTGTTGTCTTGAATCCAGTGAGTATGCGTAGTGGCTTCAGACGAATCGCTATAAGCATCATTCTTCAAGACTTTGTTATCATCATTTAAGCCGCTTTGGATTCTGCCGAGTTGCTGCTCCAACGCTTGATAGTCTTAGAGCTAATAGAGAACTGACCCTCTGAGGCTCATTTTTTAACACAGTAATTTCGGTAAAGTATTGTGTTCACGAGCTCATAATCTGCCGTTGTTTCCCGTCCTAGGATTGGATAGATGCGAAGAACCTTGAAGATCCGAGGGGCCTATACTACGACGGCGTTGTAAGTCAAATTGTCGCATAAAACTCTTGAAATTTCGCTCGAGAACGAACGCTTAAGAAGGCGGTTGCCGTCCTCACGGAGACAAGACCCCTCCTCGAAACGCGAGCAACGGCGACATTCCATGTTCTCCTGAGTTTTTAACAATCTGTTCATTCATTCGAGCCTCCACTTTCCCCGGCGTTTCTATTCTAGATCTGTGAACACAAGTGACACACATGCTCTCTTCCTGTCATATTTCCTATGCTATGAGAATGTCCATTGCACTCCTACTCGAAGCCCTTGATGTGAGGCAACTACCTGTGACTACTTAGATTTAACGGCAGTGCACTTACACATTCATTTAAATCTAGGTATCGCTCCAGCACGGCGCGAAAAATAAAATGCTTCACGTGTTCCTTGTTATCACTGAGAATCTCTTCGGCAAGGTGTGTTGTATGCTGCAGACACAAAAAAACACACTCAGGAATGTAAGCAAGTCATTCAGCCGCACGGCATTGCATCGTTTTCGGCTGTAGAACCAACGAAATACTCAACGCTCCTTATGGACGCAACGTGTGACATTCGCGATGAGAAAGAAACCTTGTGCATGTGCGACGTGTACTCGTTTCACAGGTGTATAGAGGCACCTGGGGCTCGCACTATGTGTGACGGCGTCACGAACAAGAAGTGAAGTCCGGTCCACAGTTAAAGAGAACGCTGAAGTGCTTTCTTTTCATATTTTTAGCGCCCTAAATGCTAGGTGTGAAAACGGTGTCCGTGGAAGGCGCACCGTCTTGCTCGAACCTTGTAGGCTTTGCTAAAAGCACTGTACTTTACACAATCGCAGTGACGATATCTCCCCATGCGGAAAGCAAATGGAACACCCTTTATTTCGAGGTTATGAAGTTGTACTAGCCGGTTTATTAATAGCGGAGATGTATAAGCCTTGCAAAATTCAGGAGTACAACGTTAAAAGGCAGCCGAGCATAGCGCGCGGCGCGCGCAATGCTTGGGCTTGTCCCGCGCCAAACGAAAGCAGGTGTTCAGCCGAGCCATTTGACCGCGCCATGAAAGCCTGCACACGTGGAGGCCTGGCATTTGCCTCTACACCGAGACAATCGCTAGAACTAAACGAATGTGTCACGCAGCTCCTAACATGGCCTATCCAGGCATAGTACATTATAGGAAGGAGGTCGGAAAATACGTGAAGATGTGCAGCAAGAAAAGGAGTGGAGAGGTTAAATGATGGCCCAGCATTATGCAGTATAGCTCCGCAAGGAGACTGGAAATGGGTATAGAGAGGGTGAGTAAAACGACCTTAAAGTCAGGAGTAGAGAAAGGAGGATTGTCAGAGCCAAGCATAGCATAACGATGAACACTACGGTATAGCCAGGGGTGAGAAACACAAAGTGAAGGTGAGGACGAGCGAATACAATATAGAAAAATACAAAGAAATAAAAATGACGGAACAAGATGCTGATAGAGGGAAAACAAGACGAAAAGAAAGAAAAGACTCAATCTGCGTGCGGAGTTGTTGGCGCGTACTTGGCAGTTCCGCTGTTTACTCAGTTGTCAGAGGCGTGAAAGCAGGTGTATTTTTTTATAGCTGTGCACTTGTGCTAATGGTGGTGTTTCTTAGCCGAAAATCTAGCTATATTCACTATAGATAAATGCCCTCAAGAATAAGAGTACAACTAATCAAAGCTTTTCTTTCAGACTGCACGAGGGAAGTACAGCATTTTTACGGAAGATTCTGCATTGCCCTAGCTGGAATAAAGTGGGTCAGGGACACACTTTTCTAGACAGTGTCACGCAAATAAATATTGGGTCTCATAATATTCTGAATTGTTTAAGTTGCACACTCATTTCCAGAGCGGTATGACGAGCTATAAGGAGCCCCCTGAAGCTCCCTTCAGTACTTGTGGGTGATCGCCTTGCAATCGTAATCGATGTGCGTTTTGTTGAGAGAAGCACAAGATTCTGCGAAACAAACTAGCTACCCAGCTTCTTCATCGGCACTTACTTTGCTGAAAATCTTTATCACAACTTAGCTTCAATGAAAATCAACTACGCCCTCTTTTTGAACTTCATAGTCAGCTCACATAATGTCATAGTCCTACATGTGAATGTCCAGCGCATAGCGTCTTGAAGTGAGATGCTTGCTGTTAAGCGTTAGGTCTTCCAGCGTCTAAAGGCCAAAAATGCCCTGCCAAGCCATGGGAGCATCTACGCAGAATGAGTAGCAACGCACAAATTATCGCAATGGATGACTTCTCTCCCGTTGTATACGTTGCTAGGAGCTGAATAATTGCTTTATTCCGTTTTTTTTTTTCCAAAGTGTGTTGCATCGTGCTGTTTTAAGTGAAGGCTTGGAGAGATGTGTACTCCAACAATTCCGTTTAGCTCCCGGCGTACGCGTTCAGCCATATTATTAAATTAAGTAAAATGATCACCTGTTCCATCTTCATTTTAAATTCATCAGAAGCTTTTGCAGTGTGGGAGTGCAGTAGCATACAAGGTTAAGAAGCAGGTCCCTGTTGCGGGCTTGCTTCAACTGGCTTGTGTGGAACAGGTCTGGCTCGCGAATTCCAGTTCATGGTGTACACTGAAAGACTAATAGGCAAGCTTCCTCCGTTACAATGTCCTGGATGGCAGACTTATAGCTCGCGACCACACAAACGATTAAGTACGAAATGCTGGTTTGACAACGCTTTCTTCAACGTTTGAGTTTGCGTCCGTTTTGTGCGACTTCTGATGAGTCAAAATTTCACAAAAACCCAAGACTATAGTCTTACCTTTTTTGGCATTTTGGGCAAATTTTGAGAGACCGTCTTTTTTTCAGAGGCGCGCAATAAGTAAGGAATGCTCTACGATGCGGAAACGCGTTTTGTGCGACTTCTGATCGAGTCAAAATTTCCAAATATCCAAGACTAGAGTCTTACCTTTTTGGCATTTTGGCAAAATTTTGAGAGACCGTATTTTTATTCAGGAAGGCGCGCAATAAGTAGAGGAATGCTCTACGATGCGGGAAACGCATTTTTTGGCGACTTTGATCGATCAAAATTTCACAAAAGATCCAAGACTATAGTCTTACCTTTTTTGGCATTTTGGCAAGATTTTGAGAGACCGTATTTTATTCAGGAAGGCGCGCAATAAGTAGAGGAATGATCTACGATGCGGTAAAACGCGCTTTGTGCGACTTCTGATCAAGTCAATTTTCACAAGAACCCAATACTATAGCTTACCTTTTTTGGCATTTTGGGCAAAATTTGAGAGGACCGTATTTTTATTCAGGAAGCGCGCATAAGTAAGGAATGCTCTACGTGCGGGAAAACGCCGTTTTGTGCGACTTCTGATCGAGTCAAAATTTCACAAAAAACCAA